>JAFIRS010002800.1:0-180294 GCA_018342105.1 Gonioctena quinquepunctata | reverse complement strand
TTTTGTTGATGCTGATGATGAATGGTCTAGTTTTTGATGAATTCAAAGACTGGTATCTTCGTCGTGGATGGTTTTATGATAATCGAATATTCTCGAGGTTTGAACTCGTCGATTTTCGGTGATAACACTTCGAATACCTTCCTTGGTAGGAAGACTGATTTGGTTTCCAAATCGGCTACTATTGTGTCCCCGTTCTTCGTTTTAACTGCTCTCAATTTCTCGATTAGCATAGGCTTGTTTAGCGGCAATGTTGATAGAGCTACGGTTTCCTTGTAGCTACCACTCGCAACAGCGTTCATTTCTGCAAGATTCATCCATAATAAATAAACAATCCTTCAGAATGTTTTGCAGAAAAAACAATCCCTCCCCGTAAACAAATAGAAAAAACCCCCACCCTCGATATATGGAGAAAAAAACACAAAGTACCCTTTTGGCATACAAAAAAAAGGTTTTGAAAAAAAGTAAAACAATAAAATAAAAACTTACGTTTTTAAGATGTTTGGTAGATGCACAAACACACAAACTCAGAGAGCAAAAAAGAGAGCAGTGAATAGAACGATGTTTACAGTTCAGAGGACAGATGATGAATGAAGCTGACGGTGGGGATTGGTCACCCACATCAATTTCCAACTGCGCAATTCAAAAACTGCCAACTCGACAAAATTCTCAGAACTGGTTCGGATGATGCAATCATTTGACCTTGAATGTGCAAAAGGATCCCACACGTCCCGCTTCCATGTCGCCGATAGTGCCTTAGCCAGCTCAGATACAAATACAAATAGTAATAGTTTGTGCTGTCGGAGGTGCATGTCAGTGGTGGCACAGGCCGATTTCTTATCTCAGTTAATGTGAACAAAGGATGCCGCCGATATCCGGTCGCTTGAATAAACAACTGATGAGAGGAAAGTGCTGACGTAGATAATATTCCTGCAAAGACTTGTCGGTTGAGTCATGGCCGCATCATCACTGCTGACTCCTCCCACTTTCCAAAATGGACGCCGATATTCACTGATCACGTGACACTTCTGTCATTCAGTCTTCCGTCCGACCAATATCGTTGACGAAGGCAGGACACACCCACGGCTATTCAGTCTTCCGTCCGACCAATGCCGTTGACGAATGCAGCTATTGGTTGACACTCCCATTTCAATATGGCTGCTGCTCGGATATTTGATAGCAGCCGGCGGCTATCACCCCTCCCACGACCTATCACAGATCTCACCACCCCCACTCCCAATCCCACATCCCATACACAACATAGCTGCCATCATTGCGACCAATCACAGACCACTCACCCCCAACCTTTCTCCCTACCCACATACAACCACCACCCCCACCCCTCTCATTAAACCGCCATTTTTTCACGAACCCCTCCCACAACGAACCGCCCATGACCACCACCATCATCCCCACCCCCACCTTTCCGAAAACCACCCTCTCACCCACTCGCCAAAACCCACCCCAAAACAGGGGTTGCGCCAGAACCCTTGTAGTCTATCTACTGATAGAAAAAGGAAAAGAAGGTTTTCTATACTTGCTCTCGAAATAAGACTGAAAGTGGAGAAGGTTGAGGCTGTTGTGACTGCCACAGCAGTATTGGGGAATATTGCTAAACTCTTGAATGAGCCAGATCCTCCAAACAATGATGAAGAAGAAGCAGCAGTTAACTTTGTTGGCAATATGAATATTCAACCATTTGAGCATATTCACAACATACCTACTGTCAATTATACTTTGGGACATCAGGTAATAAATTACTTCAGTGAACTTTGAATACGAATGTTTCAACTTTAAGAGTAATTATTAGCTCCGGGACAAATAAACTGGACACAGGTCATTATATTCATAATTAGGGTTGTATACCTAAAATAACTGAAACAGGATGAAAAATATTTTTTTTAGTTCATTAAATAGAACAAGCAACTTGTTGGTAATGAGAAGAACCCTTATATCTAGAATTAGAAATATGAGCCTGTACTAAGTCATTTTGATTATCAAAAATAAACAAATTCATTATCAACTATCAAGTTTTGTTGGGCTTTTCAAATTCTGCAACAAAGCATGTTTTTCTAATGATGAAATTTCTATTTTCAATTCATCATGCTCTATTTTACCCTCAATGGGTAATTCTGCCTCTTGTTCTATTTTTAAATTTTTTGCCTCTGACTCTTCTTTCATGATTCCACATTCCATATTACACTTCCGCTCCAGCATTTCAATGTTTATTTATGATCTTCCTCAGCAAATCAAATTTGCTCTGTTTCCAAATTAGCTTTTGAGGCAACTCATTGGCTAACCTTACTACACATGGCATCATATTCATTTCGTTTTCTTTTGCTATTTGATCCTTCACCTTGAAAAAAGAACCTTTCGTTTCAAAAGTGATACCCATACCCTATCAAATGGACCTACGATTCACCCAAATAACAAAATGATTAGACTTGATCTCATGTTTCAAGTAAGAATTTCCCAAAAGAGAAAATACTCAATTCTTTTTAATTATTTTTCCCAAACTTTATTCTGGTTATGGCCTCGACAATGGGTGGTTACACTTTATCCACTATTAACTTAATTTACATATTTCATTTTCTTACCCACATTCAGAATCTTAGACTTTGGCGTTTTCAAATTTTCCACAGTATTCTTCGACCAGTCTGGTTCATTTTCTGTAAACTCTCAAAAAAAGAACAAATTTTGCAATAGTTTTCCTCTAATTAAAATTTTATCATACCTAATTATTCAAATATTTCATCAAAACATTTCACCCATGTAGTGAAAAATACTTACTGCCTCTTTCCTTATTGAAGATATCAATTCTTTCCTCCTGCATTTCATCCACAAATGTTTCTTTTATATTATCATCAAGCATGTTTGTGGTCGTAATTATCTCTAAAAATAATGTATTGCAATAGAAATGAGTAAGGACTAACAAACGTTAATAATAAACATTCATTGCTAACCTGCACCACCTCCACATTCGCTTAGGAAACCATTAATTCGCTCTGCCAATATCTGTTTGATTTCCAAATCAATATCGGCAATGTCTGGTGGTTTTTCTGAAGGTCCTTCTCCAGTTCCTGATGCATAGAACTTTTCATCAGAAAATTTCTTTTTTGTTCTCCTCTCCAGGTTTTCATATTTCTTCCTCAAGGTTAGAGTATCTCGAGAAATCTGTCCACTTTCATTGTTGAATTCAGATTCAATTTGTTTCCAACACTCAACCTTATTTTTGTTGATTTTATTATCGGTCTTTTTATTTTCTAGTATATCTTTATACTTTTTCACCAAGCAAACTAAAATTGTTTTTTCTTTGGAAATAAAATAAGCTGATCTTTTAGTATCGGCCATATCTTCCTGAGAAGTTTTTTTTGAACTTTCATTTATTGGCTATTTGTTGAACTTAAGTATATTATTACATTTCATTGTGTTTGTTATGTTGGTTTATGTTTTTTAATCGGCCGTTTTTTCTCTTCAGTCTTCACACTTATCAGAAATCACAACAAACGCTATATCCCTCATCATTCAACCAAAACGTACAGAAATGTCAAATTCTTGAAATAGAATTTTTGACACAAATTCCAACTGCGCATGTGCAAACGCTACAAACATAATTATCATATTGGCTATTCTGCTCCGCGTTGGGCGACAATTATTATGATGCTTATTGCATTATCATAATTTCGCCCATTTTGTTATTTCGCCCACGTTACTGTTATCTTCCCACGTTGCTGTTATCGCCCCGCGTAGCGGCGCCAATTATTGAAATAATATTTATTCATTTTTGGCCTGCGTTGGTCGCCAATTATTATGATGGGACTATAATTGTTATAATGATTGTTATTGCTATTTTTTTTTAATAACAACCTATCATCATAATAAATATTTGTTATGATGAGTTTGACTAATTGATTTCAGTTTAATCAGATGATTTTGGAAATTAAATACTTATCATCACAGTAATAAATATCCGGCTATGTTTGCTTATTCTTCTTCAAATACTCTTTCACCTGTATTCTTTAACCTCACCCCAGCTCTGTCGGTACGCCTATGGAGACATGAGATCGCCCCTCTCAAGTTAGGATTCATTGGTGCCACCTCGTTGCTCTGCTTGAAGTCAATGTGGAATGTACTACTGTTTTGTGAAATATTGGTTAGGTAATCGAACAGATGATCATTAAATACAGAAAAAGGTCAAATAATATTTCTTTTTATTCAAATAAATCTTCAAAAACTATCTTACCTGCGTTATCTAACTTAATTCAATAAACAGTGAAATAACTATGGCAAATTCTTGCTCATGCGCAATAATGTAACTTATAAATATAAGTTCATCGTTATATTCAATTTATGAGCATAAATGAAGAGTTATGTTCAAAAACCGTGGATAAGGGTCATCAAAGAGTGCCCGAAATAAGTTTCTGATACGAATACGTTCACTTGGGATCAAAAGTACCGGTGATTAGTTTCTGTTGGGTATTCTCGAGAATCATGGAAGTGTTTTCGATCAATAGCTTCTCTGTGGGAGGTCCCCTTTGTTGTAGCAGCGTCACAGCTAGGACCTTGACTATATTTTGAAGGGATTTGTAATTTATCTGCCTGTTTGTCTCTGAATGTTTTATATAGTATACTAGTTGATCGGCTCACTTTCTTGTAGTCGTTTTACATTTTATTTCTGATGAAATTTCTGTACGGATTCCTTTTTTTTATATTAAAAAAAATTACATATCTTTTCAAGCTTGTAATTTTTTTTCCTGGCAACCATAACTTTCTGTTTACTTTCACAGAATTTAGGTTTGTTGCTCACTTTCTAGGAAAAATTTTCATATTCTAAGTTATTCTATGGATTTTATTTACAATTTATAATTCTATAGCTTATATTATATATGAAAAGTTGGTTGAAATCCACCTTTGACAATTTCCTGTACACACTTTTTTTATTATCAATCACATTTCATCTAAATGTTTTGATAGTTCACTCTCATGTTTCCTTCTGCTTAGATTTCATCATACAGGATGTTCCGACTTAAGTATTATTTTGTCTAATTGAGATCCAAAATTTATTCATGAAATTTTATTTCTATGTCATTTTTATAGGTTGTGCAAATTGAATGTATTTTTGGCAACATACTTATGACAATAGAGAAACTCCAGTGCTGAACTTTTGGGACATGTACTTGGACTAAAAAATGGTACAAGGTTCCAGAACAGTAAAATGTATAGGAAAATTACAAAACAAACATAGCAGGTATTCATGTGATAAATCACTTATTATTCTTTTTACAATGAACTTATATTTCTCATCATAACAATATAATTTATGATATATATATATATATATATATATATATATATATATATATATATATATATATATATATATATATATATATATATATATATATTTAATGATGCGTTGATTGCGGTTCGTTTTATTTTTATTTTATATTTGTTTATTTTTTTCCACAACCAGACATCATAACAAAATATATATTTTTTGTTTTTTTTTTTGGTTTTGTTATTTTGCTATTTTTTTTGTTTTGTTTCTCTGTGTTTTACCATCTTTTTTACTATTTTCAAAAACTTTAAACTAGTTGCCCTTTGAATTTAATTTAATATATATTGACAAATGATACCCATATAAATATTTAATATGTCGGGCCATGCATTTTACCTTTTCCCCATCTACTCTCTTACCTCATTCCCTTCACCTCAGCTAGCTCAATCGGTACGCCTATGGAATCTCAGAAGTCGGTTCTATTGTGGATCCCTCTGGTCGTACTTGAAGTAAATTTCAGAAAATGGCAATTCATTGTTTTCAAACATTGAAAATAATGTAGAAATTCATAAAAATAATGATTTTCGTTATTCAGGAAAAACTTACTACCTATTCTGCGATAAATAACCTAATTAGTTCCTCAAAGCAAATATATACAGGAAATGTGAAGTTATGTGATACTGAAAGTGAAATTCAATCTAGTTTTATAGGTAATGTGGTCAATATATTAATTAATGAAGAGTTTTACCAGAAAAAAGTTCTTTGAAAGTTTTGATTTAATTGCACTGCAGTAACTTTTTTGGTTTCAAAAAATACCTGTGACTTTTTGTAACGAGAATGATCAGTGTTTCGGATTTCTCCCGTTCTTGGAAACTGCAGCCACTTTGTTGACTGTGACTTCGCCTCGTACTGGTAAATCTCCAATGAAAAAAGTTAAGATTAACCCTGCATGTAAGATATTTCCCATATGGTCTTGTCAAATAACTGTTTTTCTAAGACATATTGATTGATTTTTTTAAATTTCAATATTCCTTTATTCGGTTCTACCAAAATTATTTTTCTGTTTCCCCTTGCTTGGCTTGTTGATTTCTCTTCCTTGATACCAACAAACTTTGTTTCCTTCTCGAATATTCAATTTTCATGCATCTTCTCGTTGCACTTTTCATTATTCTCACCTTTTTGGCAGTTTTTATTTACGGAACATTTCTAACTACCTTAAATACTATTTATAAGACATGTGAAAATAATTTTTTTGACATTTCTGCTTTTCATATTCTCAAATTCCTAATTTTGCATCAAGATCTTCCCTGACATCTCATTGGCTATTGTGTTCAGATCCAATTTCATATACAGAATGTTCGAACTTTTAACATTTTGGTATAAGCTTGTGCTCAAAAATATATTATTAAAATTTAGTTTCTATAATCTTTAAAATCATGCCAATTGCTTGTCATGATGAAAACATGATTATTTCAAACATAGGTATCGATTAATATTATATAAGGTTTCAGAAAAACGGTAGAATCTTCAGAAAAACTGTAAAATAACATAGCATAGATTACTAAATACGAACATTTTTTTATTTATGGGTTTTTTTATTTATAATTCTTATTTCAACTCTTTGAATATTTAACGTACTTCTAAACATAACAAATTCCCTAAATTTATATTCAACATTTTAATACTAGTTAGTAAAATTTGAATATCAATTTAATTATTTACAAATTATCAATACTACTTCTTTTGTTTCAGGAAACCCACTGTTTTTGGAGGTCCTTTGAATTCAAGAAAGAAAATTCTTCAAAGATAACATCATCCATGACATTTGATATATTTAAAATTTATATTTTATACTGATATATATTTTTCAATATTCATTCGATTTTCCTTTAATTATTGGTACTCCTTCAATTATTCTCAGTATTTATATTGAATTGATATTTTTTATTCTGAATCTCTCAATTCATTTACTTTTATTTTGGCATATATCTTTCGCTATACTTTATTCATTTTACTTATTATATTTATTTAATTCTTAATATACCTTTATTTTAATTATTAATATATCTTTATTATCATCATCATCATGTTTCTTATTATATACTTCATCATTTTTTTAATTATACAAATATGTCAGTGCAAAAATTCTAAAATGTCAACTTCTTTATTTTCCCTGTATAATATTATTTGACTTCAATTTCTTTTAGTGGAATTTTCATTTGCTTCTAATTCTTATTTTGGCAATTCACCTCCGCGTTGGGCGCCAATTTGTTACGATGCGTTAATTGCGATCCGTTTTATTTTACATTTGTTTATTTTTTTTCCACAACCAGACATCATAACAAAACATATAATTATTTGTTTTTTTGTTTTTGTTGTTTTGCTATTTTTTTGTTTTGTTTTACTTCTTGTTTTACCATTATTTCTACTATTTTCAAAAACTTTGAACTAGTTGCCCTTTGAATTTGATTTAATATATATTGACAAATGATACCCATATAAATATTAAATATGTCCGGCTATGCATGTTACCTTCTTTCCATCTACTCTTTTACCTTATTTCCTTCATTTCAGCTAACTCAATCGGTACGCCTATGGAATCTCAAAAGTCGGTTCTACTGTGGAGCCCTCTGGTCGCCCGTGAAGTAAATTTCAGAAAATGGCAATTCATTGTTGCTCAAACATAATGCAGAAATCCATCAAAATAATAATTTCCTTTGATTTGGAAAAACTTACCACTACCTATTCTGCGATAAATAACCTAATTAGTGCTTCATAGCAAATATATACAGGAAAAGTGAAGTTATGTGATACCAAAAGTAAAATTTAACCTAGTTTTATAGGTTATGTGGTCAATATATTGATTCTACTGAAAAAAAGTTCTTCAAAAGTTCCAATTTAATTGCACTGCAGTAACTTTTTATGGTTCCAAAAAATACCTGTGACTTTTCGGAACGAAAATGTGTAGTGTTTCGGATTTCTCCCGTTCTTGGAAACTTCAGCCCCTTTGTCGACTGTGATTACGTCTCGTACTGGTGAATCTCCAATGAAAAAAAGTAAGACTCACTCTGCATCTGGGATCTTTTATCTGCAATTGTTTTTTATAGTATTTCCCAATTGTCTTGTTAAATAACTGTTCTTCTAATACATATTGATTGATTTTTTAAAATTTAAAATTTTCTTCATTCGGTTCTTCCAAAATTATTTTTCTTATCCCCTCGCTCAGTTTCTTGATTTTTCTCCCTTGATACCAATATCCTTTGTTTCCTCCTCGAAAATTCGATTTTCACGCACCTTTTACTTGCATTTTTCATTATTTTCACCTTTTTGACTGTTTTTATTCACGAAAAATTGCTTACTACCTCAATACTATTAACAGGACATGTAAAAATCATTCTTTTGACGTTTCTGCTTTTCATATTTTGAAATTCCTAATTTTGCATCAAGATCTTTCTTGGCATCTCATTGACTATTGTGTTCAGATACAATTTCATATACAGAGTGTTAGATATCTCAACATTTTGTTATCTGCTTGTGCTCAAAAATATATTGGTAAAATTTTGTTTCTATAATTTTTAAAGTTATGCCAATCGCATATATTGTTGAAAACATGTTTATTTAAACACAGGTATCGATTTATATCATATAAGGTTTCAGAAAAACGGTAGAGTCTTCAGAAAAACTGTAAAATAACATAGCATTGTTGGTATCCTTGACTTCCACTCGTCCTGCTTCTCGGGTGATAAGTCCTCTTGTGAGATGTGTGGAATTCGATTTAACATGGAAAAAAAAATGGTAGTTGTTTTAAAATTAAAAATAAATTTATGACAAAAACTATTCATCTCTGCAATGTTTCTGTTTCATATTATCAACATGTGAGCAGTCATAATAAAACTTGGCGAAGTATATTTCTGAAAGATTCGAACTTGACCTTATACATGTGTCAGCGAACTCATTGTTCTATAATCCATATCACGTTAACTATACTTGACCCACCATGTGTAGTTTGGGATTGAATATCACAATATTGGGCTTAATAATGAACTGTATTCATTTTATTTCTGATGACTACTCATTTCTATTCGTTCATACTTGTTTTTTTTTGGTTCGCTCACTTAGAATTCATCTTATATTTATCAAATAACTGTTGTGGTGAATTCATGGCTGATTGTTCTGATTTTTTTTTACCCAACTGCGTATTTTGAATTCTCTCTTTCGAACAAAATAATATTATATTATCCCCTGAGTTTGTTCGTACATCTTCTGTCCAGGTCTGTATTCCGAATTCTTAAGAAAATATTATACATTGAAAATACATCAATTACTTTCGCGTCATGAGCCTCAATGTCACGTCAAATACACTTTCATCTTATGGGATTGTTTCGTCATACCAATAAAATAATATTTCCTACCTTTGTATTTTCTGAAACATATTCATTCTTTGTTACCAGAATATTTGTTTACAGAATCACGATGAATCTAGCTCAAATAATCTGGTACTCGGATTTTCCGAGTAGTTGCTGTCACGATCAGCAAATCCATGCACTATTTTCCGCAGGCCTGTACTCTATTCTTTCTTTTTTCACAGAAAATTGTCTTTGTCTGTGACTTATTCCAGTACTTCCAACAAAAAAAAAATAGGTGCACATAAAATGATCCTCAATATTGCAAAATATATTTCTGTCCTATTCAAACTATATTCCTTATTTATTTTTGGATACTTATACCTATAATGAACTGAAGAAAAAAAAATTGCATTCGCCCACTACAGTAACATTGTCGTATGTCCAATGTCCCATCCAGTCTATTTTTTTCCATTGTTTACTTCAATCATATAATGAACTTGACTTTTACCCCATTATTGTCGTTTGTACTACCTGCTTTTCCTGTTATTTCAAATAAATTCACAGGAATGTTTTCCTACGTTACTCTCGAGATCGTGACCTTTATTATCACAATTCATCTCGAAATTTCCATAATATCGCGGCATGTACTCTAAAATTATCATCAATGACGATTTATCTTAATGCAATAAAATGTTATCATAAATTGTTATTGCATCTCACAATGAAACCCAAAATTACTCGGAGGCATGCAGATTACCCCACAGGTAAACGTAAACGTGACAATTCTCGTCACAATATATCTCGAGCTTTCCATGGAAAAAATCACATATTCTCAGTTATATAATTATCATTTAGGCCCAAAAAAAACATTCCTCTTTCTCAAAATGCCTGCATATCAGCAGATTACCTATAAAGTAATAACTGCCTCAGTGAGCTCCGAAATAATTATTCTCCTGGCTAATGCCGCGACAAGACTTGAATTACACGATGAACACTGGAAGATCAAGCATAACAAAATATATCGCTAAAAGGTAGGCTTTCATGTCTCTTCTTGGACACATCTTCCAAGCCTTCCTTCATCTCGTGTATTGTTCTTTGAACACACATCATATAATATCACGAGATATTCCAAATATTTTATCATATCATCATCAATAAGTTATGAAACAATATGTAACAGTTCGTCATGTAATTCATATTTTTTTCTATGCGCCCAAAATAGCTTCAAATTTCCTGGACACATATTGAACATACCAAATATATATATATATATATATATATATATATATATATATATATATAAAATATATATATATATATAAAATATATATATATATATATATATATATATAATGGAAGGAATTTAATGGACATGGCCCTCAGAGGAAAGTGCTAACCGTAGACACGTGTTTCGGGCTCTTGGCCCTCATCAGTACGGTGGAGAAGTGCAAGGATGAACAACAACACTTGGTAGAAAACGACAAATCAACGGAGTCAACAAACAGAAGCCAGCCGCCCATTTGTGATTTCGGTCATCAGACCCTGAATTCCAGGGTAACAACCAACGTCACCACGGAGGCAGCTATAGCTACCTGCGTGACATCCGAGTCCAGGAATATAAATATGAAAGAGAGTAATATCGAGGGGACTATTAGAAACAAAATGGAAGGAATTTAATGGACATGGCCCTCAGAGAAAAGTGCCAACCGTAGACACGTGTTTCGGGCTCTCGGCCCTCATCAGTACGGTGGAGAAGTGCAAGGATGAACAACACTTGGTAGAAAACGATAAATCAACGGAGTCAACAAACAGAAGCTAGCCGCTCATTTGTGATTTCGGTCAGCAGACCCTGAATTCCAGGGCAACAACCAACGTCACCACGGAGGCAGCTATAGCTACCTGCGTGACATCCGACTCCAGGAATATAAATATGAAAGAGAGTAATATCGAGGGTACTATTGAAAACAAAATGGAAGGAATTCAATGGACATGGCCCTCAGAGAGGAGTGCTAACCGTAGAAACGTGTTTCGGGCTCTCGGCCCTCATCAGTACGGTGAAGAAGTGCAAGGATGAACAACACTTGGTAGAAAACGACAAATCAACGGAGTCATCAAACATATTTATATTCCTGGACTCGGATGTCATGCAGGTAGCTATAGCTGCCTCCGTGGTGACGTTGGTTGTTGCCCTGGAATTCAGGGTCTGCTGACCAAAATCACAAATTAGCGGTTGGCTTCTGTTTGTTGACTCCGTTGATTTGTCGTTTTCTACCAAATGTTGTTCATCCTTGCACTTCTCCACCGTACTGATGAGGGCCGAGAGCCTGAAACACGTGTCTACGGTTAGCACTTCTCTCTGAGGGCCATGTTCATTAAACTCCTTTCATTTTGTTTTTAATAGTCCCCTCGATATTACTCTCTTTCATATTCATATTCCTGGAGTCGGATGTCACGCAGGTAGCTATAGCTGCCTCCGTGGTGACGTTGGTTGTTGCCCTGGAATTCAGGGTCTGCTGACCGAAATCACAAATGAGCGGCTGGCTTCTGTTTGTTGACTCCGTTGATTTGTCGTTTTCTACCAAGTGTTGTTCATCCTTCCACTTCTCCACCGTACTGATGAGGGCCGAGAGCCCGAAACACGTGTCTACGGTTAGTACTTTTCTCTGAGGGCCATGTCCAATAAATTCCTTCAATTTTGTTTTTAATAGTCTCCTCGATATTACTCTCTTATATATATATATATATATATATATATATATATATATATATATATATATACTAAAAATAAACTCATATCCAATCAATTTTATTAATAAATTACTATTCAGTACTGATCGTCAACCCAGTGTTACTACTATTGAATCTGGAAATACAATTATAAATTTAGACCTTGTAACAATAAATCCTCTAAGAATAAATTCAAGTCCACAACCTCAACCAATAGAACCTTTTATTTACAAAACATTACCATATGTAAGAGAACTAACCTCAAAACTGACAAATGTGTTCAAACTAGATAAACTACGCATTGCAAACAAAAACATTAAAACTATTGCAAGCCTTTACACTAGAACTAAAGCCCCTTTAACGATATATGAGAAATCAAATGTCATATATAGTATTCCTTGCCTAAATTGTGATAAAATATATCGGGCAGACGGGTAGGAATTTAACAGGTCGCATAGCATCACATAAGAGTGATTGCAAAATAAAAAAACAGTTGTGCATTAGCTGAACATAATATAAATTCTAATCATTTTAGTAATTTTAACAACCCTTCCATTTTAGCAGTAGAGAATAACTATCATAAAAGGAATTTCCTAGAAATGGTTTTCATAAAAATGAACCAAACAGCATGAATAAACGTTCTGATATTTCCAACCTTAGTGTCATTTACAATTACTTGTTGAAACTTGATTCCAATTTAATATAAAAATTGCTTAGTATTTTTTGATTGTTTCTCTCATTTAACAAAATTTTTTTTTTTTGTGTCATATAGATTGGTACTATTCCTTCTGTTTTGTGGACAAAGCACATGGTTCTCCCTTGACTGTTTCATGTTTGGACAGATGACATTTGACACTTGACACTTCATGTCATGTATTACTTGTCAGCTACCATTTTCCTTTTTCAGTCACGCTTCAACCATGTGGTAATTATTGTGCCGTTTCAAATTTTAAAGTGTTAATTTAATTATCTAAAACAATATGGGCGAGTGCCATTGTTTAGTGTTTATATATTACCAGTAGTGGGTCATAGTGATATGATTTTGAAAAGTCCTCAAACACGAAATGGTGTTTAGTTCGCTGTCTTCACTTAACCTCACCTTAGTAAGTTCTATAGATTTGTTTAAAATCGTATTTCACAATTGTGTTTTCTTTTTTCTCCACAGCTTGTCTTGATAATGAAAATAAACATTTTCGAAAGCTTGACTAAATAAGAAAGAGTTTTACTTTTTCTCATAGGCCATTATTTTGACTGCAACCTCAAGGAATATCCTTTCTACAAAGTTTATTTCAAATTCATAGTTTTTTTTTCAACTAGTCCAGTCACGAGACTACCCTTTCTTCTATATATATATATATATATATATATATATATATATATAAATATATCTATCTTTCTAAAATAAACAGAAAAAAACACCAATTCTCCCTAATATTGCAGCATGAAAAACAATATGAATTTGCGTTCATTTTCCTATTGTTTTCAACACAGTGAGAGCCAATTTCACCATTTACGCTTAGCGCTTCAAGTAAATTTATAAAGCAGACAGAATGTGATATATGGAATATATTTGAGGCGTTGAGTGTAACCTGTGCAATTAGCCCTGAGTCTCAGGTATAGTGAGCGTATCGTTCAATTTCTATCGATTGAAATTCTTCGAATGAAAGAAGAATATCTTGATTTCTGACAATAATAATAACTCTGCAACTCTATGCCTCAACTTCCGATATTTTGATTGATTTCAATTTTGAAAATCAATGGAACATGATTCATTATATCCAAAAGTGTTGTTATTTGTACCTATTCGAGTAAATAAAAAAAATGGGCTGCATAAATTATTTGCCTCAAAAGAGAAAACATTACCTTTAGTATAGAATTTAAATTCTATTCTAATATTCCGTGGTATTAAAATAATGGAATCAAAACCGGTAGGGTGAACTCAGGTCCAGAACATCAAACTGACAAGAGAAATTGATTCAACTATTCTATTTTGAATATTCTGATAATGGATGTTTGCAAACCAAAAATAAATATATATGCGTGAATTAAAAAAAAATATGCTTCATAATTAATCATTAAAATATAGAAAATAGAGAAGGTGAATTCATTTTTCCTGTAAGTTTGGCGTTGAACTGACAGAAACATCACGTCGCATGTATAATTATTCAGTATTTTATATTTCTTCACCATTTGTGAAATTCCACTCTCCATAACCCTTTATGAAATATTTGACGTTTCCATTCAGTTCCGAAATGTGGCACTTTGTATTTGAAAATGAGGAAAATAACAATATAAAATGATTTGTTTGAAAATATGAACAGGATGTTCATAAAATCAGATGTGGAATTATCTTCGACTGAAAGATAAACTTTAGTCGCTATTTTCCATCGTTCGAAATAACTTATCAGATATAGTTCAATGTCCAGCGTGGCTTCAGCCGGGGAACAAGTTGTTTTCTGTTAGAGATTCACAAAAAAAAACATTTTTATCGTGGATTTTTCAATTCACAAAAAATCTTTCTATTCAATATTCAATTGAGAATGTTTCCCTTTTCAACAATATGATCTTTTGAATAATTTTATGAAATCTATATTAATAGCTTGAGATGAATAGTATGAATAGTATTGGAATAAAGAATGTGTGAAACATAGTTTCGTGATGTCGGATGTAAATGAGGTACAACAAAAAGATATCAAAATAGTTGCCAAGTAAATCTTGAAGACATGGTTAGGGTAGGTGTATTCATCGCTAAATTACATCTCGTAACATTTCAATTCATTCAGACAAGACGAAGAAGGATGAAAATAACAAGATTTGACGGAATAGGTGGTTAGCATTTGATGCCTTTTCTCAACCGATCTGAGATGTCCCGACAACGTTCGACTATATGCCTATATTTTACACAAGATGACTAGAAAAATTAATTATTTTTTCACAGATATATTTATGTCCCTATTAGGTGCGTTCTACACCCCGTGTAATTCTTTTCCGCTCAGGGGATTGAATGGGAATTTTCTTCCCAGCTGGATGAGAAGACTGAATTCCAGAAAAAGTTCTGGATGGAGTACTGTGGAAGCCAAACTTCTGCTGAACTACAGTAGCCGAAAAGTGAAAACAAAGCATATTATTTGACGATTACGTAACGGAGACGCGTGTATGTCCCCACTACACAGGCGGAGGTGTCCCCAGACCGCCGTAAAAATTCTTACACATATCCCCACCGAGATAGGTTTACAAAAGCACCTCCTACATTGGCTGGTCTTCTCAACACAAAATACGCTTACATACCCAACATGTATGGAATAGCTGATAGTAATGCCTCTGAAGCATGACGAATGTTCTAGCCCTGGACATCACATGCATTTTCCAGAAGTGATTTTTTAAAACTAGGAATAATATGTATTCGTTAGTTTAAGTTGTGATGAAAATGAAATGGCGATTCTGGCCGTAGCTTTGCGGTCGCTATGGCGTCGCGACGCTTGTTAAACTCACCAGACAATGTTAATACCGACAAATAGGTGTCAGACTAATTCTATAACATTCATCAATGTTCATATGACCATTTCCTTAAGTAACTAATTTAAAAAAATTACTCCAAAAATAGTTTTTTTACAATTTTAAAAATAAGACAGACTGATTTGCGAGCGGTTATAACCTGTCAGAATTGTCTTTAAATACTTATCATAGTATGAAAAAGATAAAAATGAAGTATTTCCTTTCCAAAAATAACTCCAACGTCATTGGCACCATACAAGACGCTGAGCGTCGCGACGCCATAGTGACCGCTAAACATGTGCCAGAATCACCATTTCATTCTCAGCATCACGTAAACTAACGAATAAATATTATTCTAGGTTTCAGAAAATGACTCTCTAAAAATGCATGTGATCTCCAGGGCTATACCAAGAACGTAATGAACCAAAACATGCCCTCCATTACACACCAGTTCGAAATCTGGGAGAAATAAATCTACAGACGAGTATGAAATTTCGTCATTGTTCATCACATTCTTATGTGAGGGTCGCGTGGTTTCTCGAATCCAACAACATTGGAAAGTAGAATTAACTTACGTTTAGAGAAAAGCAACATTACAGAAGAAATTTCCAGTGAATATATCGGTCACATTTTCCACCCAATCGTCTGAATCACTTCAAATATCTAAAATCTTTACAGAATGAACTCTGTGAGTTGTTATCTAATGTGCTAGTTTTCCAAGAGCTATCAAACTAAAATTTTTCCAAGTGATGATCGGAAATATTTGGATAATACTTTATCCGATAGCTGGATCGGCGGTTCGAGGCCGATAGAGTTATCAATCTTGAATACTGGATTCTTGATCTCAACTACTACCTCTGTTGTTTTTCTTAATGTTGATGTGATATCCACACCCCTAAAAAAAAATCAAATTGTGGAAATATGGAAAGGTTCCAAAATAAAAAGAATATTGGAATTTTTTCGGAAAAAAAATGTGAAAATTTGGAACTTTCGTGACTTGTCAATGTTCCATTTCATTCATAACATTGTACCATGTAAATATATTCATTACTTTGGCGAAAGAAGTCAATTTTTCCTCAAAGTGGAGATTGTAAAATATGGAAAGAAAGAGAGAGTTAACTCGAAGTCGTTTTCAAGAAATAAAATCAGCATGGCTACTGGAAAAATGTATGTTTTTATTCCGTGGAGAACGACTTTGAGTTAACTCTCTTGTCCTTCCCATATTTATCACTGTTTCATGTGAAATAATCAAATACTGAAAATAGCAAAAAATAGAAACGATGATCCCTCTGTTATTTCCCTCAATATTGCTGTGATATGCACATCATACAAAATAGCTCAAATTGAAGAATTTTGTAAAAGTTGAAGATGTTATAATTTTTACGATTATTCAAGGTGGAAACTTGGAACTTAAACAAACGTTGCTTATCAGTGTAAAATTTTATTTATAACAGTTTACCAAGTTCACAAATTTATCAATGATTAATTCGAAATGAATGCATAGCTAATCAAGTAACACATAATATCAATAAACAGAAATGGTATCTGTCATTAGGAATTCACTGGAGGTGACTAGTTAATTTTTAAACAAAATAAAATCACATTATTCGCGGAATATAAGCAATGGTGATCTCCACATACTGACTTCATCAAAAATGATTCCAAAATTTTTGTGTAGGATTATTTTTTCTGCTCGTTATCTGATGCTCTGTTTTTTGTAAATATCTCTTATGAGTGATTCGCCATTATTTCAATTTACGAAACCAGTGATTAATATTTCAAAGTGTCAAAATAATAGAGTGTGAACTGAAATAAACATTTTAATTTATATTCGCGTTCATAGACTTCTACTGAAATACTTCCATGCAGCCTGCAGCACTCGTATATAATCATTTGTAATAGAATCCTGAGCGGAAGGTTCCACGGAATAATCTTCCTGAAATTCATTATTATAAACTCAATGTAAGAAATATATTTCATATATTTGAATTCTGATATATATATTTCATTTCAGTGTAAATCAATGTCACATCCTACGGTATATGTTCGTGTTGGAAACGAATTTCATAAATAATCATACGGGTATTTCCCGAACCAAACTTCTATTCAAATCGAGCAATATATGAATTATTCCTACGTATCAAAGTAGGTATGAACAATTCAAAGTGAGCTACCCGAACACAAATAATTATACTCGCATTATTTTGGTATCAAAATCGCATGTCCTCATACCTATTTATCTTTCGTAAACGTCATCCACGAAGTGTAGATAACATTCATGGTTTTATGGTATTCAATACGCTGCCGCTGATAACACAGTTCAGTTTACACAAACCGAGAGTTTAATGATAAAAATGTTACAAATACCTCAACACATCATGGAGAATCTTAGATGTTCAATATGTGAGGGCTACTTGAGTTCTAAACCACTGATGGTGAAGCCAGAGAATCAACAAGTGTGTGGAAAATGTTTTAGAATACTTCCAACTGAAGAAAAAGAGAAGTGTGTTCGACAAATTGGTCTCGAGTATATCAGTGAAATTATTCAATTCCCATGTAGATATAATACGCAGGGGTGTGGTCATAAACTCAGTTGGTGCGATGAAAAAGACCATGAGGTGGAGTGTCCCTATAGATCGATGACTAATATTCCACATATTGGATGGAATAGAGGTATAATATCAACAAATGAAAACGAAAATATTTCACCAATTCCAAAAAGTGAAATAACATGTAAGTCTGAATACGTTGAGGCGAACCTGAGATGTTCTTTGAGAGAGAGTGAATATACGAATGAACTGAAAACATTGTCATACGCACTAAGAGTTAGGGGACATAGTGATCGATATTTATCAGTGAAAAGGTCTGGTAATATCGGTGAGATAGAAGATGTCGAGCTATATCTAGATGGATCCATTCACATTGGGTGTAAACCGGAAATAGTATACATGGATATTAAAATTAAACCCATCATTCACGAAAATATCTACGATTCCCTCAGAGTATCTTCAAAAAGAGAAGAATATTGTTCCAACTGTAAAGTATCGATAACAGAAAAAATGCAGAATCACTGCCTGTTTGGCCATATTTCATGTGTTAACTGCAAAGGAAATATGTGTGTTGAATGCATCCAAATGTTGGAAAAAGAATCAAAAAAGTTTTGTAAAAATTTTCGAAGAGGTTGCGAGGCGCCAATAGAACAAGATGATCTACAGAACCATGAGATGAACTGCCGATTCAACGAATTCCAATGTCCTGCGGAACCCTGTAATATTATTGATACATTACCTGCCATCAAACATCATCTGAGGTTCCACCACTCGCAAGAAATACTCCAAACGAACGAATTTACCGAAAAATTCTACAACAAAGATAAGACCATCATCATAGTTTGTTACGAAAATATATTCAAGTGTGTGTATTATTACTACAAAACATTTGTTGAATTTTTCGTCACTTATGTTGGATCCAGTGACGAGTCTGCACGATATTCCTACGAGATAACTATTGAATCGAACGATAATGTACTGTCGGGACGATCGAAGTGTTGTAATTGGAATAACAGCATGCTGGAACGAGGCGTTATCTTTGATAGAAAAGATATATGTGATCATGAGAAGAGACTCAGTTTCGAGTGCAAAATTCGCATATTATGCAAATAAATGTTTTATGTCTTTGTTGGTACTCGTGTTTTGGTGATTTCAGTATAATATTGGTGACTCTCAGAAACTACTCTTTAAGTCCGAGCCCCCTCTTCAAAAGTAGGTATTGGTTGTTGAAACCTGAAATGCAAATAAGATGGGCGTAGGTTCACGTTGACAGCATACAGGAAAGTTTTCTTGAAATTTGATTCGCTATTTTCATTTTCAATATCAGAAAATGTCCAGTTGATGTTTAAGAATTTATAAGATATATATTTTTTGAAATATTGAAATAAAACAAGAAAAGACAAAATTATGTTCAAAGAAGAGTGCTGTGACATTTTCTCCGTAATATTTATATTAAAAAAAGTAATTTTCACAAAACACTGAAAAAGAAATAGTACAATATGCAATGTTTTTAACCTAGTTCTTCAAGAATGAAAGAAAGTGGTCAAACACAGCCCTCATCACCACAAAGGATGCATGATTCTTTGACCATGGATAACTTGGAAAACTTTATAGTAAAATATCTCGAAAACTGATGAAAATATTCAAAAAAACTAATAATGGTTATGAATATATCATGACAACTATCGAATAATGATACGTGAAGGAGGATGCTTTTTCTCATATAACGAGATTTTATAGATACTGTTTTGTTTGTTATAAACGATTTCAAATAATATATTTATATATATATATATATATATATATATAATATATATATATATATATCTGTATAGAGCAACTCAGCTTCCGTTCCACACATGACCCATTAAGGATCCACGTGTTTATACAAATCACTGAGTTAATAGCCCATTCATCCTCCGCCACTTTCTCAGGCTAGTTAGCCTCCTCTGTATATGTTAAATACGTTATTTAGGTGTTTATGTAACTTGGCTTCCTTTCGAAGCTATTGTGTATTTACTGGGCCTCCTGACAGTGTTGCCAATTTTTCAGTCAACAGAAAATCATTATTGTCATTCATGTCTCATAGCAGATAATGTTATGTGTTTGGTATTCATATTCAATTCCACAGTATGATGACAAATCACGCAGCTTGTTGAAAAAATTATCCTGAGGTCGGAAGTTTGAATTTTGCTTCATATCCTGAAATGAAATTCATTTCAGTACTATCGTATAACGAGAATATATAATCTACCTTCGATTCATTCTGAAAATATTCAAGGAATAGTTGCTCAGGAGAGTTCCTTAAAATTATACTAGACAATAAGTATTCCATGATGAAAGCAGTGAACTATATTGGGTATATTTTTTTCTTATTAGTGTCCATTAATAGTGAAAATTCCCGATTGAAATACTAACGTTCCACGATCTCTCACTACGGTCGACCACTCTTATTTTAATTTTAATCGAAATTTACCAAATATCCAGTTGGTATCTATACATTCAATAAAATACCAGTGGAGTTCTTGAAACTGACAGATCCGGAACTGTATACTGGTCACTGTTTTCGCCGGTCTTTGGTCACTTTACTGATAAAAGAAAGGGCAAACTTAAGTACTATCAAAAGACACAAGCGATGGAAATTTTAAATAATAATTTCAATTGGGGATTCGCCGAATAATTAAAAAAATATTGCCAAAAGCCTTCTTGTGATGGCGGCCAATCCATTCCATCCCTCCTACAAGAATACTAAATGACAAAAAAAACATGGGAAGTGCAGAAGGAATATTTCTTGTTGTTAGATTGTATAATTAATATTAATGTCAATGAAATTAAAAAAAAAACATTTGAATGTTATCATATTCGTGAATAATACAAATTCTGAAGAAAATTGTTGACTCTTAACACCAGTACAGGAAGTAATCAACTTTTAGTTCAACTGTTGACTTGAAATTACATTTCTGAAACTTATTTTGGAATTTACACTTTTAACACTTGCGCGCAATAACATAGTGAACAGTTATATTTATATGTTGCATTGTTTATTTAGTTAACAATTAGTTATGAACAAATTTTGATAGGCGTTAATTTTCTTTTGCATGTTAGAAAAATAAAAAAATCAACCATATACAACAAACTGTTCAAACATTTTTTTTTTAATTTCTCTAGAAAATTCTATAGAAATTACAAGCAAAGTTTTTTGAACAGTTTGTTGTATATAGTTGTTCCTGTTGTTTTTGAACCATTAAAAAAATATAGTGCCAATCAAAGTTTGTTTATAACTAATTTTAAAATAAGTAAATAAACCATTAGGTACATCATTAATAAAAAAATTAAAAAAATCTTTTCAGGTAGAGAATAACCAATTATGAATTTCGAACAGAAAATGAATTCTTTATATATTATCCAAATAATAAAAAAATAAAAAAAACTACTGCTTATATATAATTAAAAATTCAGGAAAAAAAACAATTTTTGGAAAATATTCAACTCATCCATTTGTTTATTAATATTGTATTAACAAATATCGTATTTTTTTTAAAAAGCTTCATGAAATGCCTGACAACATCAAACTGATAATAATGTGAAATATCAATAAAAGAAATTAACAATGTGTACTCGATTTCCCTTATTTTGTTATCTTTAGAAATTTATAATCAACAAACTAATTAACTTTTAAACAATTTTATAGCGTGATATTATTGGGTACACATGTGAAATGTGCTTCGAGAAGCAAAAAAATCATGGAGTCATTCTGTGAACAATTATTCGTTTTTTAGTCAAATCGGCGGTTCCAAAAAAACTACTCAAATAACAATAGCCTTAAATGATCAAAATTGAATGAAAAAATTTTTCCCAACGAAATAACATTCTTTCAATAATACATAAGACAATATGTTTTTGGAATTTTCAAATTCATATTCAATAGTATACAAAATATGTTATGTGCATTGCTCTCTCGAGAGGTGCTGTAGGCCTGCCGTAACGCATACGTGGAGCCCTCTTTTAATTCATCGTTGAATTAAAATTATAAATAATTGGGATAGAGTTCCGAGAGTAACATTATCAAAGGAAATTTTTCCTCTTTTTTAATTTTCCTGATAATCGATAATTTTTGAGTTTTTGCCAAAAAACTAATACCGTTTTTATTTTTATTTTTGTTTTTTGTTAAAAAAAAACGAAAAATATGTCTTTCTCAGAATGTCATCCAGAATCGATTGAGTTTGGTACACGAATTTTTCCTACACAACATATGTTATACGGTGACCGGCAGAAAGTACGCATCATATGGAAAATTCTTTTATTAATAAATTTTGACGAATATCGATATGTGCAATCGCTTCTGCATCAGAAGCAACCCCAAGAGACGTTGTACAGTGCCGTTCGTCTTTTCGTGTTTGGAGGGAAATTCAAAAAAATTAAAAATTATGTTTCAAAACACACTTAGTTGGGAAAATATCGAAAAATGTTATTCGAAAAAGTTGTTCAGAACGTTATTTTATAGCTATGTACAAGTTTTGAAGAAAATCTCAGATAAAAAAATAAAAATCAATTTTTTGCCATAATAAAAATTTCAATTTGGAAAAATACATTTTAGACAAAGAAACTCATTAGTAAGGCCAACAGTAATATTTCAAATGATATTTTGTAAATATTCGCGAACTACTTCTATTTTATTTGGAATAAAATTGAAATCTATGGATTTGCCATGTATTCAGCTGCTTCATAAGAGGTCACTGAAATATCTCCAGGACATTATAATCCCGATACTGTTCATTATTAATAAAAGTCCTTGTATCTACATAATTCCAAATTGCATTTTTTAATCAAACAAAAAATAAATTGATTTTTGGCAAATTGTTGGAATCATACAATATTATCATTGTTGATGCGTGCATCGACAGATTTCCTCATGATCAAAGAGGCCATGAAACAATTGACTAATAATGACGATGTGTTATTAAGATTTGTCAAACGATTTGGTAGTATTATTATTTATCCAGGTGTTTTTATCGTCTTTATTCTATAGTTTTTTTCATTGTAAAAGTTAAATTTTGTTGTGTGTTAACAATAATTAGAGATGCCCCAAGAAAAGCTGAGTTTGCAAGAAAAAATTGAGCTCGTGGTGAGCGTTTTCATGGTTCCAGAGAGGCAGCAGATATATTCAATGCTAGATATCCAAATGAGAATATCCATGGATCTACTGTGTTGCGTATTTTAAACAAACTTAAAGCTACAGGCAGTGTAGAAAATCGTTACAAAATTCCACATAGTAAGCCCGTCACTAATGAGGAAGGTTCTTTCAATGTTTTGTTATCGGTCACAGAAAATCCATGGATGGCACTATCGGAGAGGCAGGAGCAAACCGGTATATCTGAAAAATCCATAAGAAGAATTTTGAAGAATAATAAATTTCGTACATACGAACCAAAATTCATCCACACCTTACTCGATAGAGATTTTGATGCACGCTTAGATTTTTCATTTTGGTTCCAAGGCATGATTGAAGAATGCCAACATTTTCCTACAAACATTTTATTTACTGATGAGGCGACTTTAACATCAAACGGTACTGTCAGTTCCCAGAATTGTAGATGGTATGCTGATGAGATCCCAAATTCGAAGATAGAGGCAAAAAGTCAATTTTCTTTCAAAACTAATGTTTGGTGCGGCATATTAGATACACAGATCGTTGGACCTTACTTTTTTAGGGGCAACCTTAATTCACGAAATTATTTAGTGTTTTTAAATAATGTGTTTTTTGATTTCTTACATGGATTACCGCTGCAAAGAAGGAATGATATTTTTTTCCAACAAGACGAAGCGTCAGTACATAGTACCCTTGGAGTCAGAACGTGGCTTAACGAACACTTTCCTCATGAATGGATAGGACGATATTCAGAAAACCCGTGGCCTGCAAGATCTCCAGATTTGACGCCCTTGGATTTCTTTTCATGGGGATACCTTGAAAGTAGGGTTTATAAACATCGGCCATTTCGTAATATCGACCATTTAGAAGAAGAAATACGACAATGAAAGATAAGTGCCATGTGAAGTGGAATGAATAGAAAAATCGAATTAAACGGTTTTCTTCACATAAAGGATTCAATATAAAATTGAACCAGAAAATGGTAGATCTCAGGTGAAAAACAACTACATTCCTGGCAAATACCACGCAGAACGTTGAATGATATTCACCTGAAAATCCATGCATACTTCCATATAATATCAATGGACATTGAATGCAAATGTTTCTTTCTGATAAGCTCGATTATGTTTAATTTATGTCGTGTTCACCTAACAATCCGCATACCGGTTTCAGGCTTCTTGGCCCTTATCAGTGCCGAGTAGTCAACCAGCCGAAGGTCCAAAGAACTCTGGCTGAAGTGAGACACAACGTAAACAAACCATTATCGAGCTTGTTACACTTATAGGTACGCCGGAAAAGATAAACTTTAACTGGCGGTACCTAGTGACGAAAAAACACTCGAAATCTCCACTTCGATAGGTTTCTAAATAAAGATTCCTTCTCAGTAGGGTGGCAAGCCCGTCTAGCATATAGTGAAAGTTAAGTGCCATGTGAAGTGGAATGAATAGAAAAATCGAATTAAACGGTTTTCTTACATAAGGATTCAATATAAAATTGAACCAGAAAATGGTAGATCTCAGGTGAAAAACAACTACTTTCCTGGCAAATACCACGCAGAACGTTGAATGATATTCACCTGAAAATCCATGCATACTTCCATATAATATCAATGGACATTGAATGCAAATGTTTCTTTCTGATAAGCTCGATTATGTTTAATTTATGTCGTGTTCACCTAACAATCCGCATACCGGTTTCAGGTTCTTGGCCCTCATCAGTACGGAGTAGAACCAGCCAAAGGTCCAAAGAACTCTGGCTGAAGTGAGACACAACGTGAACAAACCATCATCGAGCTTGTAACACTATAGGTACGCCGGAAAGATAAATTTAAACTGGCGGTACCTAGTGACGAAAAAACACTCGAAAATCTCCCACCTCGATAGGTTTCTGAATAAAGATTCCTTCTCAGTGGGACTGGCAAGATCGTCAGCATATAGTGGAAGATAAGTGCCATGTGAAGTGGAATGAATAGAAAAATCGAATTAAGCGGTTTTCTTCACATAAAGGATTCAATATTGAACCATGAATGAGATCCGTGAAAAACATTACTTTCTGGCTTACCACGCATTGAACTGATATTCACCTACCCGCAACTCTTATATATCAATGATGAATGAATTTTCTGTGTACAGCTCGATTACTTTCCGGTCATTACCTAGGTTTACTGATATGGTTTTGTTTCTCGTACATTCAGCCAAGTTCTGGTCACTACCGTACTCGATGGCATGCAGGATGAACGACATATAAAAAAGCTTATCGAAGAACTTTGCATTCAATTCCATTGATATTATATGGAATATGCATCGATTTCAGGTGAATATCATTCAACGTTCTGCTGGTATTGCCGAAAAGGTTTTTACCTGAATCTACATTTTCTGGTTCAATTTATATTGAATCCTTTAGTGAAGAACCGTTTAGTCGATTTCTATTCATTAACACTTATCTTCACTATATGCTAGACGGGCTTTGCCACTTGCTCAGAGAGGATCTTTATTTAGAAACCATCGAGGTGGGAGATTTTCGAGTGTTTTTTCTGTCACTAGGTACCGCCGTTAAAGTTTATCTTTTCCGGCGTACCTATAGGTGTTACAAGCTCGATGATGGTTTGTTTACGTTGTGTCTCACTTCAGCCAGAGTTCTTTGGACCTTTGGCTGGTTGCTACTCCGTACTGATGAGGGCCAAGAAGCCTGAAACCGGTATGCGGATTGTTAGGTGAACACGACTAAATTAAACATAATCGACTTATCGAAAGAAACATTGCATTCAATGTCCATTGATTTATATGGAAGTATGCATGGATTTTCAGGTGAATATCATTCAACGTTCTGCGTGGTATTTGCCAGGAAAGTATTGTTTTCACCTGAGATCTACCATTTTCTGGTTCAATTTTAATTAACCTTTAGTGAAGAAAACCGTTTAATTCGATTTTTCTATTCATTCCACTTCACATGGCACTTATCTTTCACTATACTGCTAGACGGCTGCCACTCCTACTGAGAAGGAATCTTTTATTGAAACCTATCGAAGGTGGGAGATTTTCGGAGATGTTTTTTTCTGTCACTAAGTACCGCCAGTTAAGTTTATCTTTTCCGGCGTACCTATAGGTGTTACAAGCTCGATGATGGTTTGTTTACGTTGTGTCTCACTTCAGCCAGAGTTCTTTGGACCATTCGGCTGGTTGACTATCTCCGTACTGATGAGGGCCAAGAAGCCTGAAACCGGTATGCGGATTGTTAGGTGAACACGACATAAATTAAACATAATCGAGCTTATCAGAAAGACATTTGCATTCAATGTCCATTGATATTATATGGAAGTATGCATGGATTTTCAGGTGAATATCATTCAACGTTCTGCGTGGTATTTGCCAGGAAAGTAGTTGTTTTCACCTGAGATCTACCATTTCTGGTTCAATTTTATATTGAATCCTTTATGTGAAGAAACCGTTTAATTCGATTTTCTATTCATTCCACTTCACATGGCACTTATCTTTCACTATATGCTAGACGGGCTCGCCACTCCTACTGAGAAGAATCTTTTATTTAGAAACCTATCGAGGTGGGAGATTTTCAGTGTTTTTTTCTGTCACTAGGTACCGCAGTTAAAGTTTATCTTTTCCGGCGTACCTATAGGTGTTACAAGCTCGATGATGGTTTGTTTACGTTGTGTCTCACTTCAGCCAGAGTTCTTTGGACCTTTGGCTGGTTGACTACTCCTACTGATGAGGGCCAAGAGCCTGAAACCGGTATGCGGATTGTTAGGTGAACACGACATAAATTAAACATAATCGAGCTTATCAGAAGAAACATTTGCATTCAATGTCCATTGATATTATATGGAAGTATGCATGGATTTTCAGGTGAATATCATTCAACGTTCTGCGTGGTATTTGCCAGGAAAGTAGTTGTTTTTCACCTGAGATCTACCATTTCCGGTTCAATTTTATATTGAATCTTTTATGTGAAGAAAACCGTTTAATTCGATTTTTCTATTCATTCCACTTCACATGGCACTTATCTTTCACTATATGCTAGACGGTTCCATCCTACGGAAGAATCTTTATTTAGAAACCTACGAGGTGGAGATTTTCGTGTTTTCGTCACGTACCGCAGTAAAGTTTATCTTTCCGGCGTACCTATGGTTTAACTCGATGATGGTTTGTTTACGTTGTGTCTCTTCAGCCAGATTTTTGGACCTTTGGCGGTTGACTACTCCGTATGATGGGCAGAAGCCTGAAACCGGTATGGGATTGTTAGGTGAACACGACAAAATTAAACATAATGAGCTATCAAGAAACATTTGCATTCAATGTCCATTGATATTATATGGAAGTAGCATGGATTTTCGGTGAATTCATTCAACGTTCTGCGTGGTATTTGCCAGGAAAGTAGTTTTTTCACCTGAGATCTACCATTTTCTGGTTCAATTTTATATAACCTTTAGTGAAACCGTTTATTGATTTCTATTATTCCTCAGGCACTTATCTTTCACTATATGCTAGACGTGCCCCTACTGGAAGATCTTTTTTAGAAACTATCGGGAGATTTTCGAGTTTTTCGTCACAGTACCGCCAGTTAAGTTTATCTTCGGCGTACTATAGGTGTTAAAGCTCGATGATGGTTTGTTTACGTTGTTCCACTTCACCAGAGTTCTTGACCTTTGGTGGTTGACTACTCCTACTGATGGGCCAAGAAGCCTGAAACCGGTATGGTTGTTGGTGAACACGACATAAATTAAACATAATCGAGCTATGAAGAAAGCATTCAATGTCCATTGATATTATATGGAAGTATGCTGATTTTCAGGTGAATATCATTCAACGTTCTCGTGGTTTGCCAGGAAAGTAGTTGTTTCACCTGAGATCTACCATTTTCTGTTCAATTATATTAATCCTTAGGAAACCGTTTAATTCGATTTCTATTCATTCCACTTCACATGGCACTTATCTTTCACTATATGCTAGACGGGCTTGCCACCTACTGAGAGGATCTTTTTTAGAAACTATCGAGGTGGAGATTTTGAGTGTTTTTCGTCACCAGGTACCGCCAGTTAAGTTATCTTTCCGGCGTACCTATATGTAAAGCTCGATGATGGTTTGTTTACGTTGTTTCACTTCAGCAGGTTCTTTGGACCTTTGGCTGGTTGACTCTCCGTACTGATGAGGCCAAGAAGCCTGAAACGGTATGCGGATTGTTAGGTGAACACGACATAAATTAAACATAATCGAGCTTATCAGAAAGAAACATTTGCATTCAATGTCCATTGATATTATATGGAAGTATGCATGGATTTTCAGGTGAATATCATTCAACGTTCTGCGTGGTATTTGCCAGGAAAGTAGTTGTTTTTCACCTGAGATCTACCATTTTCTGGTTCAATTTTATATTGAATCCTTTATGTGAAGAAAACCGTTTAATTCGATTTTTATATTCATTCCACTTCACATGGCACTTACCTTTCACTATATGCTAGACGGGCTTGCCACTCCTACTGAGAAGGAATCTTTTATTTAGAAACCGATCGAGGTGGGAGATTTTCGGAGTGTTTTTTTCTGTCACTAGGTACCGCCAGTTAAAGTTTATCTTTTCCGGCGTACCTATAGGTGTTACAAGCTCGATGATGGTTTGTTTACGTTGTGTCTCACTTCAGCCAGAGTTCTTTGGACCTTTGGCTGGTTGACTACTCCGTACTGATGAGGGCCAAGAAGCCTGAAACCGGTATGCGGATTGTTAGGTGAACACGACATGAATTAAACATAATCGAGCTCATCAGAAAGAAACATTTGCATTCAATGTCAATTGATAATATATGGAAGTATGCATGGATTTTCAGGTGAATATCATTCATCGTTCTGCGTGGTATTTGCCAGGAAAGTAGTTGTTTTTCACCTGAGATCTACCATTTTCCGGTTCAATTTTATAATGAATCCTTTATGTGAAGAAAACCGTTTAATTCTATTTTTCTATTCATTCCACTTCACATGGCACTAATCTTTCACTATATGCTAGACGGGCTTGCCACTCCTACTGAGAAGGAATCTTTTATTTAGAAACCTATCGAGGTGGGAGATTTTCGGAGTGTTTTTTTCTGTCACTAGTTACCGCCAGTTAAAGTTTATCTTTTCCGGCGTACCTATAGGTGTTACAAGCTCGATGATGGTTTGTTTACGTTATGTATCACTTCAGCCAGAGTTCTTTGGACCTTCGACTGGTTGACTACTCCGTACTGATGAGGGCCAAGAAGCCCGAAACCGGTATGCGGATTGTTAGGTGAACACGACATAAATTAAACATAATCGAGCTTATCAGAAAGAAACATTTGCATTCAATGTCCATTGATATTATATGGAAGTATGCATGGATTTTCAGGTGAATATCATTCAACGTTCTGCGTGGTATTTGCCAGGAAAGTAGTTGTTTTTCACCTGAGATCTACCATTTTCTGGTTCAATTTTATATTGAATCCTTTATGTGAAGAAAACCGTTTAATTCGATTTTTCTATTCATTCCACTTCACATGGCACTTATCTTTCACTATATGCTAGACGGGCTTGCCACTCCTACTGAGAAGGAATCTTTTATTTAGAAACCTATCGAGGTGGGAGATTTTCGGAGTGTTTTTTTCTGTCACTAGGTACCGCCAGTTAAAGTTTATCTTTTCCGGCGTACCTATAGGTGTTACAAGCTCGATGATGGTTTGTTTACGTTGTGTCTCACTTCAGCCAGAGTTCTTTGGACCTTTGGCTGGTTGACTACTCCGTACTGATGAGGGCCAAGAAGCCTGAAACCGGTATGCGGATTGTTAGGTGAACACGACATAAATTAAACATAATCGAGCTTATCAGAAAGAAACATTTGCATTCAATGTCCATTGATATTATATGGAAGTATGCATGGATTTTTAGGTGAATATCATTCAACGTTCTGCGTGGTATTTGCCAGGAGAGTAGTTGTTTTTCACCTGAGATCTACCATTTTCTGGTTCAATTTTATATTGAATCCTTTATGTGAAGAAAACCGTTTAATTCGATTTTTCTATTAATACGACAATGTATCAATAACATTAAACCACAAATGCTGCGAAATGTGTCCAGAGATATGGAATCCCGAACAACTACATGTATTGAACGTCAGGGTGGACACGTCGAGTAATGGACATTCACAAACTTTCGAGTATGCATTAAATTGTTTGGTTTATAATTATTTCAGCCCCTAATTTTATTATAAAATATAATACATTTTTTGTTCTAATAAAAAATTCATATTAAAATTCTGTAGATACATGGTTTTTTGTCGATTATGAACAGTATCGGGATTATAATGTCCTGAAGATATTTCTGTGACCTCTTATGAAGCAGCTGAACAAATGGCAAATCCACAGATTCAAAATGTTCTTCGGATAAAATAGAAGTAGCTGGTGAATTCTTACAAGATATTATTCAAAATATTCTTTGTCAGAAATGTATTTTTCCAAATTGTTTATGGCAAAAATTGATTTTTATTTTTTCATCTCAGATTTTTTTCCAAACTTATACATAGCTATAAAATGTCGTTCTAAACAACTTTTCCAAATAACATTTTTCAATATTTTCCCAAACAAGTGTGTTTTGAGACATAATTTTTATTTTTTTTAAATTTCCTGCCAAACAAGAAAGGACGAACGGCACTGTACAACATCTTTTGGGGTTTCTTCTGATGCAGAAGCGATTGCATGTATCGACATTTGTCAAAATATTATATTAAAAAAAATTCCCATATGATGCGTACTTTCTGCCGGTCACTCTATAAGGAAAAAAATGATTATCCCATAGTGCAAGGTTTGGAAAATATTTTTATTTGTGGAAATATTGTTTTAGGATTCGAGGAAGAGCTCTGTTATTAGTCCTTCGTCAGTAGAATATATTGATATAACTTATCATCTCATTATGAAAAAAAAACAGGTACTTCGAAAATGTGTTTTTGATGGTACACCAGTTTATTTGGATCTATTTTTCCTTGGTTTCCTTCCAAGCAGAATTGAATATATTGTTATTATGAATACATTCAGCATAATGATTTCCATTCAATCTCATTATTTCCTATTCTTTCAAATCCTCAATACCACAGTGAATAATTTTCGTGTGTGATATAAATATATTATTTTGACTAGTTTTCAAGATCTGTGAAAGAATGTTCCTCTTCCATTCGGTTTTTTGTCACACTCAGAACTCTCCCTTATGAGGTTTTCTTCCTGAAATATATTATTGCTATTGTTATATTATTCTCAACTAGCTATTTTTCCCTATGTTTTGCTTTGTGTGGTTCCATCTAGCTTATGGCTGAGGCTTCGTCCGCTCTCTGTTATACCGTTTCCCATTATCCCGTTATCCCGCTATTCCGTGATTTTGTTTTCCGTTATCCCGTTTGGGTGGCATAATTATTTGACAGCAGAAGTAATGCTTTGGACGACTATCACAAATTCATCAATCCCTTTTCACCCCTGTAGGTATCGCATTTTCAGTAAGAGAGCCAAAATACCAATTTTCATTATTTTAACTTAAAAACTTACGGAACCCCAATAAACATTTTCAGCCCCCATTTCACCCCTTTGGTGGTTGAATTTCTGAAAACACTGGAAAGCATATGTCTTCATATGTAACAAAGACCTCAAATATCCATTTTTATAATCCTAACTTAAAATGTAACGAAACCCCTATGAAAAGTTTCACCCCCCATTTGACCCCTTTAGGGTTTGGATTGCTGGAGACACTGAAATACATATTTTTAAAAAGGCCTTAAATACCAATTTTCATGAACCCAATTCGAAAACTAATGGAACTCCTGTACAAACTTTCGAACCCCATTTAACCATTTTACCCTTTCAGGGGTTGAATTTCCAATAATCTCAAAAAATGTGTTCCGTTAATTGAAAAGAAAAGGCCAAATACCAGTTTCCATGACTCTAACTTCAAAACCAAAGGTATTTTGTAACTCATGTCATAGGAATACGCTATCAAAATTTCAGCTCTTTGTGTTCAGTGGTTTGGTCTGGGCGTTGAAGTTAGTGAATCAGTCAGTCAGGACATGTAATTATATATGTATAGATTATTCCAATTCATTAGTGCGTCTATATGTTGTTCTATTGACTATTTTTTGTTGGTATATTTCTAAAACAATAGGTTACTGATTTTACAACATAACTTGTGTCACACACCCAAAAAATTCCATCCTTCTTTGAACATTTGAACAGTAGCATGTTCTGATTAAAATTGAATTGATTTGAGTCGTTTACCTGAAAATTTTTCATGATTCATCTGTAATCTTGAACCTTGGAATCCTCCAGATTCCTACATTCCGTTAAATAATAATACATTTTAAGCAACCTCATTATACAACGGTTATTATATTGTGTACCACGAAACTTAATTCAGTAAGTTTCGTGGTACACAATATAATAACCAAAACTGAATAATTCAAATCAAATACAAGAAACATTACGCGAACATAGATTTTCTGGTACACACAATTTTCAACTCACAAAAGAATATATTCAAGTAAGGATTTCATATGAAGATTTTTTTCATTCAATGAAAGAAACAAATTAATTTTTTTTTGTTCGAGACGATAGCGAAAGTTTGGTGGCATTTTGTTGAATCTTTCATGAGAAATAGTTCAAGTGATTTGTGTATAAAATTGTAAAGTACCTTTTTTGAAATGGCGAAATATCGCAATATTTCAGTGGACTCCCGATTAAATCTTGACGCAATCGGAGTAATATGAATTGCAGAATCAATGAGAAAAAGTACTCATTCTTAAATATTTGGGAGGTCATTGCAGCCTCCACAATTTTTTTCGTTCGTGCGCGGAACGAATACATGTTTTTTTATGACAATCTAAAACGAATGTTATTTGTGAGCATCCTCTGTGTTGCCAAATTGGGGAAAGCCCAGTCACCTTCGAAAGTATACGTTTCGAACACTATAACATGAACAAAGTATATAAGCAGCGCTCTTCAGCGGCTAGGGTCTGCACTAAATTTTTAATGACTAATGAAATCGGGCAACTTGGACTCCCCCATATTTTTGTGGCGAAATGTTTGTTACTATGTTACCTGTCATATATATATAAATATATATATATATATATATATATATATATATATATATATATACATATACACTGACCGGCAGAAAGTACGCATCATATGGGAATTTTTTTAATATAATATTTTGACAAATGTCGATACATGCAATCGCTTCTGCATCACAAGAAACCCCAGAAGATGTTGTACAGTGCCGTTCGTCTCTTCTTGTTTGGCGGAAAATTTAAAAAATTTAAAAATTATGCCTCAAAACACTTATTTGGGAAAATATTGAAAAATGTTATTTGGAAAAGTTGTTGAGAACGACATTTTATAGCTATGTACAAGTTTGGAAAAAATCTGAGAGGAAAAAATAAAAATCTATTTATGTCATAAAAAAAAAATTCAATTTGGAAAAATACATTTCTGACAAAGAAACTCATTAGTGAAGCCCAAGAGTAATATTTTGTGAAGATTCACCAGCTACTTCTATTTTATTCGAAGAAAATTTTAAATCTGTGGATTTGCCATGTGTTCAGCTGCTTCTTCAGAGGTCACAAAAATATCTTCAGGACATTATGATCCCGTTACTGTCCATTATTGACAAAGAACCATGTATCTACAAAATTTTAATATGAATTTTTTATTAGAACAAAAAATTGATTCAATTTTTTACATAATTACATTTTATAATGAAATTAGAAGCTGAAATAATTATAAACCAAACAATTTAATGCATACTCGAAAGTTTGTAAATGTCCATTACTCGACGTGTCTACCCTGACGTTCAATACATGTAGTTGTTCAGGATTTCATTTCTCTGGACACATTTCGCAGCATTTGTGGTGTAATGTTATTGATACATTGTCGTATTACTTCTTCTAAATGGTCGATATTACGAAATGGCCAATGTTTATAAACCTTACTTTCAAGGTACCCCTATAAAAAAAAATCCAAAGGCGTGAAATCTGGGGATCTTGCAGGCCACGAGTTTTCTGAATATCGTCCAATCCATTTATGAGGAAAGTGTTCGTTAAGCCACGCTCTGACTTCAAGGGTACTATGTACTGACGCTCCGTCTTGTTGGAAAAAAATATCATTCCTTCTTTGCAGCCGTAATCCATGTAAGAAATTAAAAAACACATTATTTAAAAACACTGAATAATTTCGTGAATTAAGGTTGCCCCTGAAAAAGTAAGGCCGAACGATCTGTGTATCTAATATGCCGCACCAAACATAAGTTTTGAAAGAAAATTGACTTTTTGCCTCTATCTTCCAATTTGGGTTCTCATCAGCCCACCATCTACAGTTCTGGGAACTGACAGTACCGTTTGATGTAAAAGTCCCCTCATCAGTGAATAAAATGTTTGTAGGAAAATGATGGCATTCTTCAATCATGCCTTGGAACCAAAATGAAAAATCTTAGCGTTCATCAAAATCTCTATCGGGTAAGGTGTGGATGCATTTTGGTTTGTATGCACGAAATTCATTATTCTTCAAAATTCTTCTTATGGATTTTTCAGATATACCGGTTTGTTCATGCCTCTCCGATAGTGCCATCCGTGGATTTTCTGTGACCGATAACAAAACAATAAAGGTGCCTTCCTCATTAGTGACGGGCTTACTATGTGGAATTTTTTAACGATTTTCTACACTGCCTGTAGCTTTAAATTTGTTTAAAATACGCAACACAGTAGATCCATGGATATTCTTATTTGGATATCTAGCATTGAATATATCTGCTGCTTCTCTGGAACTATGAAAACGCTCACCACATATTAAGACGAGCTCAATTTTTTCTTGCAAACTCAGCTTTTCTTGGGGCATCTCTAATTATTGTTAACACACAACTAAATGTAAATTTTACAATGAAAAAAACTATAGAATAAAGACGATAAAAACATCTGGATAAATAATAACACTACCAAATCGTTTGACAACTCTTAATAACACATTGTTATTATTAGTCGATTGTTTCATGGCCTCTTCGATCATGAGGAAATCTGTCGATGCACGCATCAACAATGATAATAATGTATGATTCCAACAATTTGCCAAAAATTAATTAATATTTTGTTTGAATAAAAAATTCAATTTGAAATTATGTAGATACAAGGACCTTCATTAATAATGAACAGTATCGGGATTATAATCTCCTGGAGATATTTCAGTGACCTCTTATGAAGCAGCTGAATACATGGCAAATCCATAGATTTCAATTTTTTTCCGAATAAAATAGAAGTAGCTTGCGAATATTTACAAAATATCATTTAAAACATTACTGTTGGCCTTACTAATGAGTTTCTTTGTCTAAAATGTATTTTTCCAAATTGAAATTTTTATTATGGCAAAAAATTTATTTTTATTTTTTTGTCTCAGATTTTTTTCAAAACTTGTACATAGCTATAAAACAACGTTCTGAACAACTTTTTCGAATAACATTTTTCGATATTTTCCCAACTAAGTGTGTTTTGAAACATAATTTTTAATTTTTTAAATTTCCCTCCAAACACGAAAAGACGAACGGCACTGTACAACGTCTTTTGGGGTTGCTTCTTATGCAGAAGCGATTGCACATATCGATATTTGTCAAAATTTATTAATACAAGAATTTCCCATATGATGCGTACTTTTTGCCGGTCACTGTATATATATATATATATATATATATATATATATATATATATATATATACATATATATATATATATATATATATATATATATATGTATATATATATATATATATACATATATATATATATATATAAAATAATGAATTGAATTAATTTTGATTAAGTAGGGACAACTGCAAAACTAGTTGAGAAGCTGCCGAAATATTCAATCATAGGCATTCAGAAAAAAACCTCCATTATTCTTCTGTTTCAAGAAATTTGAGGAAATTTGAAGAAACTGATTCTGTCGATAATTTATACAAAACTCCTCGTGGAAAGACGTTGTGAATGAAAAAAAATTTTTATAATAATCCTTTCAAGAAAGACCCTTGCTGTCGAAACAAGCGTTGATAAAACATGTGTTAGGCAAATTTTGAAAGAGAGAGAGATTACGATTATACATTTGTTTTGTGTACCTGGCTTCGAAGTTTTATTGAAGATGATCAACGAAATTTTCTTCAAAATGTTTTATTCACGGATGAAGCCATATTTACTTCCAATAGATATGCTAGTTCCCAAAATTGTCGGTGGTGGGCAACTGAAAATTCGCATTTCGTTGTGCAGAGTAAATACCAATACTATTCTGAAGTTGGTATTTGGTACATAATATTTCGATCAGAATTCATTGTGCCTTTTTTTAGACAAAACCTGAATTCCCCAAGTTATTTAATTTTCTGAAAACAGATTATCAGAGTTCTTAGATACTCTTCCTCGTCTCCTCGTATGCAGGTATATTTCCAATAGAATGGCGCTTCAATCCACTAAACCCTAGAAGTGAGGAAATGGTTGGATAGTGAATTTGGTGAAAAATATATTGGGTGCTATTCAGTTAATCATTGGCTAGCTAGATCACCTGACCTCATCCCTCCAGATTAAAAGAAAATTAAAGAAGTCTTCACAAGTTCAGGCACTTCAGAAAAAAAAAACATCTAGGAGAGTGTATAAGAGATTATGTAGCGTTACTTAGGAGAGAAATGTCGTCCAGGACAATGGTATGTATGGAGCGCAAGGGTGGATATTTAGAATTTGAGTGATATTTTTGTTCAATGATTACAACTGAAATGAGGTGAGAATAATATTGTTTTGCTAATTAGTGTAGGATTGTCTCCTCAGCAGTCTAACAGATACATTGTTCTTTTTTATTTTACCACTATTTGATCTCACTTATTACCCTTCTGATTCCTGAAATGGAGAAGTACATATTTGTTTCGTTTTGTATTTTATTTTTAAAAACAATTCATTTGGTGTTAGAAAATCTCAGAAAATCTCAAGTTTCCACGTTGTTCTGCGGAAAATATATTGTTTTCTTTCTTTTACCATAAAATTTGAATCAACAGGAAAATATATAGTAAAAATTGTAATTTTCAATTATCAGATAAACATTAAAATTTCACATATTGGACTAAAATTATATTGTCTACAACTTCTTTGGATACAGTTTTTGCTATCCTTAAAAATAACTCCACTTTTTGTCCATTCATGAATAATTTTTTCAAAATTGCCTACATTGTCACGTGACATATGTCCAAATCAATTCTCAGGTTTTTCGATATGCAGCAATTCTTGTATCTCTGATAATATTTTTCTCCCATATGTTGCAAACACTATGGCCTACGCTGGATATATATGAATTATCAGATCAAAATCATTTTATTTCAGTATTAAAGCAATATTATGTACGTTTGATTTTGTTGACTCTCATCTCCTAAAATTTGATAAAATCCAGGAGAGCTTGAATAATCTCAACCAGTGAGAATGGTAAATTGAATTCTTAGTTTTTATTATTTTTGCGGCATTTTTATTCCGAAGATTATTTATCAATTGATCGATTCAATCAATAATGCATGGTGTAAAAATATTCTCAATTTAAAACGCAACACTGAGGTTCATACTACCAATTCAAAGTTTAAGAACTGCGTTAATGGTGGGGGATTAGTGGTAGAGAATTGATTCAATAACTGAGAGAGAATGCATAATGCATTGTTCATCTGTTTTTTTTAATCAATATTTTCTGGATTAATATGAATTAGTATTTTTCTCAACGTTTCTAGTGGAGTATCTGCTGACTAGTTACGTACAAAACTAGAAATATTGGGGTGGGCAGTGATGAAAATGTAAACTCTGTAAGGTTCATCCAAGCTTTCGGGAATGTTTTTTTCAATATCGGGAAAACTACAATAGATTAAAACCAATAGTTACATATTTTCAAGTAAGAATGAAACGTAGTTCAAAGTTGATTGAAAACGCATTAAAATTCTTTAAAATTATATAAATATAACTGTGATTAGTGAAACTTCCGTTGGGAATAAATCCCGCAATTGTTTCCAAGCCAACGATACCTGACGGGTGTCAGTTGGAAATTATTACAGTGGTACCAACTATTGTATCAGTTCTAGCTGTTGTTACCAGGTGGCAGTAGTAAAATTTGATATTGCATTTTTGCCACGATTTGATATCTAAAGGAAATAAATGAGAGCAGATTCCACTCAAGAGGTAAATATCTATTTTTTTATTGATGCAATAGTTTTATTGAGAAATGAAAACCATTTCTGAGAAGGTTCTCTTTGTTGTTTGTGACTCTGTCGCTAGCACTTAATCGCAATTCATTCGGTGGTCAAATTTGTTCACATGTTCTGCCACAGCACATCTTTCAGGATACAATCTGCAGTCACTTTTATGAGGAATCATTCTATTCGATCATTATCTTTGCGATTGTTGTTTATAACAACCATGACAAGGAATACTATAAATTACATTTGACTTCGAAAGTAATGGAGTTTCATCTTCAACTTTGGAATATATTGAGCTGATTCTTAGAACTGTTTTTGATGCAACTTTAAATTTCTCCGGGTTGTGGAATAATCTGGATAGTTTAGGACTGATCTCTCTTATATATGGTAATGATGTGGAAAAAGGTTGAGTAGGTGGTGTTAGTTCCATTTTTGTTTGAGACAATGCTCGAGTTATCACTCTTTGAGGCTAGTGGGATGATGTATCATATAGAATGTAATTAAGTAACGTTTTTGGATATGAATTTACTAAAAAAAGGTTGGAGATAATATTTATATTTTATTTGTTGGTTTTTGGATCTGAGATTTTCGGTACTCTCGATTTTTAGGTATCTGCCCGAGCTTCATGGTTTCCTATACCAATCTACCAGTAGCTTGTTTTTTGTTGTTTGTATAAGCTCAGTATCAAGACATGGAATGGAATTATCGTTGTTCTCAGTTTCAATTGTGGACTGGATGTGATGATCGTGGCTATTGAAGGTATTGAGAATCTCATCGACATCATCATTCGGTAATGCTAATATGATATCATGAACATATTTTTTTGATGAAGTCGATTGGGAGATGAAACTGGAGTGACATGGTCTAACAAGTCATCCATGACGTACGCTACCAAAATGGGTGACATGGAGGTCTCCATTGGTGTACCAATGGTTTGCTTATGAACTCTTCTAATGAAATAAAAATATGTATTATCAAAAAAAAATCAACAATTACAAAAATGTCTCTTCGTTCATGCAACAATAATTACTAATACCAAATCCAAATTTCCGTGTATTGCTCTCATACAAGCATCCAAACAGACATAGCTGACAAAAAAGATGACATCACGACTTGCCTGAACATAATTCCCTGGAAGTGTTGAATTATTTAATCTATTAATGACTTCAAAAAAGTCTTTGATGAAAAATTGATTATTAAAATTGTATGCGTTGGTTGAAATTTCTGTCAAAAATAGGGCAGTAGGGGCTGAAGAAGACACTATGGTCTGACTCAAAGAGTGGATTCATGAATTTTGGGTAAAGATAGGAATTTTGGAGAAATGCATGCGAGTTTGTTGTATACATGACCTCAATTTATTCATTGCCTCTATATATGAACTTCTGTTGATTATGATGACATTAGATGGGTTAAGATATCGATCCTTGTTCATTATGACTTTCACATTGCCTTTTTCTGATTGTGTGAGAATCAAATTAGGATTATCTTTCAAGAATTTATTGGATTCAAAGAAAAGAGTTAGGGTTGGATTGTTGGATGTGGTTTGTTATAATATCAGTCGCTCTTGCTATAATGATATATTTTCGTCAAGGTTCGGTGATAGTAGAAGGGATGTACTTCACATCAGATGAAATATCTTCATCAATATATTTGTTGGTATAAGTGGTTCAATACTAAATTAGGGCCCAAGGCCAAATATTGAGACACGTCTCCAGGGATATATAATACTATTTGTTTTCATCTATTGTAGTTTCCCTGATGATGGAAATGAACATTTTCGAAAGCTTGAATGAACCTTAGAGAGTTAACTTCTTCATTGCTGCTCATTTGAATTTTCCTAGTTCTGTACCAAACTAGTCAGCAAAGACTTACATTTCACAGACATGGGGATCTATCACATCAAGATGACCTACGGTGATGCAACGGTGATGAATTCTGAATCTTCGTTCGAAACGAAGATGAAACTCGGTAAGGAGTATAAAAGACGATGCTTTCTGTTACAATGTAGAAAATAAGGGATCCTACCTGGCCACATTACAGCTCCAATAAGACCAATGGAAAACCTACTCCTTAGACACAGTGAAGGATAAAAACGGCAAGTTGGGAACAAAATTAATTATTATTAAGTTTTATTCTAATCATTACCTAACTAACAAACTTGAATGTTCTCCAATGAATTGAATTTCCAAAGTTTTGCCAGCAAACAACTAATTTCATACAAAAAACTTTTTCATAGAGTTAAATTCAAAAATTTGACAAAAATTAAAAACTTGAAAAATATTCAACCGAAAACCAAATTGAAAACCAATCCAAACTGGATGAAAAATTTCTCGAGCATTCGCATCCCTGAAGACATGTCTCATTTTTTAGCATTGTGCCCTGAATTGAGTATTGAACCACCAATACCAAAAGATGAATCGATGAAGAATATCTGATGTGAACTACATCACTTCCACTATCACTGGACCCCGAGAAAGAAATATCCCTATAGCAAGAACGACTAATATTATAACAAACCACATCCAACATTCTAATCATAACTCAAGTCTACGGACTATTTTCTATAAATCCAAGAGAAATTCTTGAAAAATAATCCTAATTCATTTCTCACACAATCAGACAAAGGCAATGTAACAGTCATAATGGACAAAGATCAATATCTCAACCAATTCAATGACATCATAATCAACAGTAGCTCACATGTTGAACTACTCAGAGAAAAGGCAATACATTAATTGAAGTCATGTATAAAACAAACTAAATTGGTGAGGTTATGAAAAAGAAACTCACATGCTATAATGGTATTTCTCCAAAATTCTATTTTTTACCCAAAACTCATAAGTCCACTCTTTCAGTCAGACCTATAGTGGCTTCTATAGGAGCCCCAATTGAGAGGATAGCTTATTTCTTGACATACATTTCAACCAACGCATACAACTTTGACAATAAATAATATATCGAAGTCACTATGAATTTCGGACAATTATGTTTTGGCAAGTCTATATAATGTCTTCCGTTTAAGCAATATCTATTTGGATTGAATTGGAGCAATACACAAAGATTGTGATCGTATCAGTGATTATTGTCGCATTGATGAATAGACATTTTTGGAATTGTTGACTTTATTTTCTGATAATACATATTTCTCTTTCAATAATAAAATTTATAAGCAAACCTTTGGTATCTCAAGGGAGGCCTTCATTTCCTCTATTTTGACAGCGTTCGTCATGGATAATTTGTCAGACAATGTTATTCCAGTTTTATCTTTCAATCTTGATCCATGAAAAAATATGTTGTTATTGTTTGCATCTTGTTTCTTGTGGAGGAAAATTCATTCTCCACACCTTTTTTGGGAATATGTCCTTTTAGAATCTGAAAACAAAATTAAATGGCTCAGGGAAGACATCCTACTTTGCTCCGTTGAGTTACTGCGTACACCAAATTATATTCCACAAATTGATAAATATTTAGTTAGTGGCTTTCCATATTCTAATTTTCTCCTATCACAAAAAATTATTGAATTTAAAGATACTTTGAATTCAAATCTTCGAATGTTTCTTGAACGTGGCGTTTCTTGACCAATGTCAAAAGAGTTCTGTCTTGTTCCTTTTATGTATGGTTGTCGGGATAATGAAGTCAATCCAAATGTAAGATCTTCTTTCAGTGAAGGTTTTCACATGTGATCCATATCAGAAGAATTTTTTGATATACTGTTGTCACCAGATAGTAAAATGAAGGCGAATTCTTTTAGTTTTTTCTTCTTGTTATTGGATTATTCGGCTAGAACTGTCGTTTCATTCCATTCTAACATGTAGTTGCCACTGGATTTCAAAATTTGTTCTGATAATTTTGAACCTGTGATCTGTCGATTCCAAATATAATCTCAATGTTTGTCCTAGCGCACTTTCAATGGTTTTGATGTCTCACAAATATTACTTCTACCACATGAACAAGGTATATTTCAACCAATTTATTTTTATTTTTCTTCCATGTTTTTCGCAGTATTTTATCGGGCCAAAGTAATTCTTTTGCCATTCTACACTTGATTGATTCCCTGATCTATTTCATTCTGTTTTCAGGTTGTGGAAGGTTATAATCTTGAAAATGTTTCAAGAATATGTTGATGATATCATATAGGCATTACCGAATGATGGTGTGAATGGGATTTTCAATACCTTTAATAGCTACGATCCTCACATCCAGTTCACAATTGAAACTGAGAACAGCTATGATTGAGAACCATTTCTTGATACCAATATACGGACAACAGAAAACAAGCTTCTGGTAGATTGTGTAACGAAGTAACTATTTTCCCGCTATATTTATCAGCCAAAAGCTCCCTGTAAGGAATTGAACCCCGCTTGAAAATAATAATAGGTCTAGAAATACCATTCAGGTTCGTGATAAATCCGTGAATCACCCCTAACCCGATAAATAGGCTAAACACCCTCCGTAGCTCACGCCAATACCGCGAGCGTGGTTGTGAAGAACGAACGATTGGTAATTGCGCGCGCCAGCGAATCGAGAACGAATGATTGAAACAACAGCGATCGGTATTGGAAATAAACGTCGCGGAGCATATTGAGTCCCCTGGCAGTCCTCCGAGAGCAACCCGAGCCAGCAGTCCAGTCGAACCAAGAGTATACGATACCGAGCTGACGTCACGATGAAAGCCACCCAGTACAGTTGTGTCTAGACAGAGACGCACGCACCGAGCTGACGTCACAGCCGTCGCCACCGAGAACATGACACTGTGTCCGATCAGCCGTTGACGTCACGAAGGAAGGGAGGCCGATATTCTGGACGTTGGATCAAAGGCGAGAGAAAGCAGTCAGTCGTTTCGAAGCAGCGAAGCCAGCCAACACGCCAGAGAGAGAGTTTTCCGCCAGAAGCACGAGAGTACAGTTGAGGCGCACGCACCGAGCTGACGTCACAAGCACGAAAGATTTTTACAAGCTGGGTAATTATTCTGTGAAAGTATAATTTGTATCGCAAGCGACAGAGTCCACAAAACGGCGCGCGCATATAAGTCGTTCGAGAGGGATTCGGAAAAGAGGGAGAAGCCGGCCGTAGTTCCGTTTCGACATATTTCAAAGAATTAGTAGCTTGCCCAGCCCAGCAGAAGCAGTCACGCGGCCGACTAGTTTCCAGAGTGTGAGCCAAAGACCGAAGCAGTCCACGACCGTCCCGGGCCTTGCCGAAGCAGTGAGATCGGAGTTTGGTAAATATGTTGTATCAGTAAAAGACATCAGGAAATGTTTGTAAGTACCGCAGATGCGATGTGCGCATGATCATAAGAGGCACATATATATTTCAAAGCTGTGCTGGTAATTTCTGCATACGAGTCCGTACGACACCCCCCACCGCAAGAGCTTTTGGTTGCTAAATTTACCCCGCTTGCTTGAAAACACCCTCCCCGCTTCCTCTGTATACAGTGCTTGCCATGTGTTTATTTGTTGTGATAACTTGAGGCCGCCGTCAGCCGCCCTAACTGTATTTCAAGATTATTAATATACCTGTTTATCCTGTTTTTAGTATTCTTTAATCGACTATTCTGAGTAGAATTTAAACATCTAGTGCGCAGTCGCCACCCAGGTTCGCAACCCAGTTAAAGGCAATTAAAGCCTGCCTTGCTGGCCCTGTTACAGTGTCACGACTATATTGACCCCTGGAGTATCTTTCTTCACTGAGACTGCCCGGAGCAAAAGTGGCCTTTTCCACTATAAAGCTAAAGGTGGCGCCCGAGGAAAACCGAGAATAGTGAAAAGCGTCAAAGTTTGATAATAGGGGGAGAAACCCCTTAACAAATTGGCGCCCGAGCAGGGACCGTTCATATAGTATACCGAGACCTGTCATTTTTGACAGATGGCAACTTCGACTCAAAAGAGAGTCAATAAGCCAAGTGACCCCTCGATTAATAGGTTTCCGGGGGTGTAGAACCGATTACCGTCATTCATTTCCTTTTCAGGGTAACCATTCACGAGATACGTGGGTGAAGAGAGAGAAAGCAAGCTCGTACGACAAGGACAGTTGGAAATCCGTGAAGCTAGTTTCACAGGGTGTATAGAACCGAAATCCGTTGAAGGCTACCGACCTGTCATTTTTGACAGATTGTCAAACTCGGCTCAGAAGAGAGCCAGGCGTCCGTGCGGTACCTCCTTAACGAATTTTCGAGTGCGCAGAAGTGCTCCCCGTCATCCGTTCGTCAATAGGAGGTACGGTTCTCAAGATACGAGCACCAGACAAGGAGTTGAGTGCCGACTGTGAACCAAGTAAGACGTGCAAGCTGAAGAAGTTGAGTTTCGACTGTGAGACAAGTAAGACGTATGAGTTCCGAGTATTCGCCTAAGATGCCGACAGGACTAAGAAGGCCCACCAGCGTGCCAGTGACCACCACAGGGCCGCCGTGCCCACTGCCTCTGAGTCCAGGTACAGGAGGTGGCCCCAACGACACCCGCGTCGGATGGGTGTATCAACTACAGAAAGAGGAGCTAGACACCGAGCTCGCTAGATTTCGCTTGGATCCAACCGGCACCGTCGACGAGAAGCGAAGGAGAATCATAAAGTTTCTCCGAGAAGGACGAGCAGCATCACCCGCACCGACCGTCACCAACCCGTTTCCGTTCCCCACGACGACAACAGGAGTTGTCACGGCAACCGCACCGCCGCCCGTATTACCCACCATTACAGTGACGAGCACTGGAAACCCGATCATGAGCAACGTGCTCACAGAGACCCCAGTGGGAGCACAGGCCGCCCCACTGCCGCCTACCACGAGTGTAGGGATGGCACCATTGAGAGTAAAGGACTGGAGAGTGACCTTTGATGGAACCAACGACCCCGCCGCCTTCCTCGAAAGATTGGAGGAGATTCGAGAATCTCAAGGCATCCCCGCAGACCGCCTCCTACAAGCTATGCCAGAGTTGTTGGAAGGAATGCCGGCCCTCTGGTCCAGAAATAACCGGGCATGCTGGCCGAGATGGGAAGACTCTTTCACCGCCTTTCAGGACTTCTTCTTCCCCGTCAACTACGGAATTGACTTGGAAGTGGCCATCAGCAGGAGGACACACAACCTGAGAGAGAGTATGACAGCCTACATCACGGACCTGCAGACCATGATTCGCCGCCATGGTGAAATTCCGCCAGATCAGGAATTGAATTGGCTGTACCGCAACCTCCACCCAGAGTTTCGTCGTGGAATCAGGAGGACGGACTTCATCGACGTACAGGGGTTTGCCAAAGCTGCCAGAGAATACGAGCTTTTACGAGCGGAAATCGAACAAGCTCAGAAACCAGTCTCATCACCATTTATGGCACCCTACCGAACCCCATCGGCCCCACCAGCGGTAACAAGACTTATCGCCCCAGGAGCCACGCCGTCTGCAAGGAGCGTCATTAATCAGCAGGCCGCGGCACAGGCCAGCCCTGTCAACCGCCGTTTCATCGAAGATAGCCGAGAAAGCTGGCGATGCGGGCAAACAGGGCACTTCAGGAGCCAATGTCAATCCGCTCCAAGGATATCCTGCTCTAGATGCAAGCGAGACGGAGTAATGTCTCGTGATTGCCCATGCCCACGGCCGGAAAATCAAAACCACGACTGGAGGTACGTGCAGCCCCGCTCCCATGACGCCTCACCTACCGCCATCATCGCTACCACCGACCACCGACCGCATCTTTCCGTCAAGATTCCCGGTGGCACCGCTGAAGCGATGATTGACACAGGTGCCGTAATCTCCTATGTCGGCGACAGGATAGCCAGGCAGTGGAATCTGCTAGGAGTACCGAAAACTCCAACTGCTACGAGTTCCGCCCGACTGGCCAATGGAGAAACCGTTACCGTCCCCGTAACGTATCACGTGGAGATCCGAGTTGGAGAACACCGCTTTGAGGAGTCTTTTGGACACCTGAGTGGACTGTCATCCGATATGGTCCTAGGAATGGACATATTGAGGAAAAGGCAATTTGGACTCGACCTAGGAAGTGGCCAAATCTTGGTAAAGAACCAACCCATTGCAAGGGAAGCTCGGCCCGTACCATGCTTTCCAATTGGAGTTATTGAGCCAAGACCGGCCCTGACACTTTCCAGAGAGGAAGAGGACCACTTGCAAGACTTCCTACAGGACGAGTTACGCCCATTCGAGGACATTCATGGGGTAACGCCGCTGGTAGAACATAGGATCCGTCTCCTAAATCCAGAGCCGATAAAGCAGCGATACCGACCCCAGAATCCCAGGATGCAGGAAGTTTTCAATCCCAAAGCTGACAGAATGCCACAGGAGAACATCATAGAACCCTCCGAAAGCCCGTGGAGCTCGCCAGTAGTCATCGTCCGAAAGAAAGATGACGAGCCGAGGTTTTGCAGCGACTTCCAGAAAGTCGATTCCGTCTCCATGAAGGATGCGTACCCGTTGCCGTTCATCAACACCTTCTGGACCGATCAAGCCGCCACCCAAAGACAAGGACAAGCAGCCACCGCCCCAGCAGCTCCGGAACCCCCTCTGACTCTATACCTACCCGTCAACAGGGATCTGTGCTGGCACTGCGGTCAACCAGGGTACACACGCACCGTGTGCCAACGAAAACAGATCCTCCTGTTTTGCTCCCGATGTGGCTTGAAGGATGTCCTCTCTCGGGAATGCTACTGTTCCGACCCAGCCGCCCAGAGGAGACCAGCCCAGAGGAGACCCAGCCCCGAGGAGTTCAGCACCCATGTCCATGTTGATGTCGTATCCTGACCCGCATATCCCCGATGCGGATGTTCAGCACCCATGTCCATGTTGATGTCGTATCCTGACCCGCATATCCCCGATGCGGATGTGCAGTACCCATGTTGATATCGTATCCTGACCCGCATATCCCCGATGCGGATGTTCAGCACCCATGTCCATGTTTGATGCCGTAGACACACCCATAGGATCAGGATGCGGACGCCAGCATCCAATTCAGGAAGTATTTTTTTTATTAGTGTGGTATGACTATTTTTTTTTCTTTCATTTATGACTGGTTATAGTTTTTATTTTTGTTCAATAATCATTGTACACAGTAGTCCTGTTTGTTGCTCTCCGGCAACCAGGCAAGAGTTTATTTTGTTTTTCATTTGGAATAATTTGAGGTCCTCATTTAATTTTATTTCATTCCGTAATTTATGTATCAGGTGGACCTACCCCGAATAAAGGGTTCGACTATTAGGGGGGTAGGCACCTGGCGGGCTATACTGTTATATTCCGAATGGACCTGTTTTTTTTGTTAGAACATAAGGTTGCTAGCCGTCTATGTTTTGAGAATGTTCACAGCAAAACGAGTTAGTTTTCAGGTCGCTCTGACCATACGAACGCATGTTAAAAAGAAAAAAAAAGTTTTTTTTTCTTTTTCCCCGAAGTAGGAAGGGTGTGTAACGAAGTTACTATTTTCCCGCTATATTTATCAGCCAAAAGCTTCCTGTAAGGAATTAAACCCCGCTTGAAAGTAATAATAGGTCTAGAAATACCTTTCAGGTTCGTGATAAATCCGTGAATCACCCCTAACCCGATAAATAGGCTAAACACCCTCCGTAGCTCACGCCAATACCGCGAGCGTGGTTGTGAAGAACGAACGATTGGTAATTGCGTGCGCCAGCGAATCGAGAACGAATGATTGAAACAACAGCGATCGGTATTGGAAATAAACGTCGCGGAGCATATTGAGTCCCCTGGCAGTCCTCCGAGAGCAGCCCAAGCCAGCAGTCCAGTCGAACCAAGAGTATACGATACCGAGCTGACGTCACGATGGAAGCCACCCAGTACAGTTGAGTCTAGACAGAGACGCACGCACCGAGCTGACGTCACAGCCGTCGCCACCGAGAACATGACACTGTGTCCGATCAGCCGTTGACGTCACGAAGGAAGGGAGGCCGATATTCTGGACGTTGGATCAAAGGCGAGAGAAAGCAGTTAGTCGTTCCGAAGCAGCGAAGCCAGCCAACACGCCAGAGAGAGAGTTTTCCGCCAGAAGCACGAGAGTACAGTTGAGGCGCACGCACCGAGCTGACGTAACAAGCACGAAGGATTTTTACAAGGGTAATTATTCTGTGAAAGTATAATTTGTATCGCAACGACAGAGTCCACAAAACGGCGCGCGCATATAAGTCGTTCGAGAGGGATTCGGAAAAGAGGGAGAAGCCGGCCGTAGTTCCGTTTCGACATATTTCAAAGAATTAGTAGCTTGCCCAGCCCAGCAGAAGCAGTCACGCGGCCGACTAGTATCCAGAGTGTGAGCCAAAGACCGAAGCAGTCCACGACCGTCCCGGGCCTTGCCGAAGCAGTGAGATCGGAGTTTGGTAAATATGTTGTATCAGGTAAAAGACATCAGGAAATGTCTGTAAGTACCGCAGATGCGATGTGCGCATGATCGTAAGAGGCACATATATATTTCAAAGCTGTGCTGGTAATTTCTGCATACGAGCCCGTACGACACCCCCCACCGCAAGAGCTTTTGGTTGCTAAATTTACCCCGCTTGCTTGAAAACACCCTCCCCGCTTCCTCTGTATACAGTGCTTGCCATGTGTTTATTATGGTGTACCTTGAGATTAACCAGTGCTCGACAAGATCCCGCCGCTGAAAGAAAGGAGCTCCTCCAAGAAGCATAGGAGTATTTTATGCTGCTTCGGAGTTGCATCGGTTCAGGAATGTCTGATGAGTCGTTGATGTAATTGATTTCCTTTCTGAGATTTTCCGGCTCCAATTGATTTTCTAAACGGAATAAATTAGGAGGCAAATTTATATCATTTTCAAATCACTTATGAGCATCCCATATCGATACACAGACAGTGATTTTAATATTGTGCAAAATGGAAGTAGTGTCAGGCGCGATATGTTGGACAGTGAACTGTAATTGATTTATTTGATTGTATATTATTATGTTGCAATTGTGAAGTATGATAAACGGACAATGATTACTCCAGTATTTCCTATGGTTACGGATCCCAGATTCGTGACAATATTCATTTTCATAAGTTGCACCGCATCCTTTTTCTATGAATATGTTTTTGATCTGATTTTTTTATTATTCCTGCAACAGTGTTGAAGGATAACAGTAAGTAAGTGTTGCCTTTTTTTATCAAGTCGCTATCATGATGATGAGGATTGTGAGGAATCAAGCGACTCTCAGATTTCCCACGATCAACTTTGAAAATATCTACTTGTAGAACTACGGATTTCCATATCCGAAGAAAATAATGTTAGTGGGTAACAAGAACATATTACATATATTCGAACAGCTCTTCATCATCTAGTTCGTCTGTAATAAATATTTATTTTTCTATACCGATAATGTTCAACAAGATTTATGAGGAACATTTTGAAAATATATTGATAATTATTATATTTTTTGAAGTAATGGAGTAATTATATGGTATCTCCTCCTGAACATTTGCTTTTGATCGAAACCATCGTTGCTACTACTCGCTCGATTTGTTTATGTTTTCTATCATATCAGACACCTATAGGATATGACACAATTACTTAATTTTTCATAAACGACGGGCTGGCTATAAAGTGTAACAATAACGCCACGCGAACGGCGTATTTTGCCAGCAATAGCCAACTTGTTATTAGGAATTTTACTATATAAAATCAAAATGAACTAATCCTACTGAAATAACGCGGTTTTTTGCGTAAAAAATAGTTTGATTGAATGAAGATTGCGTGACTCACAGTGTCTTTGAAAAATGTCATTCAAATTAAAATTTAGTATCAACACAAAATAATGTTTTGCATTAAAATTATTATATCAGTAGTGATAGTGGATTCATTTTGATTATTGTTTTGATTTTTTCCACATTACTTCCATCACGACAACCCTAGGACCTTGTGAACTTCCATTTCTATTCCTATTATCACATGATGGATCGATCTGCACGCTTTATTATACCCAAAATTTGGGTTTGTGAAAGATAATCCTCAGCTACCGGTGACCTTCTTGGTTTTTTTCACAGCCTAGACTTTCTTCATCAGAAAATTCCCTGTAAGCAACTCCACACTCCATACTTGACAGTCATCAATTATTTTGAACACATGTGAAGTTCATAAGACACTGGTGATTTTTTCCGTATTTGAGTTATCATCAATAATTTCTATAATCCAAATTAGAATGTATTTTTTTGTAACATAGCCGGTTCACTCGCTTTTAGTATTTGTTGAACTGAAAGTTTGAAAAATATTTTGTTATTTGGTGATAATAACCAACGTTACCACAAATTTTCTGAAGAAGAAAAAATATTGTTATTTCGAATAATATTGATAAGAAATTAAATTAATAACCGATAATCAAAGTAATGAATATATTCAGTAGTAATACTATAAGTTCTTCAAAATAATTAGGTTATACATCGATAACTTGTTGCATAATTACAGAGAGTGTCAGTTTGACAGTTTAAATAATCCGACCGCGAAGCGGGAGGATTATTCTGTCAAACTGACACGATTTGTAATTATGCAGGAAGTTTGAGAAAATTTCATTTAATTACTTTTTCGTATATTGAAAGCCCAATTTTTCAAAATGGATGCAATCATTTCAGTGGAGATTGATTCATTCAGTACATAGTTTCTTTCACTACAAAACGTAAGAAATTGTTTCCATACGTACATTTTTGTTTTCACTGTATTATGAGGCTCAGTGTTTTGCATACTTTTGTCTATTGCATTTAATGATAAATCTCCGAATCGACTCATTTCTGAAAAATTATTGATAAACGTCAAAATTTGACGGTACTGTTAGTTTGTGTATTGTTGTATATTAATGTCGATGTGGTTACTACGGGAATGAAATTATTGTAAAATTTTCGGTTGGTGGAGCTAGTCTATGTATGATCAGGTACTATTGGAATTATACGAGGTAACTTTACTAAATTGAACGTTCTGATTGGTTGAAAATTACACGAAAAAAATTATCACCACTATCTATCCATCTTCATTCATTTATTGAATGAATATAAATATCACTTATTGGTAGGAAATTCTAGGAGATGAAAGAAAATCAAACACATAATACAGGACAAATTCCAAGGTTGACTCAAAATTGAGGAGAGTGTCAGTTTGACAGTTTAAATAATCCGACCGCGAAGCGGAAGGATTATTCTGTCAAACTGACACGATTTGTAATTATGCAGGAAGTTTGAGAAAATTTCATTTAATTACCTTTTCGTATATTGAAAGCCCAATTTTTCAAAATGGGTGCTATCATTTCAGTGGAGATTGATTCATTTAATACATAGTTCCTTTCACTACAAAACGTAAGAAATTGTTTCCATACGTACATTTTTGTTTTCACTGTATTATGAGGCTCAGTGTTTTGCATACTTTCGTCTATTGCATTTAATGATAAATCTCCGAATCGACTCATTTCTGAAAAATTATTGATAAACGTCAAAATTTGACGGTACTGTTAGTTTGTGTATTGTTGTATATTGATGTCGATGTGGTTAGTACGGAAATGAAATTATTGTAAAATTTTCGGTTGGTGGAGCTAGTCTATGTATGATCAGGTACTATTGAAATTATACGAGGTAACTTTACTAAATTGAACGTTTTGATTTGTTGAAAATTACACGAAAAAAATTATCACCACTATCTATCCATCTTCATTCATTTATTGAATGAATATAAATATCACTTATTGGTAGGGAATTCTAGGAGATGAATGAAAATCAAACACATAATACAGGACAAATTCCAAGGTTGACTCAAAATTGAGGAATACTTACAGATTTTCAATGCCCACGGTATACCATCACCCCCCCACCCCTATAGGGGAGGTGATGGAAATCTATGAACAGTAGTCTCAACAAGCCACTTCAATCAGCTTCCAAATGCTTTCGGCACACCAAAATCCGTGAATATTTGCTAGCAATATTAAAGGTTACTTGTTGAGTTTCACCCGCTTTGTGGGCCGTGTTATTGAAAACATTTTGTGATGCTTCCCATTCGAGAAAATCTTTTCATTTTCTCAAGAAATACTAACTCTGTATCATTCACCGTTTTCGAATTACCAGTAGGGGTATCTTCAAATAGACAACTTTAATTTCTACTGTGAATATCACCATTGTATCAGCATTTTCTACATCTTTCAATTCTGTAGACTGTATGTAGTGATGAATGATGAAGATACAGGAATGATTTTCACGGAAAAAAATTATGTATGATGGTGATTACTCTCGTTCCGGACGTCCATCGTCTTAATTGATTCAGAAGGTTTTCACGACGTTTCGAGCTTGTATCTGCAATCGTCTTCCGTATTCACCTGAAGACGATTGCAAATACAAGCCTTCAAAACGTCGTGAAAACCTTCTGAATAATCAGGACGATGGACGTCCAAACGAAAGTAATCAAGTTACCACATCGTTAACAACCTTCAAACAAATGTATGATGGTGTCTTGAATTTGCTTATCTTGATACAGTATAATGAAAAAAAAAGTAGGATAAATGTATGGAGTGTTCCTTTCTGTCACTAGGTGTCGCCGGTCAAAAGTTATCTTTTCCGACGCACCTAAAGATGTTTTAAGCTCGATGATGATTTTATTTATGTTGTGTCTCGCTCCGGCCAGAGCTCTCCGGATCTTTGGCTGCTGACTACTCCGTACTGATGAGGGCCAAAAAGCCTGAAACCGGTATGCGGATTGTTAGGCAAACACGACATGAATTTAAACATAATCGAGCTTATCAGAAAGAAACATTTGCGAACAATATCCATTTATATGGAAGTTTGCATGGATTGTCAGGTGAATATCATTCAACGTTCTGCGTGGTATTTGCTAGAAAAGTAGTTGTTTTTCGTCTGTCGGTCTACCAATTTCGTTTCAATTTATATTGAACCTTTTGTGAAGACGACTTTGTGTGTGCTTTATGCATTTCATTTCGTATCTTATCCCCTTCATATGGCTTTTTCTTTCATTAAAATATGCCAGTCGGGCAATTTGAGCCACTCCCACTGAGAAGGAATCTTTCATTCAGTATCCTATCGAAGTAGGATAATTGTATGGAGTGTTTCTTTCTGTCACTAGGTGTCGCCGGTTAGAAGTTATCTTTTCCGACGCCCCTAAAGATGTTTTAAGCTCTATGATGATTTTATTCATGTTGTGTCTCGCTTGGCCAGAGCTCTATGGATCTTTGGCTGGTGACTACTCCGTACTGATGGATGCCAAAAAGCCTGAAACCGGTATACGAATCGTTAGGCGAACACGACATGAATTTAAACATAATCGAGCTTATCAGAAAGAAACATTTGCGAACAATATCCATTTATATGGAAGTTTGCATGGATTGTCAGGTGAATATCATTCAACGTTCTGCGTGGTATTTGCTAGGGAAGTAGTTGTTTTTCGTCTGTCGGTCTCCCAATTTCGTTTCAATTCATAATGAACCTTTTGTAAAGACCACTTTGTGTGTGCTTTATGCATTTCATTTCATATCTTAATACAGTATGTTGAAGTTTTTATAACTTTGCTTGAACTAGGAATATTTTTCCGTAGTAGTTGAGGCCTACTTGGATGAAATTATATATTTGATGAAATATTGTTTGTTTTCTGTTTGGGCAACCTTCCTATTTTTTTAACCAAGCTTCGTTCTCGAGAAAATAGATAAAAACGATCATTTTTTTGTCTGCGTCTGGACCACATAAAATCAGGGCATATTTTGATTTGCATGTGAGAATTGTCCCTTAAGGAGTCAAGCAACAAATTGTGGAATTGAAAAATATTTCATGTTTTTCATGATTCGAAATTGAGAGTACTAATTTTCCAATCCAATTCAAAAATGTTCCACTAGTGGCTCCAATTGTACATTTGCTTCGGTACTCCACACAGTTTCGGCGCAAGGGCTCTTCGAAACAAACAGTTTCAATGACTGTTATTACTTTTTCAATAATTATGAACAAAAAAACATAATATCTCGCTTTTTTTTCTAGTTGTTTTTCTGTGAGACTATTTAAACAAAATCCAATATCGTTGTCACGAGTTGTATAAGTAGCCTATGAGACTAATATTTTTTTTGTTATGATAAATTCTATTGGATATCCCACCATATGTCCCCACTGTAGAAAAAGTCGATTTATTACTTCTTTCTGAAAAGCCTTTTGACCATTCATTGTTAAAAAAAAATATAAGAAAAATATATTTAGGTGTTTCCACGCTCACTGTCACCAACCTAACCAGTAAGCTGGCTGATCATTTTTTGTTTAAGGTTAATTACCACAAAATTAGTCCTGACACTGGGTTCCATCACATGATCATCCAATCGGTTGTGAGTTCGGCTAAAAGCGATGTCTAGACTTGTTGTGATTTTTTCATAAGGTTCGGTTTGCTAAGTATTTGGGATTCCCCCTCTAAGTTCGGGAATTTGTTACGTCAACCTGACCGGCAAATAATGACACTGTTTATAGTAAAACAAGTATATTCAAGTGGAAATATATAAATAAATCGTCACTTTATATAGGAAAAATAAGTTAATGAAACAATGTGAATTTCAGGAACATCTGAATCTGATAATATAGATCATCCACTAATACCACATGGAGAAAATGAACCTTCTTTATGCTCTGAATCGGGGTTAGTTCCCCTGACCTCTTTTGTGTTTCAAAACTTGTGAGAGACTTCTCGCTACATGACTCCGCATTGTCATATACCCGTTTTGACGATTTACGAGTCTCGTTGAGCTTATAATACCCTCGAAGTTCAGGGAGATATACATTGGATAGGGAGCATTCCTCAAACTTTTCTCCAATCACTCAAGTAGCAAATTAGGTTAGTAGATATGTCATCAATTCTCTGTACCCTAGAATCCCTTACAACTCGAGCGGTGGATGCCAGACAATCTCGTAGGTTCTTCAAGTAATCCCAAAAAGGCCACTTGTTTAATGAGACGTAGACTCCAAACAAAAATACGTGTTGGATTCCACTATCCCGGATATCTCTCGGAAAATATCTATCGACCCGTATCGATTGATTTGCCTCTGACACTCCGGGAAGATTCTAACAAAATCTTCAATTCAACCGCTTGGTTTCAACTTTCCGAGAAAAACTCTGAGTTTTTTGCTATTCAACGACCCGCTTCGATGCTACGAGGAGATTTTTGGAAAATCTCCAATTCGTACGCTTGGCCCTGATCCGCTCAGAGGCCACTCAACTGGTTCGCATCTATCCGCGGCACCGACTTTTTGACATTTCCGCTCCGCTCCGCGGGACAGATCTTACGACCATTTCGCTCCTAACTGCGGGACCAGACTTCTTGAAATCATCAAGCCTCAGGGTGATTTCGCCAACCTAACTCCATTTTCTCGATTTTTCATTGGCTGTGAAGACGCTTGCCTCATCATCAATTCTTGTTTCCGTGGGACCGCGATGAGGCTTGAAAGAAAGCCTTGTTTTTTTCACTGGCCCAAACAAAGATGTAACGCTTTGATACAATGTATGAAGACTGTTAATATCGTGAAATACTCGACGGTCAGGTAACACCCACAACTTCCCATATAAAGACGTTTTGTTTTACTTGCATTTTCATCCTCGAAATCATAAATAAGTGAATATCAACCAATACTGAATCTGTTTCATCAGACATATCAGATCAGCACGAATTAAATGAATGTTGAATCAATTTCAAAACAACTGTAGTCGAACTTTGGTTAGCTATACACTCATAGATTTTTTTTCAATTAATGCTTACAGAAATGCAGTTGAGAAACCAATCTCTGGAAAATTCCAGAGTTTGTATTCTTCCATACATGGATATTTCCATCCCATTCACATCAATTCATTTTTCTTCAGGGCAACAAGTATCATCAACAAAATCTAAACTGGAAGAAATCGTGATATCCCTTTTAATGATTGATGTAAATGAAAAATAGTTCCGAAATAAGTCTTAACTTGCACAAGTTTTCATTAACCTCTGAGGGTTGGTGAAACAACTGAAAAAGTGGTTGAAAACACTTTTGAAACACTTTTTGTTCAGTATTGGATAAAAATGCATGAATGAAGTACGTTGTGTTGCCTACCTATCATCGCGAATAGGATGTGCTTGGGTATATAAGAAAGGGTTACAATAACTAGAGTTGTCCTAATGAGTGGACTTTGGTCTGAACGTCAGGAAGTGTTTTATATTCCATAGTGGCGTGAGAGAAGGGCCCTTTCGAATTTTCCAGCTATAACGGAGTCGACGTGGGATTAACAACTGGTGAGTAGCCTCTTTTTTCTTGCATAACTTATTCTCTCCTGATGGCATCTTGAAGAAAGACACAATTTTTGTTCAACATACAGACCATTCTCTGTGAATTATCGAATCAACGTACCGAAGGTTGAACATTGGTCCTTCTGAAACAGGATCTTTGAGATTCTCACTTTTGTATTTTGAAAGATATTTTTTATTGTAACCCAATTTTGATTCAATCAAATGAAATAGAGGTACAACTCATTCGATCTTATCAATTCGTTGTTTACTTTCATACCGAATTGGCAATCATAACCATTAATTATTTAGCCGTTGCTATCAACACCTGGGCTGTTTACAGTTTTTATACGGATCCTTTTTTCAGGTTGTCTGATTCTTGCGTTGTCTTTGCATTCAATTGAAAAAGGGAAAAAAATATCGATGTGGTATAATTGCGAAATTTACATAGTAGTCTGCGGCAATACTATATTTATTATAGGAGATTTGGTTGACGTTTGTCGTTGGGTTATATCGAGAACTAATTCGCTCACTTGGATTTTCGATTCCTCATGAATTTTAGGATTTATAATCACTATGAATGAAAAACTTAAACGTTTACTATATAATAGGAATCAATGATATGACCATTCTATCGAATTATTCTAATACAGTTAAAACTGATAAAAAATAAACTAATGATTTTGAAGGTAAAACACACTAATTATTTTAAAGGACATTTACGAAGATTCTTCGAAAAATCATGGTAATATTTTGAATAACTATTTATAATATAACCCGGACTCTGATTTGACCAATAATTAAACAATTCCTGGAGCACTTCTTGCTGACTATCATGCAGTGAAAGCAATTTATGTGGCTCTGTTTGGGAGCCATTTGATTTCTTCGAATCAGTCTCTGTCAAGACAAAGTTCTTTCTTTTCGCCCATTGTTAAGCAACCCAAAATTGAATTATTTGAATTTTAAGGCGACATAACCAATGCTATAACATTTTTTGACTTGTTTGACGCCTTTGTCGATAACAATGACTCGCTGAGGAATATTGAGAAGTTAAATTATTCAATGACTTCTTTGGGAAGCCTCCTCTTTCTTTAGCTCGATCTCTGCCTCTAGCTGAAGATAATTATGGAAATAATTGTCAAGAGCCTCAAAGAAAGACATAGCAATCCCCGGTTGAGAGCAGTGGCCCATTGGAGTGCAATTGAAAATGTTCCATGTCTTAGAATGATGCCAATGACATCATATAAAATTATTGGATAATTTTTCAGGAAACCTATCTGCGCTACGAAATTTGGGATTTCCTATTGAGGAATAGGACTTTATTGAAGTTACAGTAAAATTCCAAAATACGACAAACTCAAATAATTTTTCTTGTTCTTCTGGTAACAGAAATGCACCCCAAGAAAAAAAAACAATTTTTCTTTGTTGAAAAAACCGATGTTACTTTGTTATTGTTCTTCTTTCCAGAATAAAACTCTTTTTGAAAGGTTCATCTTTTGTAAAAAATTACATTTGTGTTTCAAATGTTCAAGCCATACGCATAATTTGGAAAGTTGTGGAGTAAGTCTGTTTGTGGGAACTGGGACTGCCTCAACATAATTTGTTACATTTCAAAAATAATGCTCAACATATTGGAGATTCCGATTTGAATACTTTGACAGATACGGATCCTTGGTTTTCCACAGCATCTCCAAGTGAAATGGTTAGAACCTTGTCTACTAATGATAATCAAGCTTTGAACTCGACAACCAATATGGCTGTTTTTGTCAATAAAAGGGCTAGTAGTGTTTTGTTATCTACCGTTAAAGTCGAAGTTCTCGATTGTCAGGGAATATGTTAAACGTTGCGAGCCTTGCTAAATTCGGGAAGTATGAGTTCTTTTGTTACGAAAAAGTGTGCCCAACGTTTGCGATCAATGAATATTAAAAGTATTGGATCTTTGGAGACAGTATTGAATCAAGGAGGTGTGACACTGTCTTTTCGCCCTGTAGGCCAGCTTGATCCTATTAACACTATCGACTGTGTGATTTTATCCGAAATATATGAAAATTCACCAAGTAATTCTGTCAACTCTCATATGTGGTATCACATTCAAAACTTGGAGTTAGCCGACCCACATTCCCATAGTCCAGGCAATATTGTTTTTATTCTTGAGAGCTGAGGTATATTCTCATATTTTATTGAATGATAAAGTAACAGGCCGAACTGAGGAAACTGATGCACTAAATACAACTCTTGCTTATATTCTTATGGGAAAAATGAATATTGCTGACTCATCGTTGGAAAACGTTATTCAAACATTTTGGAAAATTGAATCCGTCCCTGAAGTGATTTGCTTTTTGCCTGAGGATTCTGCTTGTGATAAAATATTTGTATTCGTGATTCATCTGGAAGATATTCAGTAGCACTTCCTTTTCGTGAAACATTGCCTGGTTTCCTTGGCATGCATTTTAGGCTGTGAGAGGTTTTTTGTCATAAAAAAAACGACTAATCAGGTAACCAGGTTTATATAAAGATTACTGTGATTTTATGAAGGAGTACTTGGATCTACAACATATGCATCTCGTTTCAGAAGCAGAAGTTTATCCCCAGTCGTATTAAATACCCCATCATTGTGTCGTTTGACCTCAGAGTGTTTTCACGATACTTTGAGTGGTTTTCAATGCTCCAGCGAGTTTGCAAAATCAGAAATCTCTCAATGACCAGTTATATGTGGGTCGCAAGTTGCAAAGATATATTTTCAATATTTTGCTTCGCTTCCAGCTTCATGCTTTTGTTTGTAGCGCAGATATTTCCAAAATGTTTAGGCAAGTCCGTGTTGGAGCTGAACATTGTGATTATCAAATGATAGTTTGGAGATTTTCCATGGACAAGACGATAAAATATTATCGTTTGTTGACCATTACATACGGAACTCGTTCAGCTCCTTACTTGACCATTCGTACCCTCTTGCAAGTAGCCAATGATGAAGGTAATGATTTTCCTTCAGCAAAAGAAGTTATACAAACTGATACATACGTTGACGATGTAGTCACTGGGTGTTCTTCTATTGAAGATGCTCGTATTCCTCAATTTCAGGTCATTTAATTACTTGAAGAGGAAGGATTTGAACTCCGAAAGTGGTCCAGTAGTGAACTCTCTTCTTAGTCTCGATTTCCGAACACGAATCTCGGTAGAGATCTTCTATCTTTTGATGACTGCGATTCTCAATTATCATTGAAGGTTTTAGGATTGGAATAGAACCCGGATTCTGACCATTTTTCATTTTCGGTACAAGCTTTGGAAAGACCATGTACCAAACGTAACATTTTATCAGGGTTACCTAGTGTCTTTGATACCATTGGGATTCTTAGTCCCATTACTTTATTCACTAAGTATCTCATTCACTCTTCATAGACGAGTGGGTCAGATGGAAATCAAACCCCATGTGATGAAATTGGGACATTATGGTTAACATATAAATCTGAGCTAACTCTACTCTCTCAACTTCAGATTCCACGACTTATTATTCTCAGGGACATTTCTCGCTGCGAGTTACACGCTTTCTGTGATGTCAGTGAAAAGTGGTACGCCGTCATTATTTATTTTCGAATCTTTTTTGGTAAAAAAAATTATTCATTCTTTGTGTGCGCCAAATCCAAGGTGTCTCATTAGAAGAAAATGAATATTCCCCGGTTGGAATTTTGTGGTGCAGTTTCATTGTCTAAATAAGTTTTTTTCACTTTGGAAACCTGCAAGGGTAAGCTGGTTTTTGATGGAGTATATGCGTGGACAGACTCCACCATTAATTTGGTTGTTTGAAGTCGTCACCTCATAGGTGGAGAACATTTGTAGAGAACAGAGTGTTATATATTCGAAAAAGTGTATCGCCATCATGCTGGTTTCATGTAGCGACCCAAAATAACCAGGATGATATGGCTTCGTGGGGCTTATTTCCCTCTGAGATTATAGTTGATTTTTTTGGTTCAAGAGACCCGCATTTCTCGGCGATCGGGATCATAGGGACTATTCATCTTCACGAATTGAATATCATCCATCCATGCTGGAAAAAGATCGTAAGACTGTCCTTACTGCAATCACAAACTCCCTTGATGATTTATTGAATTATCATTGTTCGTTTTCTAATTTGCAACGAGTTGTTGCATACATCTTGGGGTTCATATTCAACTTAGAACCTTTCTCTGAGAAGCGGTATGGACCTTTGAGCTCTGCATAATTGTTTTAAGCTCCTTATGATTTGTTCCTCCTCAATTTGTTCCCTTCGAAGATGAATATAAGAATGAAATATTTTCGAAACTTTTCGAAAGCTCAATGCCTTCGTTGATAATAGGGGTATTCTGACGGTTTTGGTGGTCGCCTGAAGTATGCCTCGTTGACATACAACGAAAAATATTCTGCTGTTCTACTTCGAAATAGTCGATTTACAGATTTACTGATGGAATTCTATCATGAGCGTTATTTCCAACTCGATCTGTTTTGTCGAAGTATGATCAATGTTGGAAACATAATCCCAAAACCTACCAGCTGAAAATGGCAAATTTACCGCTTCCGAGAATTTCCGAGGTCAACCCTCCTGTCAACGCTGTAGTGCACTCGAAACTGGCATCTGACTTGTCCTCTAGCACCTTTTTGGTGTCTCATCAGAAGAAAATGAATATTTCCCGGTTGGAATTTCGTGGTGCAGTTTTATTGTCTAAATAAGTTTCTTTCACTTTGGGAACCTTCAAGGGTAAGCTGGTTTTTGATGGAGTATATGCGTGGACAGACTCCACCAATGATTTGGTTGTTTGAAGTCGTCACCTCATAGGTGGAAAACATTTGTAGAGAACAGAGTGTTATATATTCGAAAAAGTGTATCGCCATCATGCTGGTTTCATGTAGCGATCCAAAATAACCAGGATGATATGGCTTCGTGGGGCTTATTTCCCTCTGAGATTATAGTTGATTTTTTTGGTTCAAGAGACCCGCATTTCTCGGCGATCGGGATCATAGGGACTATTCATCTCCACGAATTGAATATCATCCATCCATGCTGGAAAAAGATTGTGAGACTGTCCTTACTGCAATCACAAACTCCCTTGATGATTTATTGAATTATCATTGTTCGTTTTCTGATTTGCAACGAGTTGTTGCATACATCTTGGGGTTCATATTCAACTTAGAACCTTCCTCTGAGAAGCGGTATGGACCTTTGAGCTCAATGCCTTCGTTGATAATAGGGGTATTCTGACGGTTTTGGTGGTCGCCTGAAGTATGCCTCGTTGACATACAACGAAAAATATTCTGCTGTTCTACTGCGGAATAGTCGATTCACAGATTTACTGATGGATTTCTATCATGAGCGTTATTTCCAACTCGATCTGTTTTGTCGAAGTATGATCAATGTTGGAAACAGAATCCCAAAACCTACCAGTTAATTTACCGCTTCCGAGAATTTCCGGAGTCAACCCTTCTGTCAACGCTGTCGTGCACTCAAAACTGGCATCTGACTTGTCCTCTAGCACCTTTTTGTATGCCCTTCAGCGGTTCTTGGCTAGACGGGGAAGATGTGTCAATATCTAACATCCTCAAACAACTGCAAGATGCTGCTCCTGAGGAACAGATCACTTTTTATATCAATCCTGCTTCGGCGGCTCATATGGGTGGACTGTCGGAGGCCGAGATCAAATTAGTTAAGTTCCATTCATCTAGATTTGGAGAACAACTTCCAACGTACGAAGAGTTGAATAGTGTTGTGGTTCAGATTAAATTATTTTTGAATTCGCGCCCCTCAATGCCTATGAATTCAGATCCAAATGATCGTTTAGCTCCTAGACATATTTCAACAATGGAGCATTTGGCTGCCATCATTGAAACAGACGACGAACCCTTGACACCATCTCACGTTTTTTTAAGGTGGACCCTTTTGCAGAGAATGTTTCGCTCATTTTGGGATGGGTGGTGTAGGAAGTTCTCTATATTTTGCGTTAGCGCAATAAGTAGACCGATTCTGATGGATAACGACCCGCTGTGGAGGGTGTATTAGTGATTATCAAAGATGAACAAATGCCACCCACTCAATGGCAATTAGGTTGCATATCTAAGTTAAACCCGGGAAAGATGGTATTTCTCGTGTCGCCAATGAACAGACTTCTAGAGGTATTCTCAAGAGGCCTTTGTGAAAATCATGCCCCCTCCCAATTCATTGATAATTACCTAATTGATGTTTTTTTGTTTTTTTGTTTTTCTCCATTTTTGTAAAATGCTTGTCTTCAACACGCATTTCAAGGTGGCGGTATGCATGAATAAAGTACGTTGTGTTGCCTACCTATAAGTCGCGAACACGATGTGCTTGCTTCATATATGAGAAAGGGTTACAATAACTAGAGTTGTTCTAATGAGTGGACGTTGGTTTGAACGTCAGAAAGTGTTTCATTTTCCACATTGACGTGAGAGAAAAGGGCCCTTTTGAGTTTTCTAGATATAACGGAGTCTACGTGGGATCAACTACTGGTGAGCAGGCTTTTCTCTTTCTGATGTTACTCATTTCCTTCCAATTTCAACGAGCCTTTTGGCATCTTGAAAAGAGACAAAATTTCAGTTTAACATACAAAACATTCTCTCTGAATTATCGATCCAACCTACCGACGGTTGAACACTTTTCATATACTTGATTATTATTTGGCGTCATGGAAAAATATAAAATTTTTTCTCTTCAACAACTGACTAGATTTTATACTACATTATCTCTCCAATGAAGAAAGAAAAAGTCGATGATAGGAGGTTTAGAGTTTTGTTTAGGTCCACTCATAGTTGCCCTAAAAAATTTTTCCATAATTAGAGAATCAGCATTATCAACTGATATAATGATTTTTTATATTTTAAGACGTATTCTTCCATTTGATACAGATAATATCTTCTCCATTAAATATTGTTCAATTCTGGAATTGCCACAATATGGAATAAATCACCAATTTCCTCAGAAATAACATGTTGAATACAACAAACTTAATTTATGTTTCTGCAACCCTTTACCATTACAGTCTCACCTATTCCAAAATTTCCTTAACCTTCACCTCTAGAATGAAACCTCCCATCATTTTATTTGGCATCCTGATTTTTATCTGGAAATAATGCACCGAATCTCGTCCGGAACTTATTCCGCTTGACTTTGTGGTGTGAAGTGGTGTGTAATACGGTTATCAAAAATAATAATTTAAAAACTAAAGAACACGCTTTGATAGAAAACTAAACTGAGAAGTTGTAAATAATTCTAAATGAGTTTTAAATGAGAATACAATAGTTGACAACAAATTTATTTCATCGTAAAAAAGCGTGGGGTGCTTGATGTCAATTGTTGTTAATATTTCATGGACAGATATTGGTAAAAGTAGAATCATTATGAAAATATCTTAAAAAGCACCCCACGCTTTTTACGATGAAATAAATTTGTTGTTAATCACTGTATTCTTATTTCAAACTCATTTGAAATTATTTACAACTTTTTAGTTTAGTTTCCTCTTGAACCGTGTTCTTTAGTTTTTAAACTATTATTTATTTTCAACTTTTTAGTTTTGTTTTCTATTGAAGCGGGTTCCTTAGTTTTCCAAACTATCACTATTATTATTCAATTTTTTCAACCATTATTCTCCAATTTTGAATAGAATCGGACCATAATCACAAAACTTGTCCGACATTTTGGAGCCGCCATTTCGAACCCTTCAATTTTGATATAGTAATCATAATCTCCGAGCCAAAACCCCCCACATACCAATTTTGAATAGAATTGAACCATAATCACAAAATTCGTCCGCCATTTTGAAGCCGCCATCTGGAATTTTTCAATTTCAAAAAAAGAATCATAATATTGGACACCAAAAACCCCCACATACCAATTTTGAATAGAATCGGACCATAATCACAAAACTCGTCTACCATTGTGGATCCGCCATCTTGAATTTTTTTGTTTTCATAATCTCTGACCACGAAAACCCTCAGATACCAATTTTGAAGCAAATCGGACCATAATCACAAAACTCGTACGCCATATTGGAGCCGCCATTTTTTTTTTCAAACAAAAAGTTCCTAATGCATTGTCACCAGAATTATGTACGCCTGCCAAATTTCAAATCATCCGTACGTCTGGAAGTGGGTCAAAATCGCGCCCAAAGGAGTCGGTTACAAACATACGGTTACAAACATACCTACAAGTGAAGCTAATATAAAGCGTGTTAAAAGGAAATAACTGGGTACTCGATTCACAGTCAGATGATTATTCTTTTTTTTTTTTAACTTGTTTCATCTCAAATTCTTATTCAGAGATACGTTAATTATGAGGTATATTCTTCCTTGAATTCTCTGGAATAATGATTCCGTTTCACAATGAACAACAGTCTGACCCCAAAATGAGTTCAATTTGAATTCCGTTACTTGATTTTATCAAAGGGAATTTTTCGATAGAAGCCTATCCCTCACTACTTCGAAAATATACCATAAGATATCAATCGATGTTTTCAGTAGAATGTTGTTCCACTGAAAATAATAGTATTCTAGAGGAAAAATCATCCTGATTTTGGATTACACCAATTTGATATTGACAATTTGAAAATATGAGACCCCATATACTAAATCGATGAAGGTTTTTTTGTCAATGACTGATGCAAATCTTTGACCCAATTCGATGTAGACTAACGTAAATATCACTACCAAACCTTCCTATTCTCTTTGGCAATATTCCTCTTCAGCGAAGCAAATGCAATCGGTTTCTCTTCACCGTTAGGCATGATATGTGTTATTGCGCATCTGTTGTCAAATGCAAATGTGGGCCTGGATTATATTGTACAAGTTATTTTGCTGAACTCAACAATTCCTTTATTTTTTCGAATAGAGTTCGAGATTTCTTGAAAACTTCATATAATTCTATATGTGGATATTTTATAATAATTCAATAACCCAAAAAAACACTTAAAAGAAGTCAAATCTGGTGATTCTAATGCATTTTATATAGCCCCTACTCTGATGTGTGGGGTCCATCTTTGTCGTTATAATACCCCGAATAAGTCATTTTATTCTTGAGAAAAGTACTTTTCTCCGAACGTAACCTGAGAAGAGCATCTTTTAAACAAGCCAATACTTTTTCAATCCTTTGATGTGAATAGTTTAAACTTCACCTGTTATGAATTTTATGAATGTCGTGTCACAACTGAACAATACAATCTATACCTGGTAATAAGGATTCGTTTTCATTTTTAACTGCGAAGGATTACTTGATATACTAAACGGAGTATCTGAACAATTCTTTATGTGTGGAAATGGTGGACATTTGAAAAACTCAATTTTGTGAATTGAATGTCACATTGTTATTTTTATCTCAAATTTCAGCTAAAGGAATGTTACCTTGGAATCTCCACAAATTCTCATCAATCCATCTTCTCTACTTACTACCACGATCGGTTTTTTTTTAGCCCAGTCAGTGAGGGTTTTAGATCCTTCAAGAAGTGGGGTTGCAACGTTTTTTTATATGTTATTTAGTTTCGGGCCCCGATGGAAAACCCAAGTTTTTACCTTGAAAGGGGGGGAGGGTCAGCGCAATCCCCCATCTTGGATTAAACGATCAAAAAATTTTGTTCCAGAATACTTCTTCAACTGAATATTCTACGACAGAAATGCTCATGAGCATATTTGAAGAAGACTGAATTTCCTACGTTTTTTTCATAAACACTTCTTCTGTAGCTTTGATGTGTAATGAGTAACACGGGTGGAAACGCGATCATTCCTCCAAAAAATCGTCCAACTGCTCATTTTCCTCATTTTAAGAAATCATTTTTAGCAACTCACTACATGATTATAATTTTGTAAATTCAAAGTCAACTCATTTCCACACCATGATGAGGTGGGGTGAACGATGTTCTTCATAACCGTTTCCATTGTCAGTGTTAACCTCTAACTCATTTTCCCCACTGAGAATATGGGCCTCCATCCATGTCATTGACTCATCTTCGTTGTTGCTCTCGATGATGACCTTTGGTGCACTCTCGCACGATTCACCATTGCAGAATCAGCATACCAACCAACAAACTTCTTCTGCAGCCGCATGCTTCTTTCATTCTACACCATTCCTGGACTTGGTGATGAACCAAATAGCGATTTTTGTGACACAAAATGAGGGACAGTCTTTACCTGCTCTATGGAACGTGTGTTACAAAACCCATGGAACGAAATTCAAAAAATCCATACCCCCAAATCTTAACTTTGTATGAATTCATGGCACAATGACATTGGAAAAAATATAAGCAACATAATGATTTGGAGAATATTTCGCCAATAATATAATTTTATTGTGAAAAGACTGAGTTCTTCAGATTTGCGCCGCTGTATCTCATTACTTTTCAGACCTACAGAATTGACTTCACCTCAAATTTGTTTTTCTACAATGTTCGCCGTAGGATCAATCGTTCAAAAATTATTACGAAAGAAACTTTTTTCATTCCTTTGATCAAAGATGGCCGACCGCGCTGTTATCCCCCCACCAAGAATTTTTTCATCGAAGCACGGAACTTAATAACATACAGAAGAATCGTTACAACCCCATCTTTTGTAGGGCAGAGCCTTTTTTCGGTCCGCATTGACTGGAGTATTATCCTCCAAGTCAAACGGTAATCGCTTGCTCTGGAACATTCTGAAACAATATTACCAGACTTGAAATTGATATTGCCTTTGCTAAAAGTTCCCAGTCCAGGAAAAAATGGTGTTTATCTTTAAAATATATTAAGATTTTTGGAATGTTCGATATTTGAACTTTTTGTAGTTATTGTTAAAATCCCCACACAATGATGGGAATCAACCATATTTTTTAACGAAAATATTGAATTTTGGAACATTACCCCCATATATTTAAAACATCATACAAATTAAATTCCTCGTCAGAAATCATAATGAGTTTTCCTCCTCAATGAGTATCGTGGAAAGTTTTTGAAATGACACGTATCCAAATAGAAATTGAATGTGTTATTGTCAATTTCAACATCTATGAAAATAGGTGTAATCACCTATCATATTGGCAATATGGTGAAAACATTTCCTGGAATTTTTTTTATCTTCTGAATGATTTTCACGGCTGTACTGGAATGTCTAGAAAACTTGCTGAATTAACTGATTTGACACCCTATAACAAAACTTCAATTCCTGTAGTAGATGGCGCCGTTGAAATGAAAATGTCAACGAAATGATTCTCTAACATCTTGAATAAACCTTTTTTTTCTCAGTGCCAAAGCGTTTTTCATTTCAATTACTGAAATCTTTTTTGACTCATTTTTTATTTCGTACCTTCAAAACTCACTCCGTTCATCAGTACTCTGTTAGTTTAGTTGGTTCAAGTAGTGTACTATGTGAGGATACTTTTTATTTTGTGGAATATGCTCCATTTGTATTTTGTATGGACAGTCTATGGCCGCAAATTGGTATATTCACCTATATTCAGTACCAAAGGGACGTACAAATCTCGACGAATTAACTAACAGTGATATTTCATAGTTCGTCATATTGTTTATATTGAATTCCATTGTTTTTCCAATTCAATACCATGATTGTAATACACTGCTAGATAGGAAAATTCAATGAACTATACCTAGACAATATTCAAATGGATTATTCCTCTGAAACTCATTACCCCGCACATTTGGAAGAGTCTTTTTGTGAGGGTGTGAATGCAATAAAAATTTTCGAAATTCATCCAGTTAATCCTAAACACCAAATACTTTTTTTGAAAGAAACCTGATTATTTCTTGCTATTGGTGAAATTTGTCAGATGTCACTTTCAAACCAATAACAAAGCTAGAATCAGAAGCTCCCGAACAGTTCTCACAAAAAAAAAGCTGAAGAAGTACACCCTGTATGGTATCAGCTTATAGTTCAATGAATTACGACTAGAAACGACGTTGACGCCATCTGAAACTCAAGTTTTTTTTTCAATTGCTTCATTTAACGTCGGCCTATTTGTGCGACCAGGGCTAAGCACCGACGCCGGTGAGCACACTCCCCCCAACCAAAAATTTTGCCGATTTCTCTGTTGATACAGGGGTAGGGTTCTTCAACGTGCTCAACATCTATAAACTCGGGACCGCCATCTCAACGTCCCCTCTGAAGGACGGCATATCTCGTGCCCATTGATAAGACGCCTGCAGCTGCGAATATGCTACTACGCTACAGTTGTTAGGGCATTTTGAAGCACACCTTCCTTGTCAGGTGGACCCTCACCCAAGTACTGAGCACGCCCGATGTTGCTTGGCTCTGATATCGATAAGACACTCGTCAACCTGACCAGCCGCCGGTGCCAATGAAACCCAAGTAATTTCTTATCATGAGTTGATCCCAAACTTCCACAGGTACGAATACAAGCAGCACTTTCTTAGACATATTAGACCGTACACAGTACACTTCATTGGGAGTTACTTCTAGATCCTGAATTGGAAATAATCCTTGTCGATTTCATATTTGAGCTATCAGTCCTCATGAAAATTGTCGTTTTGGTTGAATTAATTTCCATTATATCCGCAAACTCAACACCATTATTCCCTTCATAAAGCCCAGTTTTAACAGGACCAATTCCCTACCCAATGATTATCTGATTTAACCAAGCAATTTCGATTCTATTGGAATTATTTAACATTATAACAATCTAGTTTTTAACCGACGAAACCAAAAAGGAGGAAGTTCTCTAGTCGACGCGTATATTTTTTTTTATGTATGACCACGCATAACTTTTTACTGAGACGTCTGATTACGATAATTCTTTCCTCAATGAATAGGGTGTACTTCGAAGTTGGTCCCATTTGAATTCAAAAGATGAAATCCACCCCTAAGTGTAGCAAAATGAAGAATATTGATCACGCACCCTCTGAATTCTGGTCCGTTAACCGATTCTATCAAGCATAACTTTGTACTGGAATCTTCGATTTGTATGATTTTTTTCATTTGGATTGCAAATGTAATCATCCACACTGACGGGGATAATTGATTTTTCACTTGTGAACATTGGCACACATATGTAGTTGTCAATGATAGATCGCTACTGTCATTATTTTTGTTCTCCTACATCCGTCACAGTCATTATATTCTATGAGAGGAGGGAATGATATACAAATCAATAAAATAAACTAACCAGAACAAGAAAAATAATTTATATTACAACAAATAGTGAAAGTAGATAATCATATCATTCAACTGGTAATAGTTGAAGTAAGGTGGAGGTTATAAAAAACAAGTATGCAGTGATCAGTAGATTTCTGCCACAAAAAATTTAAATATAAAAACTTTTTAACAAAAAATTAAACCGACGAAATACTGAACAGAAAAGTAAAAAATAAAATAAACCGTCTTAGTCCCGATAACGAAGCTCCTAAACTAATGTAAGTAACTAATTTTGAGTCGGCGCCAAACGAACAATCAACGAAGATCATCAAATTACTTCAAAAAAATTATCAGAATGTCACCGCGCAACTCGATGCCATCATATTACGCCCTACCTAATCATTTGCTTATATTAGTATAGGAGCTTAGTTATCGAGACTAAGAAGGTTTATTTTATTTTCTACTCTTCAGTTCCGTATTTCATCGGTTTAATTTTTTGTTAAAAAGTTTTTATTCTCTTTAACAACTAACTAGATTTATTCCGAGTGATATTTTATTTCAGAAATGAATGGAAATCCTGAAATAGTTTTGGGGCAATTCCTCGAACTCTACGAATATCGTTTTCGTAGATTACTCATTTGGAAATTCAGAAGGCTGTGACAAATGATCAAGCAGACGGACAGGAGAACGGACAGGCAGAAGCAAGAGAACCGGGTTGAGATTTGTTACGTTTAATTCTCATTCAAAGACAAACTCACATTCACACGGATAATAAACTCATAATTTTAACTTTATATGTTCAATGGAGTTGAATCTCCGAATCACAATGAATGTCGAATATGTCACAACGCCGCAATTACACGAAATTCAAGAAATTTCCAATAACCTGCCAACAAGATTTCGCATTGAATTTTGCTTACACATTGAAACGATTATTATATCCAATATAGGCATTGTCCAACACACTTCAGGTTGTAAGTACTGCAATTTGAGCAGAGATAGCAATCTGGAGAGCCCTGGAAAAGAATTGGTACATATTAGGGGACGAATGTTATTGTATCGACAGGTTAGGTTAGGATGCCTGGAGAAGATGTGGAACTGTTACATACTGGGAATAGCCATACTAGCAAATTCAGCCAAAATATGATGCTGACACCATTTGGAGATATTAAGGTAATGTAATCACCTTTTAAAATATGATGGTAAATGAATATTGTTGCGTCGAGTGAACAGAGCTACGGTTCATATGTCACAGCCATCAACGGTTTCGATTCTGCGCGGTTGGATCGGTATCGTCGTTGGCTATCCGTATATGGATTTCAAGTGGGCTGTCTTCACCTTGATGATGTTCGAGTATCAAAATTAACTATTATTGGAAGTGGCATTGTAAATGTTGGTTAGGAGGATTAGTAGTCGGTCGTTGTTTTGGAGATGTTCGAGCGTATTGGGGTTTCTTATTTGGTAGGATTATTCGAGGGATATGTGATTACGTATAGCCCACAACGCCATCTAGTTTCTACATTTGTAACCTCCCACTTGAACGTGGTTGGTTTCAAATTGTCTACGACAGAACTACGAAATATCGTAGTCTGGATTTCGGATTTCTGGAAGGCTGTCAGTCGACGTGGTTCGAAAAGTCGGAATGATTTGGTGGTGTTCTTAACAGTAAAAATGTACGGTCTATAGTCATCCTATTACAGGGATACATTTCTGGTTGGATTCGTGATTTTGGACGTAGCTGGTGATTTTCTGGTGGAAATTTCGAATAGTACGTCCATAATTATACCTCTCAGATGATTTGAAGGAAAAGTACCCGCCACTCGACTTCATAGTAGGCCATCCACATACACTTTCTATAAAGCAGTATTCTTCAACACGTGGGTAGCGACCCGCAGGGGGGTCGCAATGTCTTGCTTGGGGGGTCGCGCGCGGTCGCAAGTCAGATAAAAGGTATAATGATACAACCATTCCAGTAAGATAGCTGTGCCTGTTTAGTTTTCAATAATATGTCGATCGTGGTTCCAGTTTTGAAACGGAAATATCCAAATCATTTTCTAATTGGAGCCTATTCTCGTCCTGGTTTTCATGTTCACCATTGAAGATAATTTTAGAAGTGGCGAATGGCGTCAATAATTTCAAAACGTCCCTTGCCAGCTCTGGATATTCTTATTTCCTCTTCTTCCAGGACACGTCAATCTTTTGCTAATTGAATTCTATTTCGAGCATTCGAGATTCTTTAATTTCCTTAGTCAGATCATCCAGTTGCCCTGACATACCCATGCTAGTAATGACAATTCTCTGAACGCAAGGGAAAGACACAAACATAATTTTTCGTAAAGACGTTGACCACGAACAAAGTTTTGAGAGGCATCTATTGATTTTGTTTTGTTTTGTTTTCTTCTTTCCCTTTGAAATATTCGGGTGATTCAAAAGATCAGCAATAAATGCTTATTTGAATAGCCAAACGGAGTCACTTTCACTTTGAATACGTACCTGACCTCTGTGTGATGAAAGATTGTGAACGAGCTAACCTATGTGTCCACAAATGTTTCTGAGCAGTCGAGTTTGCAAGGCTCCACCTCTGATAGAGTTCACAACTTTGAGCACATCATTCAAATCAGTAAGTGAAACCTAGGCTGCTAGAGCTTGTCGATAAAAGAAGCAGTGTGACCATCAGACATTTGGTATTATTGATTTCAATTTTGCAACTATCTCTCTTTTATTTCCATCTCTATGAGTGGTGATACATTTTGTCCAATCAATCTCGTATTGGCAAGTGCTTTTTTTTTATGATGATTGCATCTGCTTAAAAGCGCACAATCCGAAACATCTGTGGATTCACCAAACTGTAGGATAAAATGTGGGCTTTTTTTGAATTTTTGGATTAATTGTTCTCGAATGTCAGTATCACCATCACCATCCCTATCGCCATCACCATTTTATGCTCGCTCGTAGGGAAGCGCAAGGACATTGTCATCCCATGCGTACTCGCTGGTATATTCGAACAATTGGCCGAAGCTTCCCGCGCGCACTGCCCGCAGAGCGCCTGCGACTACAGTATAGTCTCAATAGAAAAACAATGAAATAAGTCGCCTTTGAAATCACTGACATAGTTTGATTGAGTTCCGAGGGGTCGCAATGATTTTATTACTTATAAGGGAGTCGCGTATTCAAGAAGGTTAAAAAACAGTGCATAAGAACGTGCAATATTTTTTTTATTTATGCTAAAACCGTACGTCAAACGCAAGAAAAGATCAGGGGGATAGATTTGCTCAGAAAGGAATGAGGATTCCAATAATAATTTTTACTTTGAGAAAAAACAGTGGCGTACCACTTTTTTCTTTAAAATGATTGAGTGCAAATCCCGCACTAACGCCACTACTGCATTCAAAATTGTGCGTGTGGCTCTTGTAATGGAATTTCCATTTTGTCCACAGATAATCTCCAGAAACTTCTCTAACGCAACGTGATATGAGAATCATTTTCGAGGGGGATGGTTATTAGACAAATTGGAGGAAGTTATCGAACCACCACCTGTGCATATAGGACTTATTTGGGATCTCAAACCCTTCTATCAGGTTATTTGAATATCGAAAATACATTTAATACTTTTTATTGCTAACACAGCTCTAGTTCATAACCTCGCAGGGTTGCCAGTTGAGATCGGGAGTCTTGGGACTTCTCGAAGCAAGAGGAGTTGAACTGTTCAACTCTGATGTTGATTTTTCAATATGAATTCAGTAGAGACTACTCCTTCTTGGTAGTCACGATCGAATCATTATTGATTCGAGATATTTTGGAGTAGGATTCCAAGTGTAAATTATTTCAGTTGGAATTCGTGAGTTCGCGTAATTTTCATCTTTTATGTCAATTATTCAACTGGTTAGGAATAATTTGAAAGAAAAAATAGGAACTGGTTCTGGAATAGTTCAGTGGTTAACCACCCACGGTCTTAAAATGAAAATATAATCAGGAAAATCTATACATCCGTCATTTGAAAAAGCTACAGAGACTCTGCAAGAGAGAAAACCAAATTATACAAACTAATGAAGGAGGTTCAGAAGATTTTGACGAGGGCAGATATAGTCGCTGAAACGTCAATCAAAAACTATACAGAGGAGTTTCTTTTGAATTTTAACTATTTTTTCATAGAAAAATTCAGATTACTGACTAATTGAATCATTATTCTTCAGGAAATATAATTTGGTAAATTTTACACTTGTATAGATTTTCCTGATTATATTTTTGATTTCCAGACTGTGGAAGGTTACCTGGAAAACATGTAGAGAAACGTTGTTTCTCCACAAAAAATCACATTCATTCAATAGTCCAGTCGAATAAGTCAATATATTATATGTTCAATAATATTTTATAAATATGATATTTTCTTTTGACGATCAATCAATCTATCTCCTTCAATCGAATCCGAGAAATGATTTGTTAATGCGGGGGTATCGAAATGAAATATCATTTGTCAGTGAATGTTCATCGGATGTTGAAATATAATATTTTCTTTCCTATTTAATATACTTGGTTAGTTATTGATTTTGGTTTGTTTATTGCTCATATGACATATTTATAAATTAGGAAGTTCATTCCATTATGGGTTATTGATAACTCATCTTGGGGTGAACACCTATGTGGGGTGAAAATAATGTAGAGTTTCGAATAATTTGATTGTTCGGAAATATTTGCTCATTTTTCTGGGATGGATTTTGATTTTTTTTATTGGTGCCCCTTTTTACCCATTTAAAGCACGCCTCAGCGTGTTTAAATCGAACTTTAAAAAACGCGCGTTTTTTAAAGGTAACCATGACAACATCAACAAATCGAGAAACGTGAAGTCTAAATGACAAATTTTTTATTATTGATCTGACAGGAGTACCTTGTAACGTCAAATAATATATTACTCACAATTAGTTCATTTATATGTGCTCCTCCATCCATTTGATGAACTTTTCATATTCTTTTTTATATATATCACTGGATTTTCGCGGTATTAACCGCGATTCTGCCTCACTATTCAAAAAATCGATATTAGAATCATTCATTTTTGAGCTCTGGTGACAACAAATATTGATCTTTGGTAACAAATTGCAAATGAATGTTTTTCTCATTTCCATGACAACGAAAGGTATACTGATGTCACATCACGAATTCAACCTTCTTGCATTATTAGTTCTTATTTCTATTTTTGTAGTAATAATCCAGTATATCTTTGGTAACAAATTGCAAATGAATGTTTTTCTCATTTCCATGACAACGAAAGGTATATATGATTTCAAAGTGCACCAATAAAAGAAAATAACGTAAAGTATTCGTGGATAACTGGTCTTAAAAACACTTGCTCTATTTCGAGCACTCCGGCTGCGCCGTCGTGCTCGAAAAATCGCGAGTGTTTTAAAGCCCTTTTTATCCACTTATACTTTAATTATACTATTATTTCATTCCTAGGGTTTTGATGACGGGTACAAACTCCACTAACATTTGAGGAGGGGTACTACCGAGGCAACCGTTCTACAGTGTGGACCAAGAAAGACGTCCCTGGAGGCGCACGTGTAACTGCACACAAGTTGAGAATCAAATGCTTATAAATGCTTACATACCTGTTAACATATGTCAGGTGGTGATTGATTTTTTTTTATATCGCTTGACGGCTTGTATATTTGTGCCTATATAAATAGATAACACCTGATTATTAGCGGAAGAGAAAGCCTCGTTTACGCTTTATTGAGAAGATAGTCCTGCGGTATTGCTGGTTGGTATCAAAGTGATTCTTTATTTTCTGCATTAAGGATTCAAGCTTTAACGCGTTCCAACTTTTGAGTCATGATAGCTTTCAATTTTTAAGTTATAATTACTTCTCAATTCTTGACTAATAGTTGTTCCTACAGTATCATTGGTTCATCATCATTTTGGTTTGTGCATTACCAGTTGCTCCTTGCTTATAATTTTGATGTTGCTATGTTTTGAATTATTTGATTCGATGAATTTGGTCAGCTTGTGAACTTTGCTCACTTGCTCACCTTGTTAACTTTGCTCACTCCGCTTACCTTGTGATCTTTGCTCACTTGCTTACCTTGTTAACTTTGTTTACTTGCTTACTTAACTTTGCTCACTTGCTCACCCTGTTAACTTTGCCCACTTAGGTTACCTTGTTTACTTTGCTCACTGAGCTCACTTCGTTCACTTGCTATATGTCAGATCTCATTATTGTAGAAAATAATAATGAATTATAGTCTTGGAACTTGGCTTTAGGTTGAATTATACTCGAGTATTTGTGGAGAAATAATTCACCTGGCACCCAGTTACAACGGAATACGGATTTCTAGTTTCATAAACGAACCTCCCCATCTCCTCTGACAAGCCGCGAATGCCCAGCTGCCTGACAGCTCGGACATCTTGTAGCCAGTACTAAGTACGAATTATGGGTTACAGATTTTCGAATTATTGGTATGGAGTAGAAGAAATTGTCAAAAAAACGAGCGCCAAGTCCTATCCATTGTGACATTGAATATGTACCAAATTCAGGTAGTTAATTAAATATTGATGTAATTTTCTGATTGGTTCATTGAATATCAGAATGAAAGCCAAAGTTCAAATGTTTCTGTATCCTGTATCATTTGAATGAACGGGAAACAGGTTGTAACAATCTCAAAAATATTGAAAACTACATACACTTCTTCAAATCCTATATAAAATGAAGGTTTGAGAAATAATGTATATTAAGTTAGTGAAATTATGCTCCTAGAAAGATAATAATAAATTTTTTTCAAGAACTTTTCAGTGTCCCATAGGGTGTTTGCATACGAGTTCCAGCCGGTCTCGAAACATATTTCAATAAATGAACTGAGAAGTTGTATAGTATAGGGATGTATGACAACATCATCTTCAGGATCAATTTTGGTATCATTCATTCATATGGCATATCCCGAATCGATAGCATCACAGTAATATTTGGATGAAATACGGTTAATTGGAAATCGATTAGAAATTTGGATCCATGTCTATGTTAACAGATGTGACGTTTCACCATCGACATTTGATCATTCTCCAAAGTGAATCTATATCATCTTCTATATTGTTCAGAATTTTGGATTAGAGTCAGACTGATTTTATCGTCAGTGAATTCATATAAACCTGAGAATGTTGGAACATATCATATCAATATTCCACCTCTACAGTACAATGAAATCATTGGTTTTCCCACCACCTAGGGCCTGATATGGAAATGAGCATTCAACGTTATACGATAGTTTGAGAATAAAGTTTCCAGACACTGCTATAATTCCGTATCCAAACTCCATTGATTTTGAATCAATTATTGTAGGGATGGCTGGTTTGTCTTGAGGTTATTGTGCATAATATGAATATATACAGGGTGTTAGTAAGTGTCCGATATTTCACAGAAAGATTTCTCAGTTATTTATAAGGTTAAAAGTTCATGTAAGCATGGGTCCGCAAGGCCTTCATTTTTTATATACAAGGTGTTGGAAATTTATTTTTCATTTGGGTTTTTCGTGAATAATTTTTAAAATAATGTCAATATTTGGACGAAAATTGAGATTTGGGGATTTTTAAATATGGGAAATTCAAATTTGATCTTAGTTTGGCCCTTCATTGTTGGGGGCGCCGCCTGCAGGTATTTCTAGGAGAAAAAAACGATTGCCCGATCATTTTCACGTGAAAAAATTATCATTTCAAAAGACGCTACAAGCAGCCATGTTCGAGATATTTTGATTCAAATTAATCGATGCATCCAATCTTCTTCTTATTGATTCGCGAACTCTTTGGAAATAAAAGTATCAAGTAGGCTAGTAAATTCATTCCAATTTTTTTTCGTGCTGTCAAAAACAATATCTTGACGCATAGTTGAATAGTTGTTTTTATTATAATTGTGATTATTTTTTGGAAAATGTTAAACTTCACCAATGCAGGGTAAGCTGTTATACATTTTGTAACGAATTTTTCGTTACTTCCTTATACATAATCAATTTCTCCGGTTATCTTACGGTGGAACGGGTCATTAGTCACGGCCGATCGTGAACTATGGGACAGCGCCATCATTTTCGTCTTTGAACTCGTGATCATGAGTTCGTATTCTGTCAAGTTGGACGAGTTTTGTTATCGTGACAGTTGTATTCATGTCGTCAAGCTGTGTTTTTTTCCAAGTGTTTTTCAATAGAGAAAAACCAAGAACAGTTTGTGAAAAAACCCAGGTAGAATTGGTGATTTGTTCGAACCGAAAGGAGAATCGCTTCTTCTTTGATTTGAACGTCGAGATAGGCAGATGGACTGAGTGAATTGATTTTGGTAAGATATATAAGTTGAATAAGTTTCACTGCTGGAGTTTAATTGAGTAATATTATTCTCTTTATCTTTCAATTAATGTTGTAGCTGTTTAGCATTTTCTTCTTTTTCCTTATGCTTGTAATATTAGAATTCTTGGATATCCCGCATGGTAATTTTTGAAGGTTAAATATCAATACTTCGGCCATTTTGACAAAGCAGTCATAGTAGATATTGTGGCTAACGTAACATCTGTTCCGAATATTGGGAACTGATTTTTTTCATTGGAAGTCAGTTCTACGCTTTTGCATTTTTTTAGGTACCAGTTAATTGGTAATTTGAAAGGACTAGAGCTTATTTACCTCACACAACCAGTGTATTGTTCCAAGGATTCCAATTGAAGCGAAGGGCGTATTTGATTGTTCTGGGACACAGTTTGGAGTGACTAATAGGACGGCTCTCTGGTAAGCAATTTTCTTTATTTCATAACTATATGTTTATGAGAGTAATTTTCTTTTCTCTTGAGAAAGAATTGCTTACAGAGAGAGTTGTACCTCTGGCCTAACGGTCTCAGAACACTCGATTCGATTCAATATATGCCTCCAGCGTAAAGTTGATTTCCGTTTAATAAATTTCTTATATCTATTACTCCATTCAATTCCCAGTGTGGCTTATTTGATTTTTGATCGTTGCAGAGTCAATTCACTTCAGTTACTACCTTGTCGCCAAGAGGGGTTCAAAATTTTTTGAGAATTACCTGTTTATCGATTTGTTGAAAATATAAACAGGATGTTCATAAAATCAGATGTGGAATCATCTGCGACTGAAAGATAAACTTTAGTCACTATCTTCCATCGTCAATAGACATTCACAAAAAATAACTTCATTTTAATCGTAGATTTTTCAATTCACAGAAAAATCTTTCTATCAATATTCAATTGAGAATGTTTCCCTTTTCTACCTGTTTATCGATTTGAAGAGGGAATTGCCGCCCTATTTCAAAATTATCTTCATCTAAGAGAGTTGTGCCCACTGGAAGACGTGAGGTCTCCCTCTCCAGTTATCTTTAAAAATTCTTGAATTAAAAGAATTATTTAACATTATCTTCTCCAAAGAGAGTTGTGCCCACTGAAAGACGTGTGGTCTCCCTCTTCGGTTTATCTCTGGAAATTCTTCAATAAAAGGAATTATTTCACTTTATCTCCATCTTAGAGAGTCGTGCTCACTGAAAGACGTGTGTCTCTCTCTTCTTATCTTGGCTGAAGAGTATACTTTTACTCTGATTATTATCTTGGTTCAGAAACCCTATATTTTGTTTGTACCTAACTAGAGTATTTTGGTTATAACGCTATATTTTCCTTTGGCATTTGCTTTAAAATAGTATATTTTTGTACTGGCAACCTTCAAATATTTTGCTTTAAAATAGTAGATTTTTTCTCTGGCAATTTTATAGTATTTTGCTTTAAAATACTATATTTTTTCTCTGGTAAAATTTCAAGGAAATTTTTATATTCCTTTTGGAATACCTTTCCTTATTAAATTTTTTTACCCTTCTGGTACATAAAATCACCTTATCAAAACTTACTTGTTTCGAAACTTAACTGTATTTGAACATAACGTTTTGGGTGAGGTTTGTTTTGTTTGGTCTTAAATTTTGTTCATTTTTAATATAATTTTAAATTATTAGAATTAACTTATAAATTTAACTCCAGAATAGCAGATTGGATTGCTATTTATTATCTTTGTTCTTTCACTGTAACTTTCCAGTCTTTTATATAGACTGAGATTTTTATTGTATGCTATCATTTGCATCTATCTTTTGACTCTCGATTGAAATTTGAAACATAAAACTTGAGGTTCAAAGGATATCCTTCGTTCTCCCCTTTTTGTACATATTTTGATTCCTATCATCTTCTTCGCATGATATATACCACGGAGGGAACCCATAAGGGAGTCTGAAATCAACTATCGAACCACCCAAGACCATCTTCATCGTAACCGCTGAAACCAAGTTCCTCCTAGAACCGCTGAGACCAGCTTCAAGAAACTAGCCTTCATCTATCTCGCTCAAGATCTCCGAAGGTATATTCGTGGCACCAACAACTGGAGGAATCATAGGTGTAAATGTTTGAATTTTGATCAGAGTCAAAAATACTGGTTTTTTATGTAATTTTTCAGATCTTTTCAAGATAAGTTCAATACTCTTCTAGCATTTGTTAATTTTTTTATCTTGTTCAAAATTCCAACTGGAATAAATTTGTTAAGTTGATTTATTGCATATTTATTTGCCTTCCCATACAAGCTAGGTAACATTTATTTAATTTTATTTATCTTTGACTTTTGTCTTTAGCAAGTCTGGCGCCCAACTCTTGAACTAGTCAAGTTAATTAATGTATAATTTTTTTAGTGGACAAATTTGATTAACTAGGAAAAGTCATTAATTGAACCTTACTCACGGCCTAACCGTATCCATCCGAGCAGCCTATCGGCAAAGTGATTTCACCTTTTTAAATTTGAATCATATAATTTAAAATCTGGGGTTCAGAAGTAAGGGGTGTTGCAATTTTACATACGGACATGCTAACGGAAATGCATATGAGGCTGGACGTTTGTATCAGGAGCGTTATCCGAACAGCACAACTCCTATTTCAAAAATATTCTCAAGGAATCACGCTCCCTTAAGGGATACAGAAAGTTTTGAGAAAGCTAGTTATCTGTCGAGTGCACATCGGACGTTAAGAATCCCAGAAACCGAGAAAGCAGTTCCCAGTCTGGTAGGTGAAGACCCCGAAACAAGCTCCAGAAAAATAGCGCTGACGGTAAACATTTCTCATGTTCTGGTATGGTAAATTTTAATGAATAATTTGTTATATCTCTACCATATTCAAAGAGTTCAGGCACTACTCCCTTGTGAGTTTCCGCTACGTATCAACTTCTGTCGTGGGTTCCTCCAATGCCTTATTCAAAATTCTTTATTTGAAAATTAAATCCTGTTTACCGACGAAGCAAATTTCTCACGCAACGCTATACGCAATTTTCACAACAATCATTTGTGGTCAAGGAAAACCCCCATGCGATACAGCAATCACATTTCCAGTTTTCTCTCAACATGTGGGTAGGAATCCTTGGAGATTATTTCAAAGGTCCATTCTTTATTCCACGAAGATTGAACGTAGAGAGATATCGTCATTTTCTTGAAGAAGATTTGCCTATTTTACTGAAAGATGTGCCGCTTAGACTGCTTTATGAAATGTGGTTCATGCATGACGGTGCCCCGGCACATTGAAGCACCCAAGTGCAAGAATGTTTAAATCAAATTCTTGGCAACCGTTGGATAGGTCGGAAAGGGGCCTCAACCATGGGCCCCTAGGTCACCAGACCTTAACAGTTTGAATTTTACTTGTGGGGCCACCTAAAATCCTCAATTCCCCAGACACCTATCCAAAATAAAGAAGAATTCAGTAATCGAATAACTAATTCTTGTAGAATGATTCAAAATACTCCAGGAATTCTCCAAAGAATGCGCAAATCAATGAGAAGAAGATTAGATGCGTGCATACAGGCTGGAGGTGGACATTTCGAACATTTATTGTGATTTTGATTTAGATTTATATCTAGTTTTCCGTTGTTGATTGTTGTTTAGAAATTAGAATTTGGGATGTTCCTATGTTGAATAAAAAAAAATTTCAAAATTGTTTCACTTTCTGACAGAAATATGCATCCATTAATTTAAATCAAAAACCTCGGAAACGGCTGCATGTAGCGACTTCCGAATAGCATATCTTCTTCACGTAAAAATTATAGAAGAATCAAATTTTCCTCTAGAAAATGTAATACATACATTCATGACAAAGTTGTGACTCCCAAAAAAAGACAAAGTTGGATTTCTCATTTTGTAAAATCCACAAAAATAAATTTCCGTTCAAATATCGATATTATTTTGAACATTATTTGCGAAAAACAAAAATCCAAATAAATTTTATATGAATTCTTCACCTTATAAATACCTGAAGAATCGTCTGTAAAATATCAGACACCTATTACATAACACTCTATATATATATATATATATATATATATATATATATATATATATATATAAAATGTAAATATTTTTTGGGGATGCAGCTATGTTTCAATCAAACTCTGTTTTACTTTTGTGAAAGCTTTCGAAAGTTTATATCTTCTTCAGTCACTCTGGAAAATATGGTACAACTGATGATGGACATATTTAAAGGAATAAAATATTACTTACAGTATCTGAGTATAAGATGAAATTGACATTCAGAGAAATGGTATGATCTTCAGACAGTAAAATGAAAAGTCAAGAAGAAGTTTATAAATGAAAGATGTATACAGGGTGTAATAAAATAGATTATAATTTTGTGTAAAAGGTTGATTCAAGTTACTGATGAATTATTGAATATAAGGTTTTTTTTATTCAATTTTGATTCAATATCTAAGATATTGGAATAAATTATGTTCAAACTTTGAAAATCAGTTTTTTTATAATTTATTGAATTTTTTTTATTTTTTATGTGAACCATTTCTAAAAAACATCTTTTGAATAAATTACTTTCTTTAGTTAAGATTGAAATATTTGAGAAATCATTTGAATGTCCTGTACTATTTACATGTTTTGATAGAGCGCAAGCATTTGGTCTTAAACGAATATCGCTTTTGTGAGAAACAATTCTCGATTTTAAATTTCTTGATGTTTCACCAATATAGTTTTTATCGCATTCGTGACAATTAATTTTGTAGACTACTCCAGTAATATCCAACACAAGAGTTTTATTCTTCGATTTTGTGAATAATTTATCAACAGTTTTTACAGGTTCGTTAGATAGAATTATATTCGTTTCTACTTTTAAAACATTTTCAATTTTGGGAGTGAGTTCCTTCAAATATGGAAATGAACGAAATTTTGTGATGACATTTGATTCTGTATTTTCGATATTATCAAAATCATGAATATTTCTCATCTGAGTTGGAATATTATCTGTGGAAAAGATTAATTTATTGAGGAGTCTTTCTGGATAGGAATTGTCTGAAAGTATGTTGAATGATTTTTTGAAATTTTTTGTCTTTAAAGTTGGGTGACATATTTTGACTATTCTATTTTTCATTCCAAGTACTAAATTTATTTTTGTTTTTTCACTATGAAAGGAGAAATAATTCATGTATTCACCAGAACTTGTAGGTTTGATATACCAATCTAATATGATTTTGTTTTCTGTAGTTCTTATGAGTTTTGAATCTAAAAATGGAACACTACTATCAATTTCTCTTTCAATTGTAAATTGAATATGACTATTATAATTATTAAAAGTATCAAGTATCTCATTCTCTTTTACTTCAGGTATCGCACAAATAATATCATCAACATATTTCTTCAAGAAAGGAACTTCGAAAGATAATTTAGGCATACAATAAAATAATAAATCATCCATAACATATTGAGCCAGAATAGGTGATATTTTTGATCCCATTGGTGTTTCAAAAATTTGTTGATAAAATTTCTCATTAAACGAGAAAAAAATATTGTCGAAAATGAAATTTATTATTTTTACAAATATATCTTTATTCAAAGAGCAATGATTTTTAATCGTGTTCCAATTATTATTGATGCTATCAATGACTGACTCATTGGAGATATTGGTAAAAAGTGAAACAACATCTAGTCTTATAATAATATAATTTGGTGGTAATTGAAAATCATTGATGAGTTCCGAAAACTTGGAACAATCTTCAATATAGTACTCATTATCAACGTTATAAGCTTTTGTGAGTATATCTGTAGTGGAAGCTGTTAATTTGCTTGTGGGTGCATCAATAGAAGCGATAATTGGTCTAGGTTTATGAATCTTTGGTAAACCATAGAATTCTGGGCATACGGAGTTGTGAATTGTCAAAGTTTTTGCAACATTATCTTCAATATCTTTATTGTTTTTCAATTGACTAACTGATTTGTTTGCTCTCTGTTGAGAACCTGAAGTTGGGTCTTTGGTGATTTTTTTGTAATAAGTCTCATCTTTAACACTATTTTCGGCTAATTGAATATATTGCTCTTTGTTGATAGCTACTGTGGCATAACCCTTATCGGATCTAGTTATGAATATTTCAGGGTGTTCTTTCAGAAAATGTCTAGTTGTGTTATACCATATATTGAATTCTGAGAATTGGAAAGGTTTACTATATAAAAAGTAAGTGAGTATATTGGTGATTCGAGAAATGTAAATATTCCTACTTTCAGAATCATTTATTTCATTCATTATAAATTCAATATCTGCCAAAAGATGTTTTATAGAAATGTCATAAATAGTTGGTTGCAAACTGAATTTAGGACCTAGTGATAACATGTTTTTAACTTCATTGGGAAATTCAGTATCAGTTAAGTTTTTGAACCAATTTTTTTTTATTTTTATATCAGTTCTAGAAGAAATTTTCAATTTTTCAATCTTTTTTTAATTGATTTCTTCACATCATTATATTTTTTATTATATTTGATAATTTGTGTACTTTTAAAATCATTCCAAATATTTAGTGGAAGAACTTTATTAATCTGTTCTTCTAAGTTAATTTTTTCACTGATAATTCTTTCAATATATCTGTGTGTAATTTCTATTTCTATATTCAGGACTTCTTTGTTCAACCTTTTACGTAAATTTTCCACATATTGATAAGTTCTTCCTTCCTGTATATCAAGTGAACTATATACATCTTTAGTCTTGTCTTGAATATGTCTTGGTGTTAAGCCATAAGTTCTGCATTGAAGTAAAAATATTTTCCTGTTATTCTGAGATGCTATTTTTGTGTTGTTATTTGCCCATCCTTTTGAATATCGCATACAATTGATTCCATATCTTGATGCAATATGTTGGTAAAACCCCATACTTGTTAATAACATAAAAAATTCAATGAATAAAAAAACTGATTCTCAAAGTTTGAACAAAATTCATTTCAATATCTCAAATATTGAATCAAAATTGAATAAAAAAAACCTTATATTCAATAATTCATCAGTAACTTGAATCAACCTTTCACACAGAATTATAATCTATTTTATTGCACCCTGTATACATCTTTCATTCATAAACTTCATCCTGACTTTTCATTTTACTGTCTGAAGATCATACCATTTTTCTGAATGTTAATTTCATCTTATACTCAGATACTGTAAGTAATATTTTATTCCTTTAAATATGTCCATCATCAGTTGTACCATACTTTCCAGAGTGACTGAAGAAGAAATAAACTTATTTCGAAAGCTTTCACAAAACTTAAACAGAGTTTGATTAAAACATAGCTGCATTATTATATATTATATTATTATTATTATTATCTTTGTCATCATTACATCATCTATTATATGTCCCGTTTGTCTAAACATGAAACCCCACTGTTTTCCAAGCGTTTACATATTGCATGTTTATGTGTATTTATATTATATTATTTATTTATTACGCTACATTACTTTTGTCATAACTTACAATACTTTATTATTATTATCATTGTCATCATTACATCATATTCTTACGAAACCACGTACAAGCGATAGTCCTTCGGAACTTAAGCTTCTGTGGTACCCCATGTTTATTTACTATAACCACCTTCATTATATAAATACTCTTGTTTCTTAGTGAATAAACTTATATCATTATTATTATTATTATTATCCCCACAAAGTATTTACATTTTAAATAGTGTTCAGCTACAAACAAGAGTCGTTATTAACAAGTATGGGGTTTTACCAACATATTGCATCAAGATATAGAATCAATTGTATGCGATATTTAAAAAGATGGACAAATTACAACACCAAATTAGCATCTCAGAATTACAGGAAGATATTTTTACTTCAATGCAGAACTTATGGCTTAACACCAAGACATATTCAAGACAAGACTTAAGATGTATACAGTTTAATTGATATACAGGAAGGAAGAACTTATAAATGTGAAAAATTTAGGTAAAAGGTTGAACAAAAAAGTGTTGAATATAGAAATAGAAATACACACAGATATATTGAAAGAATTTTCAGTAAAAAGTTAACTTAGAAGAACAGATTAATAAAGTTGTTCCACTAAATATTTGGAATGATTTTAAAAGTACATAAATTATCAAATATAATAAAAAATATAATGATGTGAAGAAAATCAATTTAAAAAATATTGAAAAATTTGAAATTTCTTCTAGAACTGATAAAAATAAAAGAAAATTGGTTCAAAATCTTAAGTATACTGAATTTCCCAATGAAGGTAAAAACATGTTATCACTAGGTCCTAAATTCAGTTAGCAACCAACTATTAATAACATTTCTATGAAACATCTTCTGGCAGATATTGAATTTATAATGAATGAAATAAATGATTCTGAAAGTAGGAATATTAACATTTCTCGAATCACCAATATACTCACTAACTTCTCACATAGTGAACCTTTTCAATTCTCAGAATTCAATATATGGTATAACACAAACTAGACATTTCCTAAAAGAACACCCTGAAATATTCATAACTAGTTCCGATAAGGGTAATGCCACAGTAGCTACCAACAAAGAGCAATATATTCAATTAGCCGAAAATAGTGCTAAAGATGAGATTTATTACAGAGAAATCACCAAAGGCCCAACTTCAGGTACTCAACAGAGAGCAAACAAATCAGTTGGTCAATTAAAAAACAATAAAGATATTGAAGATAATGTTGAAGATAACTTTGACAATTTACAACTCCGTATGCCCAAAATTCTATGATTTACCAAAGATTCATAAACCTACGTTATCACTTAGACCTATTATCGCTCCTATTGATGCACCCACAAGCAAATTAACAGCTTTCAGATACACTCACAAAAGCTTATAACGTTGATAATGAGTACTATATTGAAGATTGTTTCAAGTTTTCGGAACTCATCAATGATTTTCAATTACCACCAAATTATATTATTATAAGTCTAGATGTTGTTTCACTTTTTACCAATATCTCGAAAGAGTCAGTCATTGATAGCATCAATAATAATTGGAACACGACTAAAAATCATTGCTCTTTGAATAAAGATACATTTGTAAAAATAATAAATTTCATTTTCGACAATATTCTTTTCTCGTTTATTGAGAAATTTTATCAACAAATTTTTGGAACACCAATGGGATCAAAAATATCACCTTTTCTTGCTCAATATGTTATGGATGATTTATTATTTTATTGTATGCCTAAATTATCTTTTGAAGTTCCTTTCTTGAAGAAATATGTTGATGATATTATTTGTGCCATACCTGAGGGAAAAGAGAATGAGATACTTGATACTTTTAATAATTATAATAGTCATATTCAATTTACAATTGAAAGAGAAATTGATAGTAGTGTTCCATTTTTAGATTCAAAACTCATAAGAACTACAGAAAACAAAATTATATTAGATTGGTATATCAAACCTACAAGTTCTGGTAAATACATGAATTATTTCTTCTATCATAGTGAAAAAACAAAAATAAATTCAGTACTTGGAATGAAAAATAGAATAGCCAAAATATGTCATCCAACTTTAAAGATAAAAAATTTCAAAAATTTATTCAACATACTTTCAGACAATTCCTATCCAGAAAGACTCCTCGAAAAATTAATATCTCCTACAAATAATATTCCTACTCAGATAAGAAATAATCATGATTTTGATAATATCGAAAATACAGAATCTAATGTCATTACAAAATTTCGTTCATTTCCATATTTGGAGGAACTCACTCCCAAAATTATTAATGTTTCAAAAGAAGAAACGAATATAATTTTATCTAACAAACCTGTAAAAACTGTTGATAAATTATTTACAAAATTGAAGGATAATACTGAAGTAGTCTACAAAATTAATTGTCACGAATGCGATAAAACATTGGTGAAACATCAAGAAATTTAAAATCGAGAATTGTTTCTCACAAAAGCGATATTCGTTTAATACCAAATGCTTGCGCTTTATCACAATATGTAAATAGTACAGGACATTCAATTGATTTCTCAAATATTTCAATCTTAACTAAAGAAAGTAATTTATTCAAAAGATGTTTTTTAGGAATGGTTTACATAAAAAATGATAAAAATTCAATGAATAAATAAACTGATTTTCAAACTTTGAACATAATTTATTCCAATATCTAAGATATTGAATCAAAATTGAATAAAAAAAACCTTATATTCAATAAGTCATCAGTAACTTGAATCAACCTTTTACAAAAATTATAATCTATTTTAGTACACCCTGTATACATCTTTCATTTATAAACTTCATCTTGACTTTTCATTTTACTGTCTGAAGATCATACCATTTTTCTGAATGTTAATTTCATCTCATACTAAGTAATATTTTATTACTTTGAATATGTCCATCATCAGTTGTACCATATTTTTCAGAGTGACTGAAAAAGAAATAAACTTATTTCGAAAGCTTTCACAAAAGTAAAACATTGTTTGATTAAAACATAGCTGCATCCCCACAAAACATTTACATTTTAAATAGTGTTCAGCTACAAACAAGAGTCGTTATATATATATATATATATATATATATATATATATATATATATATATATATATATATATATTTTTTATATATATATATATATATATATATATATATATATATATATATTATATATATATATATATATATATATATATATATATATATATATATATATTTTATATATTTATATATATATATATATATATATATATATATATATATATCATCTCATAAGAGTGATTGTAAAATTAAAAAAAACAGTTGTGCATTAGCTGAACATAATATAAACTCTAATCACTTTAGTAATTTCAACAACCCTTCCATTTTAGCAGTAGAGAATAACTTCCACAAAAGGAATTTCCTTGAAATGGTGTTCATAAAAAATGAACCAAATAGCATGAACAAACGATCTGATATTTCCAACCTTAGTGTCATTTACAATTACTTGTTGAAACTTGATTCCAATTGAAGTTTTGAAAGTTAAAAAAACTGCTTAGTATTTCTTAATTTTTTCTCTCATTTAATAATTTTTGTCATATAGATTGGTACTATTCCTTTTGTTCTGTGGACAAAACACATGTTTCTCCCATGACATTTCAACTTTGACATATGACACTTGACACTTCATGCCATGCATTACTTGTCATCCACCATTTTCCTTTTTCAGTCATGCTTTAACCATGTGGTAATTTTTGTACTTGTCAAATTTTAAATTGTTTAAATTGAGTTTTTTAAACAATATGTGCGTTTGCAATTGTTTAATTTTTATATATATTACTGGTAGTGTTTCATAGTGATATGATTTTGAAAACTACCTTAACCACAAAATGGTGATTAGATCGCTGTCTTCACTTAACCTCACCTTAGTAAGTTCTTTGGATTTGTTTAAAATCGTATTTCACAATAGTGTTTTCTTTGATTTGTTGAAAATATAAACAGGATGTTCATAAAATCAGATGTGGAATCATCTGCGACTGAAAGATAAACTTTAGTCACAATCTTCCATCGTCAAGATAACCTCTTGTGGGGTATTCATGTTGAAAAGGGAAACATTCTCAATTGAATATTGATAGAAATATTTTTCTGTGAATTGAAAAATCCACGATTAAAATGAAGATATTTTTTGTGAATGTCTAACAGAAAACAACTACTTTCCCGGCTGAAGCCACGCTGGACATTGAACTACATCTGATAGATATTCTGAAAAGGCCCTAACTCAAAAGAAAAAATCTGAAATTGAAAATTTGCATTTTCATTCAGATAGTTATTTGATTTTCTATTCCAGTCTTTATTAAGAACTCATAAAGATGAATAAGGCAAGGAAGAATGTTTTCCAAAAGAGAGTACTCACCAGAAATCATTCGTAACATTGACGCAGGAGAGACATCGCATTCACTAGGTCTTCAATACATTTTTGTCGACGAAAATCTATTTCACGCTTCCACGATCATCAGGAAGACCGGAAGAAATGGGAAACACATTTCCAAGAAGCAATCTCACTTTGCAAAGATGGAAAAAGTTGGAATCATTTCTTTTGGAGAGACACTTTGAAATTGGTGTTTTCTGACATTAAAACCTGTCATGGGGTATGATAGATTGATTTGTTGAAAATATAAACAGGATGTTCATAAAATCAGATGTGGAATCATCTGCGACTGAAAGATAAACTTTAGTCACTATCTTCCATCGTCAAGATAACCTCTTGTGGGGTATTCATGTTGAAAAGGGAAACATTCTCAATTGAATATTAATAGAAAGATTTTTCTGTGAATTGAAAAATCCACGATTAAAATGAAGATATTTTTTGTGAATGTCTAACAGAAAAACAATTACTTTCCGGCTAAAGCCACGCTGGACATCTGAACTACATCTGATAGATATTCTGAAAAGGCCCTAACTCAAAGAAAAAATCTGAAATTGAAAATTTGCATTTTCATTCAGATAGTTATCTTGATTTTCTATTCCAGTCTTAATTGAAGAACCATAAAGATGAATGAGGCAAAGAAGAATGTTTTCCAAAAGAGAGTACTTTCACCAGAAATCATTCGTAACATTGACGCAGGAGACATCGCATTCACTAGGTCTTCAATACATTTTTGTCGACGAAAATCTATTTCACGCTTCCACGATCATCAGGAAGACCGAAGAAATGGGAAACACATTTTCAAGAAGCAATCTCACTTTGCAAAGATGGAAAAGTTGGAATCATTTCTTTCGAGAGACACTTTGAAATTAGTGTTTTCTGACATTAAAACCTGTCATGGGGTATGATAGATTGATTTGTTGAAAATATAAACGGGATGTTCATAAAATCAGATGTGGAATCATCTGCGACTGAAAGATAAACTTTATTCACTATCTTCCATCGTCAAGATAACCTCTTGTGGGGTATTCATGTTGAAAAGGGAAACATTCTCAATTGAATATTAATAGAAAGATTTTTCTGTGAATTGAAAAATCCACGATTAAAATAAAGATATTTTTTGTGAATGTCTAACAGAAAACAACTACTTTCCCGGCTGAAGCCACGCTGGACATTGAACTACATCTGATAGATATTCTGAAAAGGCCCTAACTCAAAAGAAAAAATCTGAAATTGAAAATTTGCATTTTCATTCAGATAGTTATTTGATTTTCTATTCCAGTCTTAATTAAGAACTCATAAAGATGAATGACGCAAAGAAGAATGTTTTCCAAAAGAGAGTACTCACCAGAAATCATTCGTAACTTTGACGCAGGGAAGACATCGCATTCACTAGGTCTTCAATACATTTTTGTCGACGAAAATCTATTTCACACTTCCACGATCATCAGGAAGACCGGAAGAAATGGTAAACACATTTTCAAGAAGCAATCTCACTTTGCAAAGATGGAAAAAGTTGGAATCATTTCTTTTGGAGAGACACTTTGAAATTAGTGTTTTCTGACATGAAAACCTGTCATGGGGTATGATAGATTGATTTGTTGAAAATATAAACAGGATGTTTTTAAAATCAGATGTGGAATCATCTGCGACTGGAATATGAACTTTAGTCACTATCTTCCATCGTCAAGATAACCTCTTGTGGGGTATTCATGTTGAAAAGTTTATCTTTCAGTCGCAGATGATTCCACATCTGATTTTATGAACATCCTGTTTATATTTTCAACAAATCAATCTATCATACCCCATGACAGGTTTTAATGTCAGAAAACACTAATTTCAAAGTGTCTCTCCAAAAGAAATGATTCCAACTTTTTCCATCTTTGCAAAGTGAGATTGCTTCTTGAAAATGTGTTTACCATTTCTTCCGGTCTTCCTGATGATCGTGGAAGCGTGAAATAGATTTTCGTCGACAAAAATGTATTGAAGACCTAGTGAATGCGATGTCTCTCCTGCGTCAATGTTACGAATGATTTCTGGTAAGTACTCTCTTTTGGAAAACATTCTTGTTTGCCTCATTCATCCTTATGAGTTCTTAATCAAGACTGGAATAGAAAATCAAATAACTATCTGAATGAAAATGCAAATTTTCAATTTCAGATTTTTTCTTTTGAGTTAGGGCCTTTTCAGAATATCTATCAGATGTAGTTCAATGTCCAGCGTGGCTTTAGCCGGGAAAGTAGTTGTTCTCTGTTAGACATTCACAAAAAATATCTTCATTTTAATCGTGGATTTTTCAATTCACAGAAAAATCTTTCTATCAATATTCAATTGAGAATGTTTCCCAGTGTTTTCTTTTTTCACAGCCGTCTTGATAATGAAAATAAACATTTTCGAAAGCTTGACTAAATAAGAAAGAGTTTTTCTTTTCTCATTGGCCATTAAATTTGACTGCAACCTCAAGGAATATCCTTCTACAAAGTTTATTTCAAATTCATAGTTATTTTATATATATATATATATATATATATATATATACAACATATACATATTTTATATATTTATATATATATATATATATATATATATATATATATATCTATATACCTGACCTCCGTTGAGTAAGGTAGGCGACCTGACCTCCGGGTAAGGGGTCTGTCTGAATGATATCAAATTTGTGAATATATGATGAGAGGAATGTCCAGAACCCGTTTGTCAAAAGAGAGGTGAATATTTTTCATTTTGAATTCTTGTGGGAACGAAGGACGTTGTGACCTCATCATATATAGGTAAATATTTCTGTTAAGTATAACGTTGTCACCTCCAACAACGTTGCCATATTCCAGAAAACATAAGGTAGTGTGGGTCTCCAGTATCAAAAAATATTATATTACATTCCGAGCGAACTGAAGCCAACTGATAGTTAAGAGTGAAAGATTGCCATTCGTGAGATATTCGAATTGAGTATTCGGTCAATCTGAACGGTTTATTCTATTACAATTCCAATAAGCAGTATCTAAGAACAATATTCCAGTTTCAATGAAATTTTGAGAACTAACGAAAAATTTTGGAGTATCCAATTACATTACTCAAGTTTAATTATGCTTCAGTGCAGATTTGTCTGAATATCCATAAAAAAAATCATTTGGAATCCGGGTCACTTCATTCAGTTCATATTTTTCATGCAATATTTTGAAACGCTTCCGTGGAAAATATAAACCTCAAATCATTTGACGAATTATTTACCGATGTATCGTATATTCTATGATTCCGCCCCTCTGATTTGGAATATAAAATAACAAAGGGAAAATGTTTGATTACTTCACTTATTTCGAACTATGTCATTATCAACGCAGATTGAAGTGTGAGTTCTTGTTTTTCTATTTAAAAACACATTGAGAATCATGTTTCCCCTTTTGAAAGAAAAACATATTTTTGAGTTATTTTAAACTATATTTTTTTTTTCGTTCATTAGTGAAAATCTTTACACATGTTTATCTTTATAATTTTTTTTTTGTAAATACCTCCTGAACGCTACAATTTACAGTAGTCCTCTCATTTGCCATTTAGATTTTCCGACGCTTTTCTTGATACGATATATCATTATGTCTAAACCAATGAAATATTACCTTGTTCTCTTCAGAATAAGATCAAGATTGGTTTCACATAGGTAGATGCAGCAATAAAAATGCTCGAGAGGGTTGTTCGAAAGTAACCATATTTGGAAGAAAGAAGGGATAATAACGAAGTACTTTCCGTTTTTGCAATCTCCAATTATAGGCTTGGAAAATAACGAACATTCAGATAATCGAAAAAGAAACTTGGAAATTCAATTCAGCATATTCAGCAAGGAATTCCGAAACTTGGCTATACCTGTTGAAAAGGGAAACATTCTCAATTGAATATTGATAGAAAGATGTGGTTCAATGTCCAGCGTGGCTTTAGCCGGGGAAGTAGTTGTTTTCTGTTAGACATTCACAAAAAATAACTTCATTCTAATCGTGTATTTTTCAATTCACAGAAAAAAAATTTCTATCAATATTCAATTGAGAATGTTTCCCTTTTCAACATGAATACCCCACAAGAGGTTATCTTGACGATGGAAGACTAAGGTTTATCTTTCAGTCGCAGATGATTCCACATCTGATTTTATGAACATCCTGTTTATATTTTCAACAAATCAATTGGCTATACCATTTTACTGGCAGGATTCTTCTAACCACTTCTGAGATAACTTAAGTGGGAAGCGAATTTGGAACAGCCTGCATAGTCTCAAGAACTTTTATCCAAGTTGAAGTGACAAATATTTTGCACCAATATTTCTTTCCAATTTTGGGAAGTGACAGCTGAACTTTATATGAATGCGTCAGTAAGCCAGTAATTTATGGTCGAAATAATTTTTTTCTGTAGATAAGTGAAACGTTGACACGTCCGAAAACGGAGGATCCAACGTTATATGAGGTGACACCGACTGTGAGTTTCCATTTTCGGGATCCATATCATTCATGATCATTTGGCCTAATTGAAATAACATATTTTCCATCAATTTGATCCTATTTTCGGTGTATTCTGAAAACTTCATGAGAATTCCCACAGGGAGAGATCTATTTCATCTATTTCAACTATTCTTATGATAGAACATGTGAAACACAACGGCATTTTTCAAATACTTTCTGGTTATGAATCCTATAATGATAGATATCGACTAAAATTAATAACAAACATTTGGTACGATTTTCGTGTTACGCAAACTCGCTTGATCTCAACGAAAATCACTGTAAAGGGGTTTCTAGGGTCGCTGAATACAAATTCGAGATTTTTTATTTAAATGCAAATTCACTGACTCGGTATGACGAACGGCTTTTAGAAAAATTTGCTTGATCTCAATAATTGATATAAAGGGGTTTTTAGGTCGCTGATTACGAATTTCTTATCATTTAAAAAATGATGACTGATCTAATATGATGGTCAGCTTTGAAAAAAAACTCGCTTGATCCTAACAAAAACAAGTGACTAGGGGTTTCTCAGGTCACTGATTACAAATGTGTGATTTTTGAATCCAAATCAAAGTCGCATCATCCGTACCGTTCCGTATCCAACTCTTGGATATTTTGATCCAATAATGTTTTCCCAACATGAAAAAGTTAACAATAACGCCTATTTCTCGCCTAATTGATAACACTCATTGTAAAACATTGTTGAATTCAAGCAATAATAATTATTCAAGGCCTTAACAAATAATGAAAAAGACGAATTTGTAAGGTTATGTTAATTGAAAATGATGTACATATCTTTCGGATTTCCCTTCATCAAGCACAATTGGAAATGCACAATTATAATGAAAATTATCAACTCTTAACGCGCGAATAAATATTCTTAGTAATTTTAAGTCCCACGAACAGATCAGGAGTATCTTACTTTGGAGTTCCAGATAGCCGCTGATATTAAAGATATATATCTGCTCGGTCGGTTTGAGATGTGGTATTTCATGTTGAACCGATATTTTTCGACTTTTGGCCAGCTTTTGAATATTTGAGACCACTATGGAATGGTGTATTTTAAGGGGCAAGTGTATTTCAGGAGCAAAAAGTATATTTTGTTATCAGCGAACAGAGAAGTCCCTTTAAACTAATTATAGTTAAGATCAATCGAGTTTTTTCCAAAAGATGATCACTATTTTGGATCGGCCATCTTGTGTTTCCGGGAAATGACACAAATTCGTAATCAGCGACCCAAAAACACTTTATACTAAATATTGTTGAATTCAAGCAAATTTTTCTAAAAGTCGTTCACCATATTAGACCAGGGATGAAGCCTTTGAAACTGGTAAAAAGTTAAAAAAAATAATAGTAGTATGAAACCCTTCGGAAAAGAAAGAGAATATAACAAAAATGAAGGGAAAATAATTTACGGGCGATCTGAGGTCGGGAATTGGAAGGGGGTGAGTATTTAAGGGTGAAAAACGGTTTATCTCGAAACTACGAGTTTTATGGAAAGAGGAAGGATGGCAAAGTTGTAGGTAATAAAAAGATCTACAACTTTTGTATCCACACTTTTTTCACATAACCCCAAGATTTATGGAAAAAAATTCAAATAACCAAGTTTTAAGGTTATTTATTATTATCTTTCCAAAAAAAATTTTTTTTTCACGAAATTTGATGAAATTAACCTTTCCATGTCCCAAACACCCTGTTATTATTTTATTTAAAATATTTATTTTTCCACCTTATTTTGACTTAATATCGAAAAAGCACCCCAATTTTCAATCAGAAATTCTCCCGTCAAAATATCGGCCTTTTTCAAAAGCTCGGTGGGCTTTCTGTTCGTTGAAATCTCTACTTTCTGATGGTATGAGAGAAAATATACATTACTATGGTAAATGTTCTCAGAAAATGCAAAGAAACGAAAAGTTAATATTTAATAAGACATCTACAATATTTTGAGAAAGTTGTAGAATCTTTAAATTATATGCGGTGATGCCTATTTATTGCTATTCCAAGTTAACTCCTATACCTGAGTGACCTACGGAAAATTTGAGCCAATCAAAAGGTATTTCAATGAGAAATGGGGAAGAGGGTAGGAGGGTCTGGGGGTAGGAGGGTCTGGGCCTTACTACCTGTTATTTCTTTGCATTTTCTGAGAAAATTTACCATAGTAATGTGTATTCCTTTCATACTATCAGAAAGTAGAGATTTCAACGAACAAAAAGCCTACCGACTTTTTGAAAAAAACTGATATTTTGACGGGAGAATTTTCGATTGAAAATTAGGGTGTTTTTTCGATATCAAGTCAAAATAAGGTGAAAAAAAAATATTTTGAATCAAAAAAATCACGGTGTCTTTGGAACATAAAAAAGTGAGTTTCCACCAAATTTTGTGAATAAAAAAGTTTTTTTGTAAAAGATAAAAATAAAAAACCAAAAACTTGGTTATTTGAATTTTTTACATAAATTTTGAGGTTATGTGAAAAAAGGTGTGATCACGAAAGTTCAAGATCTTTTCATAACCTACAACTTTGCTTTTCAACTTTTTTCCATGGGACTTGTAGTTTTGCCGGAAATCGAAATAAACCGTTTTTTACCCTCAAAAACTCACCCCCTTCCACTTCCCGACCTCAGATCGCCCGTAAATTATTTTTCCTTTCATTTTTGTTATATTCTTTTCCTTCTCCAATGCGTTTCATCCTACTATTATTTTTTTTGGTTTCAAGAATTATCGACCTTGGTCTATATTGAGTCAGATTTTGTGTTTGGAAATAAAATCACAAATTTGTAATCAGCGACCCAAGAAGCCCCTTTACACTAGTTTTCGTTGAAATCAAGCGGTTTTTTTAGAAAGCTGGCTGCTAAATTGGATTAGCCATCTCGTATTTTCAAAAAATAGTGATGAATTCATAATCAGCGACCTAAAAAACCCAGGAATAAAAAGTGTCAAGTCGATTGACCAATAGCTTAATTTTTTGCCTGCTTTTTACCATTTGGGACCACTGTGCATTATTCCATTTTTGAATTATGCTATACTTCAGAAACTACGTAATTTAACAAAAAATGGTAAATTTTGGAATTTTTTTGACTTCAAAGAAATATTAAAATGAGATTTTGAAAATTAAAATCTGACCATCGGATAAGGAGATATACTTTTAAGAAAAGAAGTTTGGCGCACATTTTTCAATATGGCGACCAAACAACGATAATCTGGACCATTTTTTTGTACTTCTATGGTAGTAGTTCAATATAGCCCCGCAATGAAAATTAGGAGACATATAATGGCATACGTGACATGGTGTAGCGCCGCACTACTTATAAAATGTTTTAGATTGCTTGACCTGTAACTATGTATGTATTATATGAATATATGAATAATATCAAATCTTGCTACTTGATTTTCACTCACTTCTGAACGTCGGATTACTATGAAATAATGCAGCTGTTTTGAGAAACAAACAGGATCATTAGTGACCGTTTCAAGTGTTGAAGAACATGCAGTGTTTTATTTGTTATCCAATGATGAGTATTGAAAGTCATTATTCATAGGTCCAATTGGAAAATAAAAAATTGCGGTTCTATTTCATCATGAATGAAAAAGTTGAAAATCATTTTTAATGTAATTTTTTTAATCAATGTAATTGAAAACTTGGGGTGCTCGACATTCCTTGTCTTGGAATTCTGACCACTGAACAATTGTAAAGTTAACGTTTTTAAAATAAGAATATTGGTAAAGACCAAGTTAGAGTCTTTTCACAATATCTATATAGTTCAACGTCCTGCGTGGCTTTTGCCGGGGAAGTTGCAGTTGATGTTAGATATTACCAAAAAATTGCTTCATTTTTATTGTAGAATTTTCCATTCTCGGAAAAATAATATTTTTCAATTTCCAATTGAGAATGTTTTCGTTTTCATCATAAATACCTCCCAAGAGGTGATCTTGAACGATGAAAGATAGTAACTAAAGTTTGTCTTTCAGTCGCAGATGACTCCACATCTGATATTATATATCTTGTACAGCTAAATGTTGCGCCTTCAATAATTCAATATTTTTTCCGAGTAAATGTCACTTTTTGCAAAATAAAATGGACGTAGTGAACTGAAGGGCAGGAAAAAACTCGAAATAACCAAACCATCGATCCTGAATTGATCATAGTTTTCCAATTTCATGTCATAAGTAGAATGATTAAGTCATAGGGTAACATGTAGTACAAAATCACGAATTAATCGATCAGTTTTTGAAAGGGATCAATTGTTCTGATTTCAGAATGATTCTTCTCGAGCTCAGAACACACGGAAAAAAATCAAGGTAACTATGCTGTGCCTCAGATATGAATAAAAATAGTCTGGGCCTTTTCCATCCATCATATCTGAGGCATTGATATTTTACATTCATTTGACCACAATAAATGGGGATATATTGTTCGGAAAGAAATAGTATGTGATCAGAAGAACTACCATTATGGTATCATGGATGAATTTTATAGCGTACTGTAGGGTGTTCCAGAAATGAGTTCCATGATTTCAACCACGTATTCATCTCATCGAAAGCAATAATTATGTATCGCCATTACATTTTTGGAAACTAACATGTTGGTTATTTTGTTCATGGCATGAAGCCTGAGGAACGTATTTATACGAACTTCCTTTGAATGATTCACTCTCCGACTTTTATTCACCAAACTGAGAATACCGGTGGCTTGTACACATTTTCAATTTTTCTGGAAATTGATCTTGAAATAATCATTTTCCACTTGAAGTTTATTTGTGGATAGATCTCATACAATTCAATGAGACAAACAGCAATGGAACTCACAAATCGACTCAACATTTCATAAAAAAACAGGGTTTCGAATGTTTCACTTTTCGCCATTTTAATTTTATCTGGGTCCTACTCTCATACAGTGACGTTCAAAAATGAATGGAAATGTCGTAATATTCATTCATACGAAAATCACTTCATCCGTATTTGACTGCGATTATCATTAGCCCTCTTTTTTTGAAAGAACGTTCGCATATTGATGTGCCAGTATTGTTGCCATTTTTGGAGGTGACAACGCATCCGTTGATTAACGGAAGTGACAACGTCAAAAATCGAATCTCAAATGAAAACAACGCTAGCGCCAGTGATATATGGTTGAACTAAAAACTTTTTGAATGGGTAGAAGGAAGTCCTAGTGACCTCCAGATAAATTTTTGATATGTTGATCTTTGGACCCTCTAGAACCAATCTGGCCAAAAAAACACAAGGCGAAACGTTGTCACCTCCGAAATCCTTTATATGGAAATTCCAAGTGACACCCAGGTGTCGTTAGCTTGGATATAATTGCTAGATTCATCCCTTACCTGTCAGTTTCACTTGTCACACCACATAGAGTACACATTTATATTCATATGATTTTAAACAATGCTAATGTGGTTGTAGTTACTTTGAACTCCGTTTTATGCCTTAATTCTTTTTTTTTATTAACACTATGTTAGATAAATATGTTTAACATCATTGAAACCAACCTCAACAAAGTTTTTTCCTGATAATGGAAATAAATATTTGCGAAAGCTAGGATAAACCTTAATGAGTTAACTTTTTCATTACTGCTCACCCCAATATCCCTAGTTTTGTACCTAACTAGTCAGCAAATACTTCCCATATATATATATATATATTATATATATATATATATATATATATATATATATATACAAATATAAGAAACCTGAGTCAACTTACTATTATATTTTATAGAATCTTCTACCACTAACCAAAATCATATCCAGTTGTCATGAAGTTCCAAGTAGCCCCCATTGCCCCCAACACCAACACACTCATTCGAAATCCCAACCATCGAACTAGCTAAGAATCAACGAGCAAACACGAAATCCATGACGAAATACACGTCATTTCCGACTACATCTCTGTCAGCCATTCAATGAACGCACGCACAACAACGAAAATAATATTCCAAGAATGAATAAGATTACCGAATTTAATCATTATAGCCACGAAAACATAATGTGGAACAAAAACCAAAAACCTAACTGTATAATTACAACACCTCAGTATTAACACCACGATCATTACTCACAGTTTTTTTTTAAATAGCGAACTTTGTGCCAAGCTAGGTTACCCGTTTGTGTATTGTTTTCCAATGTATGTTACAGAAAAATTTATTTTTCCAGCAAAGGAACCTTCCCCACACCATGTGTGTTTATTAAAAAACAATAAAGAATTGAAAATGTCCCTGGCCAGGGACGAAACGTCTTCTCCTACGAACTACTGAAACTTGTTTCCAAAGAATCCTAAACCCAAGTAAACCTTTCCAAAAGAATTTATATATATATATATATATATATATAAATAAATTTATATATAACTAAATTTATATATAAATAGGAAATTATCTCGACCGGCTTATTATTATAGAATGAGTATCTATCGGGGATTCGGTCTTGAAGAAGGTACTCTTTTTGGCTACCCGAACTTTCGCAAATCTTTATTTGCTTTTTCGAAGGTGACAAAGTAAAAATATGGACATTAAAATAGTTGAGTAATGATAGTATACATACTGTGCAATTTGAGATTTTTTTTGGACATCAAAACTTAGGAACATATTATATAATCAGAAAAGTACAGAATAAACTTAAAAAATGTTTTGACATGAAAATTTTATGACTGACAATAATTTATTATGGATGTTTGATAAAATAGGTACATACAGTGGTGTATTAATTCATACAAAATTTAATCGTAATCCAATTCGAAACAATCAACAAAAATCTAATGAACTCATTGAAAAAATAATAATAATAAACTTATAAGTCTTTCTAATAAAAATAATTCACTATATACAATTCATCACCAAAATTTTATGGTTTACCAAAAATTCATAAACCAAGTCCAAGTTTAAAACCAATAATTTCTTCCATCGATGCTCCGATAGCAAAATATCACAGTTAGTCACAAATAAATTAACTGTTTCCTATAATATTGACAATGACAAGCTACCTGAAGATTTTGTCATAATAAGTCTAGATGTAGATCCACTTTTCAATAACATTCCCCCAAATAAAATTAAATCTAGTATTGATAAACATTGGGTAGATATGAGTATCCATACTAAATTAAAAAAATATATTTTCATAGAACTTATAGAATTCATTTTCAATACAACTTTTTTACTCTATCACCCACTCTAGCACAGTATGTAATGGACGATTTGTTAGATGGAAGTATTCCAAAATTACAATTTAGACTTCCTTTTCTCAAAAGATATGTTGATGGCATTATATGTGCAGTACGAACAGATCATATGAATAATATTCAGTCTATTTTCAATAGCTATAATCTTTCCATACAATTTACGGTTGAGGAAGAACAATAACTCTCTACCCTTCTTAGATACTCTTTCAATTAGAACATCAGATAATACTATTATACTGGATTGGTACTTGAAACCCACTAGTTCAGGAAGATACATGAACTACCTTTCCAGTCACCCAAAAAAATATTCAATCCAGTATTATGGCTTAAACATAGAATTGAGAAAATATCACATCCAACATTAAGAGTGAAAAATATAAAATTATTATATGAAATACTCTCCAATAATTCATATCGCTCAAATGTTATAAGAAAATTATCATTTAATACTACTTCTGATGTCATTCAAACAGAAGCCCATCAAAATGAACATTTACATAATATCACATATTCGTCGATACCTTACATTCATGAACCCTACTGAAACTATAAATGTATTCAAACATGAAAAAAACTTGAAAATTGCACAAAACAAAATAAAACCATTGGAAAACTTGTATACCAAATTGAAACAAAGAGATCATATCACCGAAAAGTCCAACGTGGTTTATGAAATTCCTTGTTCAAATTGTAATGAAAAATATTTTGGCCAAACAAAAAATTGTTTGAAATCACGAATATCATCACATAAAAGCAATTGTAGAACTTTAAATGAAAACTCTTGTTCCTCAACGAAACATGTCATGGATAACGATCACATCATGAATTATGATTGTGCTGAAATCTCACATGTTGAAAGAAATTTGAATAAAAGACTTCATTTAGAAATGGTAAAATGAAATTACAATCTGATAATGTGAATAAAAAAACTGATATTGATAAATTGAGTAAAATTTATTCGCTCCTTCTTGTACCAAAAACAACTCTTCATTTGAAAATACCTGAATTAATACACCACTGCTTATTTCTATTTTATTTGGCATCCATAATAAATGATTGACAGTCATACAATTTTCATGTCACAACATTTTTTGAGTTTGCCTTTGTACTTTTCTGATTATATAATATGTTCCCAAGCTTTGATGTACAAAGAAAATCTCAAATTGCACAGTATGTATACTATTATTACTTAGATATTTTAATGTTCATATTTTCACTTTGTAGCCCTCGAAAAAGCATATAAAGATTTGCGAAAGCTCGGGTAGCAATACATAATAGTTTAAAAAAACTAAAAAACACGCTTTCATAGAAAACCAGACTAAAAAAATTTAAAATAAGAAAAAAAAATATTTTATTTTAAAGAAAGCGTGAGGTGCATGTTATCGCCTCAGCCAACAATTACCTGTGATCTGAGACATTTCTTACTTTACTGCCCTAGGTGTGTAATGTACTATATAATTATTGATACCATGCACCCCACGCTTTTCTTTAAATAAAATAAATTTTTTCCTTATTTTCAATTTTTTCAGTATGGTTTTTTATAAAAGCGTGTTTTCAAGTTTTTTTAAACTATTATTTATTTCCAACTTTTTAGTTTAGTTTTCTATTAATGCGTGTTTTTAGTTTTTCAAACTACTATTATTATTATTATTATTTTTTTTAACTATTATTCTTTAATATTGAATAGAATCGGACCATAATCACGAAACTCGCGGCCATTTTGGAGTCGCCATCTTGAATCCATCAACTTTGACGAAATAATCATAATCTCCGACCCCAAAAAACCCACATGCCAATTTTGAATAGAATCACACCATAATCACAAAATTTGGTCGCCATTTTGAAGCCACCATCTCGAATTTTTCAATTTTCACGAAATAACCATAATATTCGACCCCAAAAACCCCCACATACCAATTTTGAAAAGAATCAGACCATAATCACAAAACTCGTCCACCAGTTTGGAGCCGCCATCTTCAATTTTCCAATTTTGACAAGAGAATCATAATCTCCGACCACGAAAACCCTCAGATACCAATTTTGAAGCGAATCGGACCATAATCACAGAACTCGTACGCCATATTGTAGCCGCCATTTTGTTTTTTTTCTTACAAAAATTTGTTAAAGCATTGTCACGGGAATAATGTATACCTGCCAAATTTCAAATCATTCGGACATCTGGAAGTGAGTCAAAATCGCGCCCAAAGAGTCGGTTACAAACAAACAAACAAACAAACAAACAAACAAACGAACATACAAGTGAAACTAAAAATAAGAGTGTACCTTCTTCAAGACCGAATCCACGATAGATATTCATCCTATATATACAGTGTGACCCATTTAAAATGGATTACCATACTCTCAGTAGTTATAACTGTTGAACGCAATGAGCTATTGACTTTGGATTTTCGCTGTACAAATTCACTTGTGCTTTACTTTGTATCGGCAGTTTCCAGATTTCAAATATATCTGCAATCTAAATAAAAATTATAATCAAATACTTTGTTCCCAAAATTAAAGTTGTTGTAACTTCGTTGTTAACCAATATTTTTTCATGAAATTCTGATGGTTTCCATTTATAACGACTACAAATCCAGTGATGTAGTCAAATTTGGAAAAAAAAGCCTAATGAACTTTTGCGGTTTTTGACAAAGAAAAAAAACCATAGGGTGCCTTGGAAATGAAACTAAAGTTTTGAAAATTTTTGTCAAGATACAGTTTTTGATGCTCAATATAAGAGAAAAATATTTTTGAGATTGACTGAAAAATTCGTATTCTACAGGGGTGGTTCCATTTTGAATGGGTCACACTGTATATATATATATAAATATATATATATATATATATATATATATATATATATATATTGATATATATATTTATAGTCACTAATTCACCATATATATATATATATATATATATATGGTGAATTAGTGACTGGCATATTGTATACAAGCTGATTCTATTTGAGGTTGCAGTCAGGTATAGGGCTGATTAGGAAAACTCTTTGGTATCCGTCAAGCTTTCGGCAATCTTTATTGCCTTCCTCAGAACGACTACAATGGTAGGGATTACATTATGATATTATATATTGTTTGTCTACATACATCAATCTCACGTTATGAAACAAAACAAAATGTTTTTCCTGATGAATACGAGCCGCCCCGCGTCGTGACGTTGAGATTATGATGAAATAAAACTTTCCACCTCAACCACAAAGTGATTCTTCAATAATAAGGATCCAAAAACGAAGGTTCAAGATTTAACAAGATTATACAATAAATATGTTTATATATATATATATATATATATAAATATATATATATTTATATATATATATATATATATATATATATATATATATATATATATGTTATATCTCACCCTTAATTGATGACTTCTCAAAACAATTATCACTTAGGAAAGGAGTATAGAAGACTCCTTTGGACTTTATTTGATAAATTTATTTATACAATTCTACTCGACTGAGTGTCTGAAAAACAACTAGTGAAAATGATGCCTCGCAGGGCTATTTCTAATATTATAAAAATGATGACTGCTCATATCATCCTCTAGTCAGTTTCCGAAAGCGGACGTGATGACCCTGGGATGATTGCAAGACAGCAGTTTCTGGGAAGGTAACCTGATACGCTTGAAATGGTCACTGGTTATCTTGCATATAACAGGTTCATCCATAAAGAAAAAGTTGATGCCATGGAGTAACTTTTAGGGTTCCAAATATATGGAATCTATGTCTCCTCCTTGGAAAGATGCTGGAGATTCTTCTTAGCGATTTACGAGGTCTGCGTGGTGGAGGCGGCGAATCGTCTAGTCTTGTCAGAGCCAGTCTTGTCGACCTCTCTCTCTACACTTGCAGAATAGGTAGAGTGCCAACAGGAGTATGATGAGTGAGATGGTGGAAGTAGGTGAACTATGATATGTTCTTCTCGATGGAAGGTTGTTGGATCAGGTCATCTAGGTTTTTCGAATACGAGTCCAGCTTGTGTGTTGGCAACGTCTAAGTCGTCAACATTCATTTGTTTGACTGATTCTATCGCTCAATAGATTCCTAGAATTCTCTACAATTTTCATATCAACATTGAAAGTCTTTTCATCAACTTGCAATTTGCGAGTGGTGCTATTGAAATTCTGGATAACCCATGTGGTTACTGAAATTTGTTCTTTAATACATTCTATAATTGGTATTCATATTTATTCAACCCATTAATATAGCTGGCGTAGTATTCACCGTCAGCGGCATCTAAATTACCAGGGGTAGTTTTGAATATACTTCCTATACCGTCTATTAGGCTTTTTTTGTATCTAAAATAGTTTCTTCCAATTTTTGTTTAATAGAATTTGAGATTTGAGTAAGAAGGCTGTGGGTTTTATTGTATTGTGTTTATGAGAGTTTCTAGAATTCTACGATTATTTTCGTACGCATTTTTATTTACAACTATAGTCCATTCGTCGTTAGGGAGTACGATATTTCCATTTCAATGGTAATTCACGTCATTGGTATTATTTATTGGTTTGATTGATTTGGTATTGAGACACAACTGATCCGACCAGCAGCGGCATCCTGAAAATGAATTAATCTTCAATATACGGCTTCATGCGGTCGGAGTTTACTTTCGATATTTGATTGGTTCGAGGGGTCAGAAGAATCGCGGAATATAAAAGAATTCGTTCAATTATGAGAGGATCATTGAATTTGTTGTGTAATTTATCCTTTATTTGGGATTCCTCGACATATACTTTGTCCATGACTTTATATGGTGGGGTTTTCTCTTATGTTCCGATCAAAACGGAGTCTGGCTTTTTCTTTCAGTTTCAAGGTACGTTGGCGGGCAATTTTATAGAAGTGGAAATTTTCATTATTCAAGACTCGGATATACTTAGTCATCAGCTGTTCTTGATTGTACAGAGTTTCGGGGGTCTACTAGCTTTGTGACCAAAGGCTAGTTCGTGAAGTATAAATCCATGTGTTTTATTCACACAGTTAATATTACAAATAACTGCGTATGGAAGGATATTGAATGGATGTTCGTTGGGATGTTTGGCCATATGTATCCGGATCATTCCGAAAAGGGTTGCGTGAAATCGTTCGACCGAACCGTTCGATTGTGGGTGATACACACTGGAATATGTGAGTTTTATGTCATAGAGAACCCAAAGGTCTCTAAGCGTTGCATTGTCAAATTATCTGCCGTAGTCGCAGTGAATTTACGAAGGTGTTCCAAAATGTTGAAACTATAAAAGTATGATATTAACTATACATCGTCCGGTTTTGTCTTCTGATGTGTAGACTTTCCAAAATTTCGTTAGTTCGTCTCGTATGCTCAGTGCATAATTTTTTGTTGGAATTTCTACTATGCCTATGTTGATTTCTACTATGCCTATGTTGATTTTTTCAGTTATGACGAGGGAGTTGTTGATATTTTTTCTACATATTTTAGTTCTTTGCCAATTTGTCAGGTTTTTATATAATTTTCAATATTTTCGGAAATTATGATTTTCTTATCAGTGATACCTTGTTCCATAGGATCTATCAGAATAATTATGAACAATTTTCGGCTTAAGTATTGACAAACTAGTACCGGTATCGATGAGTATTGGTTGAGTCCATAATATAGTGGAGGTTTTTGGAATTAATTGTGAGTTATTGAGTTACAGAAACATTTGTATATATATATATATATTTATATGTATATAACGAAAGAAGTTCCCTCAAGCGTGGTTTCAACCGAGCTTCCGGCCTCCATCAGTACGGTGAAGAAGTGTAAGGATGAACAAGACTTGGTAGTGAACGACAAATCAACGGAGTCAACAAACAAAAACCAGCCGCACTTTTGTGGTTTCGGTTAGCAGACCCTGCATTCCATGGCAACAACAACGTCTCCTCGAAAAGAGCCATAGCTACCTGCGTGACAACCGAGTTCAGTATTATGAAGATGGCAGCGAGGAATATCGAGGGGAGTGTTGGAAACAATATGGAAGGAATTGAATGGACATAGCCCTCAAAGGGAAGTGTATACCGTAGATATGTGTTTCGCGCTTTCGGCCCTCATCAGTATGGTGAACAAGTGCAAGGATGGACAACACTTGGTATTGAACGACAAATCAACGGGGTCAACAAACAGAACCCAGCTGCATATGTGTGGTTTCGGTTAGCAGATCCTGCATTCCAGGGCAGCAACCAACGTCACCATGGAGGCAGCTATAGCTACCTGCATGACGTCCTAGCCCAGGATCATGAAGATGAGAGGGATGAATATCGAGGAGACTTTAAAAACAAAATGCAAGAAATTTAATAGACACATAATAGACACAGCCTAGAAAGCATGAAGAGGTCATTTACCACGCTCTGGATTCATTCCAAGAAAGAGTTATTGCGCCACCGTAATGTAGGCTAAACAAAATAGGGTTGAAAATCCTATCATACCAATTTTTTAGAGCCAGTTTTTTTTTCTGGTACCACGCCAAACGTTATAACCCACGGAAACCTCTTTTGAAAAAACTCAACTATCTGAATTATATTTCAATTTCAAACGCACACATAGACGTAAGAAGGAGGTGTGTAACTGTTTTTCTCAAGTATCAGCGGGAATCGACTAACTATGCGGATAAAGCTGTCAACACCAGCAGGGATACCCCCCACTGTTTTCGTCTGCGAATTCGTGTGGATTATTTGGGAGGGAGGAAGGGAGAACAGTTAGTTTTGAAGGTAGGTCGCGGGAATTGAAATTGGTATTTAGTTTTTTCTTCTTAATTGAAGAATACGGGGGTTTTCGACCCTAGATGATGTTTGAGGTCTTTGTTATAAATGAAGGAATACATGATTCAGTGTTTTTGAAAATGCAACCCCTAAAGATGACAAAAAGGGATTGGTAGTTTGTATAGGGATTCTGTTAGTTTTCGAATTAGGGTCATAAAAATTGGTCTTTGATGTCTTTGTTACAAATTATGTAACGTTTACCCTGCGGAGCAATATGAGTTACAAGTTGTATATAAATTACTGATACCATAGACCCACATATAAATATATAATTTTTGTTATTCACGTAGTTCAGAAAATGTATCTGAATATAACAATCTTTCATCCACCTATTTTTGTATAAAGTGGATATAAAGGGACCTGTTTTTTATTATATCTCTTGAGTGATCATCTTTATTATATGGTAGATTCATTCAAGAATGATGAGTACATTGACTCATAATATATATATATATATATATATATATATATATATATATATATATATATATACATATATATATATATATATACATATATATATATATCTATACATATTAATTCGTTTGTTTTCACGGATTATTCATTCGCGTATTATGGCAAGGTATCAATAGGTTTGTTGGTCACCAGCATTAGAAGGCGAGTATCAGTGGTTGCCTATCGATAAGTTCTAATAAACTTGTCGTAGGTGTCAAAGTAACTGACGTCAAAACAGTTGATCGAGAATAAAGGTATTGTCATCAAAGATACCCTGTCCTTTTTCTTCTCAATAGATTGGAAAATGTTATCCAAATATGAAAAGAAAGGTTGAGAGGTAAATTCAAATCACCCACGGAATTTGGATTTCAGGTTCTCGAGTGAGAAAATTGCAGTAAGAGAGATTTCCGGAAAGAGGTTCTCTTACCGCTGTGGAAGTGATCGCGAGACCAACCATGTGGTTTTTCTCTTCTGGTAGTGATTTGAGAAAATGCAAGTGTAGATTTGAATATAGTTTCCAGTACTTATGATTCAACACATTATCGTTGTTACCATGGTAACTATTTGAATGCGATTACACTCCTCACGAGGTTGAAAATGATTATGGTTCTGCACGAGATTAACACCACAAGTTATTGATGGAGAATACCACAAGCCAACTTTGATAATTGATGTATTCAAAGCGTAAATTTCCCCTATATATTTGGAACACCCTTCTTCAAATGAAGGTAAGAAATCTATCAACAGAAATAATTTGACGATAATGATTTCAATATTTCATTGTGATGAACTCCCATGGTTTCTTTAACCTCAAGCAGTTTCGATTCTGAGCTCCTTTACTTTGTTGTACAGTATTTTCAAGAATATTTTGAAAAACTTCGATACTCAAGTCTAGAGCTACGAAACCAGTTATGGATTCGTCAGGTATAAATCGTATAAATATTATAGGGTTCTTGGTTCCTGGTAACGGTCAGTTGATAATGGTACCTACAGGCAAATCAATTCATGGTTCAGGACTATCAGTGGGTCACATATAGACAACTTTAAAAGCTGATGTGTCCTACCAAAGGGCTGATTTCCAGTGTTCCTGTGGCATCCAGACTAGTAGCACTAGGGGTGTATATTTATTACTACCCCAGGATTGTTAAAGTCAGACTGTTCTCTTCGTTAATGCTCCAGTAATTACTAATACGATCCCAATTTTTGTGTATTGCTCTTATACAAGCATCCAAATCAACATTGTTGGAAAGGGAACGATATCTAAACTTGACAGAACATAATTGTCTGGAAGTGTTAAATTATTAAATTTATGAATGACTTCAAACGAGTCTTTATTATGGTATTCATTGTCGAAATTGTATGCGTTAGTTGAAATGTATGTCAAAGAATAAGCTATTTTTCCAGTGGGGGCTCCTATAGAAGCCACTATAGGTTTGACTGAAAAGGTGGGCTTATGAATTCTGGGTGGAGAAAATAATTTTGGAGAAATACCATTATAGCATGTGATTCCTTTTTTATAACTTCATCAATTTGATTTGTTGTTTACTTCCTCATTTCTGCTCACCCCAATATCGCTAGTTTTGTATTTATATATATATATATATATATATATATATATATATATATATAATAACTATGAATTTTGAAATAAACTTCGTAGAAAGGATATTCCTTGAGGTTGCAGTCAAATTTAATGGCCAATGAGAAAAGAAAAACTCTTTTTTCATTTAGTCAAGCTTTATTTTCATTATCAAGACAGCTGTGAAAAAAGAAAACACTATTGTGAAATACGATCTTAAACAACTCTAAAGAACTTACTAAGGTGAGGTTTAGTGAAGACAGCGATCTAATCACCATTTTGTGATCAAGGTAGTTTTCAAAATCATATCACTATGAAACACTACTAGTGATATATATATAAATTAAACAATTGCAAACGCACATATTGTTTAAGAAACTTAATTTAAACAATTTAAAATTTGACAAGTACAAAAATTACCACATGGTTAAAGCATGACTGAAAAAGGAAAATGGTGGATGACAAGTAATGCATGACATGAAGTGTCAAGTGTCATATGTCAAAGTTGAAATGTCATGGGAGAAACATGTGTTTTGTCCACAGATCTATATCCATATATATATATATATATATATATATATATATATATATATATATATATATACATTATATTCTTGTTTTTATTTCTTGAATCCTTGGTATATTAGTTATAGTTTATTGGCTTTGATTCTGAGAAAGAGACGTTCAATATAAAGACGTTTGTTCAGTGGGATTTTTCAATTTATTCTAAAAATAATGGAGGCCATTTTTGATTTGTTTTTCCGTAAATCATTCACAGAAATTTTTGGGTTATATCCATAATTTCTGTAAATGATTTACGAAAAAACAAATTAAAAATGGCCTCCATTATTTTTAGAATAAAGTGAAAAAGTCCCCAGCTGAGGACGAAACGTCTTTATATTGAACGTCTTTCGTTTTACTAAGAATCCAAAGCCCAATAAACCCCTAGTACCTATATATATATATATATATATATATATATATATATATATATATATATATATATATATATATATACGAAAATATTGGATATAAACAAACTTCCAAGACAAACTGATGATATAGGCTGGATCGGTCAGGAAGTTTTGGAACATTAAGAATATTCTCAATCTTTCATTTCCATTCCAGTATTGGTTAACTATATATCATTTGATGGAGCCTCATGAGCATCACAACTTCAATTCGGAAAGTTTTTCTCTGAAATGTACATAAAAATAAAAAATCACTGTAAATTTCCATTGATGATGTACAATAAATTTTGTTTGCCCTGTGTTTCATTGGAGGTTTCCTCGTTCATGTCTATCAGATAGTATTCGACGTCATTGGATTCCATTAATTTTTTCAAATATTAATGGAATTTTATAGTGAAATCAAACCGAGAGGAAGCCAGTTCAGTTTTAATAATTTCTTTTGATTGAAAAGTTTATGGTCAATACTTCTGCGAATAATGTTTTTGTTTTCCATTGAAAAAATATTCCATTTCTTCTGGCACATGATCTGTTATAAACAATCAGGATCAATCAATATATCCGAGCAATTTACCTTCCCGACTGGCCGCGCAGTTAAGTTTTCAACTGTGCTCAATTCCATTGGGAACTGATATGTGACTTATTGAAATTTATGAGTTATTTTTAATTGAGAGCGTCGATAGCTTCATGGCTATATGGAGGTGTATTGTGGAAGGAGAACTACTGATTCCATATTCACATTCCCAATCTCCGATTATATGATTGTATATGTATTCAATATTCCCAACCTCCATACAAATAGACACGAATGTGCTAATTAACATCTGACGAGAGCCTCGTTTATCAAATCTACTCTCCTTGTTATTCGCGATAGAGTTGTTATGATGGTATCTGAAATAGTGAAATGGCTCCATCATTTAAGTGCAAATTGATACATAATACCCGAGGAGTTCTGAGAGATGAAGGAAGTTGCCAGCACCCTACGCCTTAATCGAGTCTCGTAGACAGCTTACAAATCTCCAGCTGTCACTTACAATAATAATTAACTTGCTAATTCGCGAGTAGATGTCACTTGGATGATGTATATCAGTACAGAAGTTCACAAACAAGAACAAAAGAAACATTAAATGAACATCGTCTGTATTCCCATATCCGCAGTAGCATCTCTTCTCAAAGTGGGAAACATCACACGCTTTGTCCTCAGTTTAGTTCGGGCTACACGGGTCATTTTGGCTCAACAATTGTTTGGTAAATATTAAGAAATGACTCTTTGATATTTGAACAGCCAAAAAAACACACAAGTTTGGATATGACTTTGGGTGTTGAAAGCAACTGAAACAATACCCATGTATGGATATTATTGAAATTTAATGTCCGGAATCTGGGACATTCGATCACCCTAAAATGTATGTATTATATGATTGCCGTTTTCTACCAAGTGTTGTTCATCCTTGCACTTCTCCACCGTACTGATGAGGGCCGAGAGATCAGGACATCAACTTCAGTACCTATCCATATTTTCTCTGAAAAATTTTCAGTTCTGAAAAATCAGAATTTGTCTTACTTCCAATGGAAACGCCCCTGTAACTTCCGTAATGATTGCAGTAGAATTCTTTAATTTCCACGACCGTTAAATATACCGAGGATGAGTCTGACTCTCTTCTGGGGTTAACCTGAGTGATATACACTACGCGTCAGGGACTATAGATAGAACGATTTTTGTAGAGTTTATAACTGTAGAACGTGATATCGAGTGATAATTAACATTGATAATGCGGTATTAATTAGAAATATTTCGACATTGTGTTCACTTCCTTTAAAAATCCATAGTTTAGTACTACTCTCTGGAAGCTCAGCAAATTTGACTCCAGATATTATTGAGACTCACAGCTTGTATCTACCTATCGTGGGAATTTCAGAGCTCAACTCTAATTACGATAGATACGGAGGTGTTTTCATGAGAAGTGGAAAGATTGGAATTTTTCTGGACTGAAATATTCTTCAGCAAAGATGCCAATCCATTAGAAATTTGATTTCCTAATCACGAATCAGTGAATATCACTTCCTGATATTATTTTTCGCAGAGATCATTATTTTTCGCAGAGATCAGTATTTTAATCGCCTCTGGCGCGCATTATATGTCACTCAGGTCAAGATATCTTGGATTTTTCCATTCATAGAAAAATATTTCTATTCATTATTCAATTGATAATGTTTCCCTTTTCAACATGAATATCCCACAAGAGGTTATCTTGACGATGGAAGATAGTGACTAAAGTTTATTTTTCAGCCGCAGATGATTCCAGACCAAATGAATTACCAGTAGTTGATGCCGAAAATAAAGAAAATTGTAGGCCGAGTGAAATGTCCAACGAGAATGAAGAAAGCATTCCTGAAATAAATCCCCCTTACCAAACCCATGACGCGCGGCACTGTTCAAAAACAACCGTGGAAATTTTTGGTAAAATCAGTTAGATATCAATAAACAGAAAAAAAATTATTATGCACCTGGAATGTAGGAATATATATAGTATGTAATCATTAAGGTTTTGAGTAGAAATCAAAGAGACTCAGGAAAATGGAAAAAACCCTGAAAGTAAATTTGCCAAAGCAGATTTATAACTACTATGAACTATTAAAAATGGGAGTTAATAAAAATTAGCCATAAGCTAGGTGGAATAAATAAATAAAATGAATGCTAATTCGGCTGAAAATACCAAATCCATCGGTACATTAATAAAAGACTGAATTGAATCAATCGAATTATAGTGCGGGTACAAAACCAATTGAATCGACTGGAACGTGATACGCGAACGGAGGATTCAGGCTAATGTAGGTTCGCCCCCCATCCCCTACTCTCCCACTCCTAACACTAGTAATGTTTGTGATATTTTTGAGATTTCAAACAAAATAAATAGCTTGGTGAATGTTAAAAAAGTTGAAGAGTTGCTTAGCAAACTGCATAACCTATTAGTTAACACGCACCCGGACAATCGGGAAATGATCACGCTGCGTTTTTTAGTTAACAATGGCAATGTCTAGAGGTATAAAGGCATGTATGCTTAATGTGAATGGAGTTGCGGGGAAGTTTACGCTTCTCAACAACTTCATTCACGAGCATTCTATTGATATAATGCTTCTGTCTGAGACGAAACTTCGACAGGGGCATAATTTGAAACTTAGGGGATTACTACCATCAGGGTAGATAGGCAAGCGAGAGATAGAGCAGCCGGGGGGGTAGCAATTTTGATTAAAGATAATATACCATTCATAGAGGTTTCTCAAAGAAACTCTAGTATTGAGCACGTAGGGATAAAATTATCCAACGGAATGGTAATATTTTCAATCTATAACCCACCGGAAAATAAATTCACCTCTCAGGACCTTGACAGCCTGTTTAGTGCTGCCAACAGAGTAATCGTGGCAGGAGACTATAACGCACGGCACGTCGAGTGGAACGGCGGGCCAACAAAAATCAACGCAAATGGGGCAACATTGCTTAAGTACTCCTCAGATAGTGATGTAATAGTTGAAAGGAGTGAAAATCCAACGCACTATCCTTTCAATGGCACATCACCGACAGTTATCGATCTAGTTGTACAAAAAAATGTACCGGATATCAGTTCGCTACTAGCATTGAGTGAAATGACATCAGATCACACGCCGGTAGTTTTTACCCTAAATTGTAAGAAATTTACGAACCTCACAAGATCGAGGTTCGACTACTATAACACGAACTGAAAAAGATTTAGAGAAATTCTTCAAAAGACAATATACATAAACAAAAATATTAGCAAAGAAAACATAGATTACGAAACCAGGAAGTTTATAAAATTGTTATAAATTGCAAGGGATAAAACAACTAGAACGATAATTGTGAAGGGCGACAAGTTTGCGATTTCACAAAACATAAAAAACCTAATTAAACTAAAAAATGCCGAAAGAAAAAAATGGCAAGGAACCAAAAACCCGATCAACAAAGAAAATTTCCTTAGATTAGGGAAGGAAATTAGCGAATTGATCAGGGGAAATTTAAATGATAAATGGAATCGCAAGCTTGAAGACCTCAGTGTCCGGGACCACTCATTGTGGGACATGGCTAAGAGGTTTCGCAGGAAAAGAGAACCTATTCCAGCCATGATGACTGGGCCCGGACGCTCGGTGATGGAGCCATTGGAGAAAGCAGAACTATTTGGGGAGTACTTCTGCAATGTTCATAAAACTGAACCCAACAGCTCAGAAACACACGATAGAATCTCAGAAATTGCGAGAAATACCAGAGAGCTACCCTTGGTAGAGATGAGGCCCTCGGAGCTCCAAAGAGTTCTTACGAACTATGAGGAGGTCATCAAAAAACTGCCAAGGAATAAAGCGCCTGGATTGGATAAGTTGGACGCCGTTCTTCTAAAGAATATGCCAAGGAAAGCGATAGTCCAGTTACTATACATAGTCAATGCGATTATGAGATGGCAGCACTACCCAGACTGCCTTAAGCAAGCTGAAATAATCCCACTGCTGAAGCCGGGGAAGTGTAAAAACAGCATTGAGAATTACAGGCCTATCTCGCTCTTGAGTGTTGTCGCCAAGGTGGTAGACAAAATCCTCCTGAGTCGTGTTGTGGAATTTGTTGAAAAGCAGAAGATCATCCCGTCTGAACAATTCGGGTTTAGAAGAGGTCACTCGACAACCTCACAAGTAGCTCGAGTTGTTCACGGGGTGAAGGAAGCTTTCCACAGAGACCGGAACACAGTTATGGTCCTGTTGGATACACATAAGGCCTTTGACACGGTCTGGGCAGAAGGGTTGATCACAAAAATGATCGAGGCTAGCATGCCTTTATATTTGGTTAAGAATCGTACATCACAGGGCGGACTTTTAGAGTAAATGTTAACGGTACCAGTTCGTCGGAATATCCAATCGGAGCGGGGGTCCCACAGGGGTCTTCGCTGTCACCGATCCTATATTCCTTATATACCCATGATTTTCCGACCTTCGCTCGGACGAGTACGGCTATGTTCGCGGATGACACCGCGATCTATGCCCACTCGTTCCATAGCGAAGTGGCTGCCAAGCAGCTCCAGATTCATCTGGATCGGTTGATCATACCATATATGAGGGATAATAAGATCAAGTTAAATCCCACAAAAACGGAGGTCGTTAACTTCACGAGGAAAAGAACAAATGTGAAGATCCTCGAGAAGTTAAAGGTCGAAAATAACAGAGTGACAGAGAAGCCCTCAGTGAGATATCTGGGAGTGGAATTGGACGAGCATATGTACTTGCACAAACACGTCTCGTTGGCGTTGCAGAGGGGAGCGGCAGCAATTAAGCGCACATATCCCCTCATAGCACGCAACTCCAACCTCTCAATAGACAACAAATTAAGATTGTATAAACAAGTTATAAGGCCAGCAATGACATATGCTTGCCCGATTTTCTGCAGCCTACCCAAAACTCAGTTATCGAGACTGGAAAGGCTGCAGAACGAAGCGCTCCGTATCGCCACGAGCAGTAACAGATACATCCGATTGGATGATCTGCGCGAACTGGCGGGAATAGAAAAAATAACGGATTTTATCAGAAAGGTATCTGATAAATTCTACCGTTTTCATCTTTCTAAAAGCCCGCTTACAGCGAGTATTGCGAACATAAGAAGAAACCAGCCTAGAAAACACGGCGTGATTTTCCAAGCGTTGGATTTATACAACGAAATCGACGACAATTAACAAATTCATAAATAACTACAAGCAAGATGTAACATAGCTATCAATAGATAACGCCAGCCAGTACGCAGCGGGTCAATGACCTGCGCTCGTCGGCTGAACGGCATTCAAGTGACTTAGGTCAGGCAATAAGCCTTTCATTTTTTGTAAGCAGGTTTTTCTAATTTTCCTGAAATTTGATTTGGTAGCGGACAAAAGCAAGAGGTAAGTATAAATAAACAAAGAAGTCTCAAAGTTATTACAAACAGTATTAGATCCATAAGCGCAAGCAGGAGGGATCTCTATACCTACTCTTCTTAAAACCCAAATCCTAACATATCCCCGACAAAGCCAAAACATCGGCAAGCCTATCCCCTTCGTCTCCATAGGATACAAGAGGACGGTCAAACCCTCCAAAGAGGAAGAAAACAACAATTTGTAAATAATGTATATAGTAGGATTAAGTTATCTAATGTGTATATAATCGAAATAAATTTTTATTGATTGATTGATACGCGAACAAGGCCAATATTATCAAGTGTTTTGATGCTAAAGTGGTGGCAGACACGATCAAAGCTATTTCGAGACGAATATAAACCATTTCGGGTCGTAGAAAAAAAATAATGAGAATTGCCGATTGAACTAAAATAAAATACTGTACGGATTACGGCATATGAAAACAAAAACGCGTTATGTTATGAAAATAATTCGAATAGAAACACTTATAAAAATCGAATCGCTGAATTAAATAATGAAGATAAATAATATAATCTCGATTTCGGAAAATGTGTTTCTGATATTGCAGAATATTCACACTAGAAAAAAATCGCGACGATTGAAAACGTCTAGTTAATACGTGAAAATGACGATAAAAATTAACAGCCGTGCAAAAATGGAATGTTCCAAGAGGTACATCGGGAACTATGATGTCTCGACCCAAGAGATATCTCCTGAAGGTCAGCAGTTGATAATCCGTCATACCAGGCGAATTCATGGGACCAGCAACTTCCAGATGGGAGCATTGCGAACTCACAGTATCGCCTAAGGTCAATTACTCGACACCGAATTCAACGGACACTATTCACACACAAAATCACCAGTGTGATGATTACCACACACACATCTCGGACCCACAAAAACGAATAATTGGATCCAACGCCGGAGCACCACAGCTTGACCACTGCACCCTAATACAACCACTCCATTATGCAATGGGAATGTACTTGTTGCATAACCCAAAAACACGGATAGATGGTAACCGCCCCGTCCCGACACAAATACTGAATGCCTTAAATTCGAAGCCACATGTCTAGAGTGAAAAAGTGAGAAATTTTTGGAGGACCCGCCAGACAGAAGGTACTTGATGTCCACAGTAATATTCAGAATATTCTCCTTTGAAGAATCGAGGAAGGTACCCTTGCAATATGGAAATGAACCCGGAAGAAAAGAGACTTTATTGTGTGATTGCTCCGCTTTCCACCTCAATATTTGGATATCAAGCATAGTGTTCAACCCAGCCGTCAGCCGTTTTAAAGTTCACAACGGCAGTCAGCAGTTCAGTTTGTACATATATTCATTCTAATAAATATGAAACCTGTTGTAGAAATCGACTATTTTATCAACCCTACTTATAACTGGAACCATCTAGTGTGCAATTAACACCCAGGTATTTAGCCCACTTGAAGGCAAGTGAAATCTGCTCTGGAGTGTTTAATTTTCTCACTGAGACTGCCTGGAGCAGTGTCCTTCCCACTATGAGGTAAGGTGGCGCTCGAGACAAATTCGAAATAGTGACAGGCCCCAAAGTTTGCTTGTTTTGATTTCCAACAAAAATTTTCCATTTTCTCAATGCGTGATCTGTTAGCTTGATTGATGGCTATTTCAGAATCAATAAATATATTCTGAAATCCACCTCTCTGATTGACCCCGCCATCGGTTTTTTGATTTCTTATGTCAATATTCAACCCCAATTTTCCTTCATTGAATTTATTAGCAACACAATCATAGGCTCTATTGAAGCCGTTGTCAACTCATGACTCAATGAATAAAAATAATGAATCAAATGCTCAAATACACTAATCCTACTATATCATACTTACTTCCGTTCTCTTTCTCAAATTATATTGCACCCACGCAACCATTATCCTGCCTCTGCGGATTTCATAGATGCAATAACTGACACACTATACGTGAATCAAGTATACACACCTAAATATAGAGTCGATGTCTATGTATCGTGATGTGAACCGTTTAACAATGAATATTTATATATATATATATATATATATATATATATAAATATATATATAATATATATAAAATTCTCGTGAAACGGTGATTGTAATTAAACTCCTCCGAAAGGGCTTGACCAATTCTCATGAAATTTTGTGTGAATATTGTTTGGGTCTGCGAATCGGACAACATCTATTTTTCATTCCCCTAAATGTTAAGGGTGGTCCACTCCTCATTTTTTTATTTTTCAGATAAAATTTGTTGTTTTTATTTTTTTATGATACAGCATTCAAAAATACATACCACCCTGAATTTTCACCCTTCTACGATCAACCCCTATTTTTCCATCGCGAGTTTTATTTTATTTCATTTTATCCACAGATCCGCAATAGGGTTGCAAGATGGCAAGCGAATAAAATAATTGTAGTACGATAAATTGAGAACGGGGTAACGGGATAAAGAAAAAACGGGATAACAGGAAAACGGGATACTGGGATAACGGGAATAACGGGATAACAAAAAAACGGGATAACAGGATGACAGGATAAGGGAATAACGGGATAAATGAAAAATGGGTCAACAGGAAAACGGGATAACGGAAATAAAAACGAGATGACAGAATAAGGGGATAAGGGGAAAACGCGATAACGGGATAATGAAAAGATGGGATAACAGGAAAATGGGATAACAGGATTAACGGGATAATGAAAAAATGGGATAACGGGATGACAGGATAAGGGGATAAAGGGATAACGGGATAACGAAAAAGCGGGATAACAGGAAAATGGGATAATGGGAAAACGGGATAACGGGAATAACGGGATAACAAAAAAACGAGATAATAGGACTGACAGGATGAGGGGATAACGGGAAAACGGAATAACGGGATAAAGAGAAAACGGGATAACAGGAAAACGGGATAACGGAACAACAGGAAGCGGAAGGAGTCAAAAGCATAGTCTAGATGGAACAACATAAAGGAAAACATAGAAAAAAAAAAATCGACGCGGACGAGAGTTTTTGGGAAAAAATTTTAGGGAACATAGAAATTTGGACAGGACAACGTCTGTCGGGTCAGCTAGTATATATATATATATATATATTCATATATATATATATATATATATATATATATATGAATGAAGTAGGTCGGAAGTGATGTCAACTGTTTAAAATTGGTCTCATATTGCATTAACATCAGTGACATAGATGACACTACATGATATGGTGAACCTTGATTTCACAAATTTGAAACGTAAGTTGATGTTGTTCCATATATTTTCAATATGCGTAAGAATTTTTTTTTTTTTGGTGGAAAATCGAAAAATATTTTTTTTCACATTTTGATGATTTATTATCCACCACTCCACTATCAATTAGGATATTGAGCCTTATCGAAATGAATAATCCTCAAATATTCCGAAAGTTTGGTGAATTGTAGTCCACTTCAACAGTCAGAACTGAGTGATGAAATTTTGTGAGTGAAAAATGATAATAATCACGGCTTTTTTATATTCTCCTCAATATTTTGCAAGTAGTGAGGCAAATGGTAGGGAATAGAAATTATGGAACTCCCGTATTATGTTATATGAGTCTGTTATCTTCGTATCTTTGAAATTCACTTTTTAAAAACGGTACACAACTTTAAAAACAAGAATACTTTTATTACAGGAAAATATAAAGTGTTTCTATGACTACTTGAAAACTAACTAGCTAGATTGAAAATATAAATGAATAATAATATCGTGAGACCACGCAGGGTCTCTTTATACCTTCTGGCCAGCGGTGTCAGCAATACAAACTTGTGGGAAATGAAATAATATATTCCGCTGACACTGCTGACTCGGATTCTAGGGAAGCTGTTATCATTGTAATATGATATTGATGGGAAGGCTTTATTCAGAATATAACAACTCCCCTTTATCTAAAAAAGTTGATGCTTTGCAACAACTTTACTAGGCGAATGACTTGTCCAAATTTGTGTTTAATTCGATGTCTTCTTCTATTGGTTCCTCGAATCGGATGCTGGGGATGAACCTGGTAATGATGTGTGGTGGCGTTCTCGTACTTGGAGGTCTTGGTGGTTGGTTATCGTTCGATGAAGCGATTCCAATTCTGATCGATTTCTTTCGACGACATTTGCAGAAGAAATATAGGATCACTAGAAGGATGATGAGAGTGATCGTAAAGTACGTGAACCAGGAAATGTGTTTGTTCACGAAAGGTTCGTTGATGATCTTGTCCAGTTCCTCTGAGTATTGGTTGAGCTTATGTTCGGCGATATTGAGATCGTCGGTATTGATTTTATTAAGTTTGAGAGGTTTGAGATCTGGTAGCTTTGATCTCTCTGGGAGATGGTCACAACATCGGAACGGTATCTGTACTGCATGATTCTTATAGGTTACGTTTCTGGATTCTTCGACGAAGTATTTTGAATGAACTCTGGTGTTACCAATGAAGGCATTGCATTCGGGTTGGAGTGTCAAGAGAGAATTGGAATTGATAATTTTCGTGATTGCCTCTCTGTTGGCACATTTGATAGTGACAGGTAGTGGATCGGATATAGAGACCAGCCAAAGATTTTGGGAAATCACTTGCACATTGTAGTCCTTTGCGTAAATCAATGTTGGTTGGCAGGAATCTGGCAAAGTGGTCGTCTGTCTGAGTAGTTGGGCTTCGCAGATTGCGTTATTGTCTATTGGGTATGGAAGCACTTCTGAACAGATTTTCACACCGTGTCCTATCACTTTACAATTGTCCAGATTTTGGAGAGAGATGTACAACATTGAATCATTATCACGCGCAACGAATTTTTGGAAAGTTAATAGAATGTGATGAAATCCTGTTCGGTTATCCAAAATTGGTATTGGGTACAGATGATAAAGGGTATATGTTTCTGGTTCCACAAGTGGAATTTTCAAAACAAACACGACCTTATGATCTGTTTGATATGCCTGCAATTCGATAATTTCCAGATACTGAGCGACATTAGCAAGGTGTGTCGGCAGTGGTGAATTATTCTTATTGAGTGTTTGTGATATTTCCTGAAGTGAAGAGACCAAGTCTCTGGAGGATATTATTGAGCTGTGAAGAATTTTCAAACGGGCAAAAGTAATTGAATCGGTTATATCTTTGATGGTAGATTCTAGAAATGAATAGCTTTCCATGAGCGATTCACATATTCCGAGAATTTTGATTTGCGCCACATAAAATGCCAGTCTGTCTGAAATGTCCATAATTGATTTTTCTATTTCTTGAATATCCGATTGAATGTTTCTTCACAACCTGAAGTTTTTGAATTGTTGAGTTGAAGCTCTTGATCACGGATGTGGTAACCAAATTTTTTTTAAGGTTTTCCGTTCGTCTTGATTGATTTTATTGATACAATCCGTGAAGTATTCACCATCAGATGCATCAAGGTTTCCCGTTATTGATTTCCAAAAAGTGCCGACGCCATTTATTAGGCCGCGTTTGGTTCTTTTTGTGAATTTTTCGGTTTCCGCAAAAATTTCTCTATATTTCAGTTGTATCGAGGATGAAATTTGATTCAAAAGGCTAAGGTATGTTTTGACTTGTGCTTTGAAGTAAACTACTCGTGGCTCGTCTCTTTCGAGAAAATATAATAAATTTTCTAGAATCTTATTGTTATTATCTAAAGCTTCTTTGACGGAGGATAGATCTTTGTAAACTAATAGGGTCCATTTTTCGTTAGTAATTTTGAGGGTTCCTTCTTCATGGAAGAAGACGCCTATTGAATTGTTGATTGGGTTGATGTTGTATTGGCAATACGCTGTTGTTGACAGCAAGAGTGTCCTGAAAGAAATTAAGTTTCGTGATAGGGTTTCAATCGGTCGAAATTCACTTTGGTTTTGTTGCGAGTTTTCCAATTGACAAGCATAGCGGAATTTGGGAAAATTTCAACAATCTCAAAGGGTCCATTGAACTTATTCTCGAGTTTGTTTTTTATTTGGGATTCTTTTAGGTACACCTTGTCTCCTACTTTGTAGTCGGGAGTATTATCAGATATGGTTTTGTCGAATCTAGTTTTCGATTTTTCTTTCTGTCGGTCTGTCTTGGCTCGTGCGAGTTTGTAAAAATATGACATTCTGTTGTTGAGATCTCTAACGTATTTCGCAATTAGGACCTTTTGGTTATACAGGGTTTCTGGGGGTCTACTGGAGGTATGTCCGAATACCAATTCGTATGGGGTAAAGCCATGCGTTTTATTCTTGGTATTATTATAGCAGATTACTGCGTAGGGCAAGAGTTCTAGAGGATATTCACTGGGATTTTCTGCTTTATGAGCACGAATCATTTCAGCGAGTGTCGCATGGAACCGTTCCAGGGATCCATTTGACTGAGGGTGGTTCACACTTGAGTAAGTTAATTTGATGTCGTACAAGGCACAGAGATCTTCCAAGAGTTGACTCGTGAATTCTCGGCCAGAGTCGCAATGTATCCTCAGGGGTGTTCCATAATGTTGGAAGTACACGAGGAGGGTATTTACAACGGACTTTGCGGTTTTATCCTCAATGGGATATGCTTGGGTGAACTTTGTCAGTTCATCTCTCACCGTTAAAGCATAGTATTTGCTTGGGATTTCGAATATGTCGATATTGACACGTTCGAAACATGTTCTTGGGGTTTCCGTAATGACAAGAGGGGTACTAAGATTTTTTCGGCAAACTTTGACCTTCTGGCAAATTTCGCACTTTTTCACGAAAATTTCCACGTCTTTGACAAGGCCTGGCCAGGTGTATTTTTCTTTCACTCGTCTTACTGTTTCGTTTATGCCTCGGTGCAAATTAGTTTTTCCTAAATGGCACTGATCAAGGATTATGGGGATTTGGTCCGGATCAGGGGTTTTGGTGACATTTTGGCAAATTTTCAGTTTTATCTCTTTGTCGGCAAATATGAATGAAAATATTTCCATTATTGGCAGTTCGAGATTATTTTCAATTGAGTATGTCTTCTTCAAATCGAATTTGTTTTGAGCCATGTAAATCACATAGAACATATGCTCTACTACTGATTCTGGATCATTAGGAAGGGGAATAATGAAGTATTTCCTGTCTTTACCTGATTTGCTAGCAAGTATGTTTACTCCATTATGATGAAATTTGGGTTGTTCTTCGAAAAAGTCTTCAATGATTTTGTAGTGAAGAGATTCTAATTTGTTTTGCCAAAAGAAGCTAATGATGTACTTGTGATGTTTGTCGAGGAGTTGTGAATTGTCGAACTCGATTTTGGAATAGTCAATAATTGATTTTGATTTGTACAAATTTGCGAAGGTGTCGAACTCTTGTTGTAGTGTTTCGATAGGAATTTCGGGGTCATGTTCTGTATCGTTTTCGATTTCGTCAATATTTGTTTCGTTTTCGTCTTCTTCTCCATTTGAGGTGAATACAGATATTTTCTGTTGAAAATTTGCACACTCTTGAAAGTGATTTATTTTAATGAGAGATAGCGCGTCGGCATTTTTGTTAATTTTGCCTGGCTTGTAAACTATCTCATAGTCGTATTCCTCGAGTTTTAGTCTCCAACGTGCCAGCCTACTTCCTGGGTCTTTTATCGAAAAGAGTCAAGTGAGGGGTCTGTGGTCGGTGACTAATTTAAATTTTCGTCCAAAGAGATACGGGCGGAAATGTTTCACTGCCCAGACGATTGCGAGAAGCTCTCTCTCAATGGTAGAGTATTTTGATTCAGCATTGCAGAGCGTTCTGGATGCAAATGCTATTGGTAGGTCCTTACCAATTGGTCCCTGTGATAACACAGCACCAATGGCAAAAGCACTAGCATCTGTCGTGAGGAGAAAAGGTTCTTCAAAGTTGGGGTTAATGAGAACAGGACTAGAAGTGAGTGCGTTTCTGAGTTCGTCAAATGATCGTCCGCATTCTCTGTCGAAATTGAATGGTGAATCTTTTTGTAACAGTTTCGTTAGTGGTTTAGAAATTTTGGCAAAATTGTGAATGAATCGTCGGTAGTAACCAGCTAGTCCTAAAAATGACTTGATTTCTTTTTGTGTTTTGGGTTCCGGAAAATTTTGGATGCATTCTACTTTAGAAGGGTTCGGTTTAAGTCCATCTTGGGTGATAATGTGCCCAAGATAAGCTACTTCCTTTCTCAAGAATTCGCACTTATCTGGCTAAATCTTGAGGTTGGCCTTTCGAAGTCTTTTGAACACTTCTGTGAGTCTCATTATATGTTCATGGATGGTGGGTGAATAGACGATGATGTCGTCCATGTAGACGAAGCATCGTTCGTTCTGTATACCCAAAAGAATGTTGTCCATCACACGCTGAAAAATTGATGGAGCATTCTTCAGTCCGAATGGCATACGAACGAATTCATAGTGGCCATTGTCAACGGAGAAGGCTGTTTTTTGTATGTCCTTAGGTTCCATCTCTATCTGGTGAAATCCTGATGCCAGGTCGAGAGTCGTGAAGTATTGACATTTGCCAAGCTGATCTAAAAGATCTGATATGTTGGGCAGAGGGTATTTATCGTCTACCGTCAGCTCATTTAGTTTTCGGTAATCGATGACCACTCTCCACTTCTGTTTTCCCGAGGCATCCATCTTTTTGGGAACTACCCAAACAGGTGATGACCATGGTGAAATTGATGGCTGTATAATGCCTTGAGTCAGCATTTTGGAGATTTGGGTCTTTACTTCCTCTTTATGTACCTGCGGGTACCTGTAAGATTTGGTAAAGACTGGCCTAGCATCTTTTGTTTCGATACTATGTTTGATTTCATTGGTAAATGTGAGATATCACCTTCTAGATAGAAGATGTCCTCAAATTGCAGACATAAATCGGTAATCATCTGATTTTCCTCTTCGTTGAGGTGATCAGTTCTCAATTGGTTTTTTATTTCTTCGATTCGATCAATGGGAGGTGAGTTGTTAGTTTCATAGTCTGTCGGGTTGAGATTCAATATTGTTTCGCGTATTGGAAAGGGTTCTAGTTTGATGTCTGAAAAGTCAATGTGTTTTGGGATTGCATTACTGTTAATGACCGAGGTGTAGAATAATCCATCATTGTCAATTTTTACTAGAGCATTTGGTATCTCACCTTTTCTTTCTCCTGCGCTAGCAGTATAGCGTCAGTATTTCTAAGATCGCATTTTTGGTTTGGTTTTTTGATGTCAGGATTTGATTGATTTTTTTCCAAAACTTTGAACAATGGGACAGTTTTGAAATCAGTTATCAATTGCTTATTTTTCAAGTCTACTATGCAGTTATAGTGTTCCAGAAAATCTGATCCGAGTAATCCATCAAAGTCAATATCTAAGTTGTAGATATATACCTTGTGGGGATCGTCTTGTTTGAAATTAATTAGGGTCGATTCATTTATGATAATTTTTTCGTCAGTTATACCTTGTATGGTGACGTTTTCTGGGAATCTATGACGGTATTTTTCGCATGTTTTGGGCTTGAAAATTGATATACCTGCCCCAGTATCGATTAGAATTTTGAATGTATTTTGTCTTTGATATAATAAAGATTTTTGGAATTTACAGAGTACAGGGAACTCACATGAAGGATTGTTCCGGGAAGTTTATATCTGGGTGATAATCTTCGATGTTCAGGGATTGGACTTGTCTTTGAATTTCCGATATTGGGTCTATCGGTTGGTTGATTTCTGATAATTGATTCGGTGGGTGGTTTGTGCTCGGAAGTGACAGAAAATCCTGATAAGTTGAGGGGTCGTCTAGCATTTGTGTTTGATCGTATTGGTTATATTGATCATATTGGTGACTTTGATCGCTATCAGTATAGTAATCGTTATTGGTGGAGTAATAATCATTGAATTCCTGATTTGAGTTATCATCGGTATGATAATTCTGGTTTTCATGTCTCATGAAATGAGCTCATTGCTGTTGATTGGAATAGTTTGAATAATTAGGATTTCGTTGAATGACAGTTGGTCGAGGTTGGGCTTGATTCTGGAATTGGGGTCGCGATTGGGTTTGGAAATCGCTTTGGGGTCTATTATGTTGTTGGTTCGGTTGATAGTTTGGTTGTCTTGAAAAGTTCTGATTAAAATTTGGAGAAGAATTTGGGGAGAAATTTTGAGAATTCGGTTGAATTCTTTGCTGTCTGGATCGACATTCGTTGGAAGTGTGACCTACACGACCACAACTATAACAAGATCTTTGAGGTGGGGGTAATTGATTTCTTCTGATCGTTGGTTGAGGTTGGCGAGGCTGACTTGGTTTTTCATTTTTCTGATTTTCGAAATAAGATAACTGGATTTCTCTCCTAATTCTAATGTGGGCTTCAAGTAAATCAGCCGGATTTGAAGCACGTACGACTTGACCTATACGTGGTTCGAGTCCAGTTAAAGGCGTATTTAATGCCATTGTTTCTATTAGTCCGGATTGCGCTTGTTTCTGTTCTATAGAAAGACCAGATTTTTGAATACAAGCGTGCATTTTTGCATTGTGAACTTGAAGGCGATTGAAAAATGTCAGAGGCGATTCATTTGGCAGTTGTTTAATGCGTTGGAGGTCGTGAATCAATGACGTGAGATCTCAAGAATCTCCAAAGTATAGATTCAATAAATGTTTTATTTCGTGATATGTTCCAGGGTTCCTAGAACTAATTAATTGTGCAGCTCTACCTCTCAATTTGTTTTTTATGTGAATCACTAGTAAAGCTCTTTGATCTACTGTGGCCATGCGGTACGCATGGTCACATGCGTTCAAAAATGTATTCAAAAATATCTCCTTCAAATTCAGGCACTATCGAAAACACTTCAGATAACTTATAGGGTTCGATTTCTACTTGATTGACATCAATATCATTAACATCAGGCATTTTGTATCAAAATTATTGAATTGCAATATCACAAGTCTAAACAATCGAACAGTACGATTCTACTTTGATTATTGGCTGTAAAATTATCGAAATTATTTTCTAAACAGGGAATAATCAATCTATACGATTATTATTGAAAATAGATTTTAAATCGGCAAACGAGATGATTCAAAATTGACTTACAATAATAACACGATGCACATTCTGATCCGTCTTGTTCTTGAAGTTGTCCAACCAGGGGCTTCACGAGGTGTTCCTTCCGTTGACTTCTTCAAGTGATGACTTCTTTGAGGGTGCTCGGTCCTTCTTCTGTTGAGGGATTAGAATCCGCCGCCACTAGTTAGGGTGTCCTTTTTCTAGCAACGTTGTCAGATCCTACCGACTGCGCCAATTGTTATCTTCGTATCTTTGGAATTCCCTTTTTAAAAACGGTACACAACTATAAAAACAAGAATACTTTTATTACAGGAAAATATAAAGTGTTTCTATGACTACTTGAAAACTAACTAACTAGATTGAAAATATAAATGAATAATAATATCGTGAGACCACGCAGGGTCTCTTCATACCTTCTGGCCAGCGGTGTCAGCAATACAAACTTGTGGGAAATGAAATACTATATTCCGCTGACACTGCTGACTCGGATTCTAGGGAAGCTGTTGTCATTGTAATATGATATTGATGGCAAGGCTTTATTCAGAATATAACAAGTCTATATCTCTAAGATATAACATTAGGAATTTTTATACCGCCTGTCATTTTCATTGCATGTCCCAAAGAGTCAATTGCCAAAAATGGGCATCTTACATTGATATTCTATTTGGATCTCAAAAACATTGTCGAGAATTCAATCGAACACTTGTACACGAATAAAGATTTATCATTCATAACGTTCAACAATTCAAATTATTCCACGGGACTAGGGACTGAGAATGTATTTTTATTGGGGCTGACACTCCTCACGTTGCATAGCATTTAATCGGACTGTTGACGTTAGGTAGCCGATAGGTCTCCAATGCTTTATACTTCCGACTGATGTGACGTCAAAGCATTTCTATGATGATTGAAATGACGATTTAAAGCATGGAATTTCCATCATTTGAGATTGAGAACTGAAAATGAAGGATTTATATTCGATATGACCAGTTCTTTCTTCGAGTAATTGAATATATATATATATATATATATATATATATATATATATATATATATATGTAACGGAAATAGTTCCAAAATAGCTCATTTTTCTACCGTGTGTTTTGTTACACCACTTCGAGTTCGAATTTCCGAGAATCCTTCTTCAGTGCGAACCTAACCCTGGAATGCAATTTTGTTCCTCCCATATAGTCGATACTTTTCAAGATATAACCTGTTTTATAGCAGGAGTAGATTTCACCGGCTGGGGTGCAAAAATCAGACATGACAAAAATGTTATTTCCAGCAAAAATAAAGATACGTATTTTGCCGTTCTTTTCAAATCATCAGTTTTATATTTGGAAGATATTCAAATATCCAGATGGTACCTACCTAACCCAGAAATGTAATCGTTGTACAAAGTATCATTCCCTTATCAGCGATAGTAAAATATGAAGAACACTACCAGATAAAAAAACCACAAATGCAGAGTTAACATTACCTTTGTTTCATTGGAAATTCATAAATGAGGAACCCACCGGCAAGTACGGAAATGTGAAAAGCATCAATTTATAAGTAGTGACACCTATAATCTGTGTGGTGAAGCTTAGACCCAATGTCGTGGAATTTTAATGGCACGAAATTCCGTGCACATCATCAGGTCACCAACAGATTTCAGCATAGGCCAACCCACGACACCAATACGTCTCCTGGCGTTTAGATAACGCAAAACGAATAACTAGGTGAAGGGAAATTTGTTACAAATCCAAGAGGGCACCACTATCCGCCAACAGATGTTTCATGGTTTCCCCAATCATCAGGACGGCTTGTGGTCTCTTTCAAATCCATATCAAATATCTCATAGTGCTGATACCCACCGGCAAGTACGAAAATGTGAAAAGCATCAAATCATAGATAGTGACACCTATAATCTATACGGTGAAGCTTGGACCTGATGTCGTGAAATTTTAATGACACGAAATTTTGTGCACATTAATAGGTCACCATCAGATGTCAGCATAGGCCAACCCACGACACCAATAGTCGTACTCCTAGTGCGTTCAGAGTAACGCAGAACAAATAACTAGATAGAGAGACATTTGTTACGAATCCAAGAGAGCACCACTATCCGCCAACAGCTGTTTCATGGTTTCAGGACGGCTTGTGGTCTCTTTCAAATTCGTATCAAATATCTCATAGTGCTAATACCCACCGGCAAGTACGAAAAAGTGAAAAGCATCAAATTATAGATAGTGACACCTATAATATGTGCGGTGAAGCTTAGATCTCATGCCGTGGAGTTTCAATGGCACGAAATTTCGTGCACATTAATAGGTCACCAACAGATGTCAGCATGGGCCAACCCACAACACCAATAGTCGTATTCCTAGTGCGTTTAGAGTAACGCAAAACAAATAACTAGATGAAGAGAAATTTGTCACGAATCCAAGAGAGCACAACCATCCGCCAACAGCTGTTTTATGGTTTCCCAATCATCAGGACGGCTTGTGGTCTCTTTCAAATTCGAATCAAATATCTCATAGTACTAATACCTACCGGCAAGCACAAACATGTGGAAAGCATCAAATTATAGATAGTGACACCTATAATCTGTGCGGGGAAGCTTAGACCTAATGTCGTGGAATTTTAATGGAACAAAATTCCGTGCACATTGATAGGTCACCGACAGATGTCAGCATAGGCCAACCCACGACACCAATAGTCGTACTCCTAGTGCGTTCAGAGTAACGCAAAACAAATAACTAGATAAGGAGAAATTTGTTACGAATCCAAGACAGCACCACTATCCACCAGCAGCTGTTTCATGGTTTCCCAATCATCAGCACGGTTTGTGGTCTCTTTGAAATTCGTATCAGATATCTCATAGTGCTAATACCTACTGGCAAGTATGGTTAGAAGGAAGGTTCTCGCACACTACTTCTCTTCACCTATGGCAATTACTGAGTCCTCACAAGATATATTTTTCATTCAAATTCGAAAAATAATATAGATACCACTGCAATAATAAGCACAATCCGAACGCAAAATATTTCTGGCTTGTAGGGCCCCAGCTACTCCACACATTAGGGGAAATAAGACACGTTGTCCGAATACAAAAGCTTCGTCTCCCTTCGCTTTCATTGACGAATCCACCAGAGACAAGCAATTCTTCTCCGTACTCATTGATGCAATTGAGTTCACGAGAAAATCATACTCCGTTTCTCCTCCCTGAAAATTAATGTACTGCAGGAAGAAGTATTAATTGTATTTTTAGAAAGAAATAGGGTAAACAATGCTGATAAATCTACTTCCGAAAGATTTCATAGACATGCTATCTATTGCGTTGCCACCTTTCGACTTTTGGAAAATGTTTTTATTATAGACTATCCATTTTCAGTTGGATGAAATGATGAGAGGATAATAAACATAATAGTATTTGTTGCTTTATCGAACATGCCGACCATAGGCGGAGATTTATTCTTTTACTTTGACTTTGCCTATGTCTGTTTAAATATATTTTTTCGAAGACAGTTGATTGTGCCGAAAAAATCATATTGGAACTGAATTTCCATTCATTCCAATCCTCTCACGCTGGTATACCTACAAAAAAAGAAAAAGAAATTCAAATTATTTTTCTATTGATTGAGAATTTGATTATTTTTTGATATAATTATCATTTCGGTGACCACCCGCCCAAAAACGTAATCTGAAGGCTTTAGAAGGTATTTTCACTCATAGCATTTTTTGGAAGGTCTATTGGGTGATATTAAAAAAAGGTCCGAAAGTTAATTATCATACCTTTTTGGATCTATGCAAAAACATTGGGACTTGGAACCTCCAGATGTAATCATTTAACGATCTGAAATATAAAAAGTATCAGGCAAGTAAAGAATACAAAAAAAAATAATAAGCATAACTGCTTTTTCAGTGTTCTGTAGAATAATAATAAGTATGTAGTTAGTATTGATGCTACATAAAAATTGCGGAAGTAAGAATTGGATTGAAAAAAATATATATATATATAATATATATATATATATATATATATATATATATATATATATATATATATATATATATATATATATATAATTCTTTCAACAAAAGGATGACATGATAACAGGATGATAAACATGATAGTATTTGTTGCTTAATCGAACATGCCGACCATAGGCGGAGATTTATTCTTTTACTTTGACTTTTCCTATGTTTGTTTAAATATATTTTTTCGAAGACTGTTGATTGTGCCGAAAAAATCATATTGGAACTGAATTTCCACTCATTCCAATCCTCTCACGCTAGTATACCTACAAAAAAAGAAAAAGAAATTCAAATTATTTTCCTATTGATTGAGAATTTGAACATTTTTTGATATAATTATCATTTCGGTGATTACTCGCCCAAAAACGTAATCTGAAGGCTATAGAAGGTATTTTCACTCATAGCATTTTTTGGAAGGTTTATTGGGTGATATCAAAAAATGGTCCGAAAGTTAATTATCATACTTTTTTGGATCTATGCAAAAACATTGGGACTTGGAACCTCCAGATGTAATCATTTAACGATCTGAAATATAAAAAGTATCAGGCAAGTGGAGAATACAAAAAAAAATAATAAGGATAACTGCTTTTTCAGTGTTCTGCTACATAAAAATTGCGGAAGTAAGCAATTAGGATTGAAAAAAAAATATATATACATATATATATAATATATATATATATATATATATATATATATATATATATATATATATACTTGACTGCAACCCTACATAGAATATGCCAGTCACTAATTCACCACATATATATATATATATATATATATATATATATATATATATGGCAACGACCATACCACGTTGAAAGCTACAGGTTCTCGTCTTCTATGCGTAGTGACCCTTCGCGCAGGTAGGACACACATACGCATAACCTCACTTTCGCTCCGGAGACAATTACGGACGAGAAAGTGGAACTCAAAACGTAAAAACTCAAAAAGTATTTAGTGAAAACGAAAAATACTAGTGCCATCTGATTGTTGCATCACCCAAGTGCAAGAATACCATAGCACCGGTGCCCTTTATCCCATTGGAAACCGGATGATCCAAGATAAGTAGGAAGTGTACAAAATAAGTACCACTACTAACCAAGCGAAAAAGCCAGAAAAACAGCAATTTTCTTGGCATTAACATTGTAAATAGTTGTAAATACTCAAATAGGAAGCTGCGCCGACCATTTAATGCAAAGAGACCCCCTGGAAACAGAGGAAAATCAAGGATAAACGATCTTGCAGCCCAAGTATCGAATTTCCAAACTGAAAGAGGACGAAAACTCCAATAAACCTAGGAAAAATTGTACATAACTGTATATAATAACATAGAACACGAAGTAAGCTACCCATACATATAGCTATACCAACCCAAATTCCTACAGAAACAGGAAAAAATCGAAGGTTAGTGGTTTCGTGTACCCTAAGTGAGTACGAACAGAAACCACTATACTCTGCTAATAATTTTCTAACAGAAAACAGTTTTACTGAAAGTAAACTGCCGACTCCGCCCACTTTCGGCGAACAGGCCAATAGGAGACGAGAGTTGGCTGATAAATATTAAACGGGTTCCAGACGCGCATCAGTCGGAATCGGAACACAGACGGGACTCCAGAACATGACACCTGCGGATGTCTAGTTCGAAAATTGAAGAAATTCTCGTGTTTTTGACTTAGTAACGTAAAACTGAAAGGCAAAACACGGGAATAATTGAGAATCAGAGCATTCAGAAACAAGATCATATCAATTAACGTAGAAATAACGGGAAAATTCGAAGGAATACCCAAAAATTGTGAGAAGGAAATAGCTCACAAACTCACTCAAAAACCACATATACTGTAAATAATTGTACATATAAGATAAGGAGTAGAGGTAAGCTATATTCCCAATAGCTAGCAAATCTGAAAAACCATAGGAATCAGTGAAAAAGAGCAGGTTAGTAAAGCACAGTACCTAAGTGAGTACAGTGCCCTGCTCTGAACACTGCTTAAAAATATATCCAAGAATCTGAGTATATCAAGAATTTCGACTCCGCCCACTTTTGCCCCACAAGCCAATAGGCGGTGAGAGTCGACTAATAAATATAAAATTGATACTTGATCGCGCATCAATTGAGATCTAACCGAGAGCTGGGATTCTTCGCGAAAATGTCCCAAACGGAAATCGACATGATTAGAAGATTATATCCAATATACAACAATGATATGCTTAAAGTCATAGCTGAGTATAGGATGCATCTATGGGGAATGATAACAAGTGATCACGAATGCAGGGTCAGGGGGAAAAACCCTCCAGTAGCCCACAACATATATATTGAACAGGAGTATTATGAAAATTTTTGTATAATGAAATCAAGCCAAAGGGATGATTTCGAAAAACTTATCGGAACGACATACACAAGTAAAGAATATAGACTCTTGAAGTACAGGGAAGTACGTAACAAATTCGAGAGACCGAGTAGTAAAACAAGACGATGAATTAAAAAAATTTAAACAAAAAATTAAGGACGCCGTGCAGTAGATTGCAGAGGTAATGCAACATGAGCAGTCGGTAATAATGCACAACGAGGAAAAATACAAAGACGATATCAAGCAAGTAATAGAAAAATTAAGGGAATACGACCCAAAAAATTACCAACTATTCGAGAAGAATAGGAGAGAAAGAGAGGAAAGACTGAGAGCGTTGGCTACAACCGCTAAACAACTTTCTGAACAAAAGCAAAGAGAAGAACCACAGGAAAACAATCCCTCGCAAAAAGAGATTAATGACATAATAGTCAGAATGGAACAGATGGAAGGAATGAAATTCAGCCACCTGTTCAAGGAGGATTTCAACACACCCCTCTATCAACAATTGAAGGAGGAATTTAAGACTATAAACCCAGAAAGATGGGAAATACTGAATGACGCAGAATTCGATTATGTAAACGGGTTGGAATACAGCTCTTCGTGCTGCAGCCTAAACAACGCTGTACACGATCTGAAAGATGCAAAATCGGAAAAAACCGAGGAAAATACAAAGGAATGCAAAATAGAAACATATGAAAGCAAGGAAACGCCTGGTATATCTGAGGGTATATTAGAAGAACAAGAATACAAAGGGGACGAGAAGGATATAGCGAGTGTATTATCCCCTCCCCCCCCCACTAACACAACTCCTGTAAATACACAGGAAAACGAGTTCTCTCAACCTGAAACCTCTAAGGATAGCAGCATCCCAGAGAAACACCCCAGGGAGAGAACCAAACAAATAGAACAAGAAATGAAAAACCAGAGTAAAAACCCCCGAAAGAAGGCAAACAATAAAAATTATCAGTACCCAAATCAAATGATATTGTCAAATTCTGAAAGCGAAGAAAAAGAAATACCCAACCAAAAGGTAGAGACCGTTAAGCCTACCTCAGAACTCTCTCCGGATAGCAACCTCCCAGAGGAACACTCCAGAGAGAAAACTAAGCTAGAACAAGAAAAGAAAAATCATAGCAAAAACCCCCGAAAGGAGGGAAACGTTGAAAATTATGAAGAAATAGGCACAATATCAGGGGAAGGTTCGGAAAAAGGGGGGGAGGCAGGTTTAGTACCCAGGACTTATAGTATGGGTGCCCAGCCACCCTCCTCGAACCAACCCCTTACTGGCACAACAAAGGAAAAATATGAAGACAAATATCTCTCCTCAGATAGTAACCTCCCAGATGATTACTTCAAGAAGAGAACTAAATTAGACCAAGAATATAAAAATCAGAGTAAAAACCCCCGAAAGGAGGTAAACACAGAAAATTATGAGGACGAATACTTCACGCATTTATCAAACTCCGAATGCGAAGAAGAAATTGAACAATGCACTGAGAATTTCCGGACAACCGTAAAAATTCTGGGACAAATTGCCCAACAGAAAGGTTCATATGAACCAATGCAAATCGTAAATAGTGAAACCTCGCAAAACATCACAGCGAAAAAGGTGAAATCAATAGAAATGCCCCCGCCAATGGGGCACCGCATGAGACAGATGAAAACGCATTCAGACAGAGACAAGTCTGACGCAAAAAATAAGAATTTATATCCAAAAACCATAATCCAAACAGACGGACCCTCAGATGCGGACAATCTTTTCTCGACCTCATCGGAAGAAGAAGATCAGTCCGATCTGTCCATGAATAAGAAAAACACTCAATATGTAAGAAACACCAAAAGAAGGAAAACTTCCAAAACAAAGGAGGAATTAGAAATAGAACAAGATGATAGAAGAGCAAACCTCGAAAGAGCAGAAGCAGAAAAAAGGAAAACAGTAGCACATAGAAATGCACGAAAACCAAAAGAAGCGGTCCTAAATCCCGCAACGGACACAGAGACACAAGCTAATAATAAGAACACACCCCCCAATAATACTAGAAGGGAGGCCGATTATAGAAAATGTAGAACTTGCAAACATGAAGAAAGTCTGCAAGGAAAACATTTATATAAAATATTCGCAAGAAAACACACTTATACATACAGAAAGCGCCATAGACTTTGAAAAACTCAAGGAATACATAAACCAAAGAGAAGTAAAATATCATACCTTCACCCTCAAAGCCAAGAAGCAGCATGCTTTTGTGCTAAAAGGGCTGGACAATGATCCTTCTATATCAGACATAAAAAAATGGCTGAAAGACGAACATGCCATAGAGGTAATAAACATATATAAAATGAGGAAAACGGCGCGGCCATTATTCCTCATCATTACAGATGCAAATTATACCCTCACAACCCTAAGGAAAAGATGCAAAACATTAGACAATATATACATTGAATGGGAAACCAGGAAAACGAACACATTGATGACACAGTGCAGAAGATGTCAGCAGTGGGGACACGCTGCCATAAACTGCAATCATACACCCAAATGCCTAAAATGTGCCAAGGAACATCTTACGGCTACTTGCCAAAAAAGCCCCGATATCCCCGCCAAGTGCGCTAACTGTGGCTCGGATCATCCGGCGAACTATATAAAATGTCCAGAATACACCAAAATAGAAAAATGGAAAGATGCGCAAATGCCGGCTTACCAAAAAAGCCGAGGGCAAACTAACCAAGGTCAACAAAGATACAATTACGCCAATGTGCCCAATCACCCCCAAGGAGGCCAGGGAGAAGACACACTACCGAGGCGAATGAACACAAGATACTTTGAAGCGTCAAGGCACGCGGAATCCCGATCCAGAGAGGACGAAGGGAATGGCCCACCCCCGCAGAACTTGATGCACGACACGCACAATGAGATCCTATCGTTAAAAACAATAGTCTCAAATCAAACAAAAAGTATGGCAGAATTAGTAAATGCCATACATAAACTTACACAAATAATTGATCAGCTAGGCGCCTCGCTCGCGGCCGCGGCGCCCTGGGTAGTGGGGGGAGCGCGGCGAGAGCCGCAAACTCCCCCGCACTACTCCGGGGGGCGGTGGCGGTGAGCGGGGACGTCGAGCTGACTAACCAAACATACATATACTCACAGTATAGTAACACTTCAAATATCCACAAATCGTACTCAAATATATACTCAAACATGAACAACCCAATATACTCAAAACACCATTTCACACCCTTCACCAGGTTTTTGCTATTTAAGATTTTCCTGGACAACTACACATAACCTCAAAACTCAAATCCCAAAAACACTCATAAAAAATTCATAACTACTCGTAATTCCAGTATAAACCATAAAGGTAGGAGACTGGATCAACCTTCCAAAAATAATCGTGTTCTTGCGAATGCTCGAAAGAGAAAACAGCATCAAGATCTGCTGGGGTGGGCTCATTTCCTCGTATTCTCGTAGGTAACAGTCCATTTTGGAGCCGAGGCGCGCGCTCGGAGTATCGGTAACGATGCCCCGGGGGTGTGGTTTGGCCCTCTCCGGGCTGGAGAGTTGCGCGAACAACCCCCCACACAGTCTGTAATTGTATATAATGTAAATTATGTAAATAGTTAGTATTAGTATGGACATGAAATGTAATTTCTGAATATCCGAAATAAAGCTTTGTTATTTGTTATTTGTTATTTGGTTCTCGTCTGATCACCGAAGTCAAGCAACGTCGGGTGCGGTTAGTACTTGGTTGGGAGACCGCTTGGGAACACCGTAGGTCGTTGCTATATATATATTTAATAAAATACTCGATTTTGTGTCTGGCCGAATGACGAAATGTCCAAGCCAATAAAAAAAAAAAAAAAAATATATATATATATATATATATGTATATATATATAGGAAAACTGAACTTGATTACATGAAATCCAAATTGGGTATGAAATTATAAAAATAAAATGAAAGATGACAAACACGATAACATTTTTAGCATTTGAGAGAGAGAAACAAAAACAAGGAAATCCAATATGCGTGAAAAATGAAATGCATTTCTACTCTCAATCTTCTTGAAACTCTAGTTGGTTGTTACAAAATGTACGACTCACCTAGGACCCCGATTGTGCCAAAGCTCAAATCGGATTTCTCAGAATTACGATAATATCCGGGTGCCCCCAATTTGAATCAAAAACACTATATGTATGGTCAGTAGTTTATCAAAATTCAAATCCTTCAAGATCGAAAATACCTCGAAAATATTATATAAATTAGTTTCTACAACACTGTTTCTTTAACAAAAACACGTCATGATACGTCATTTTTATTTTATTTTTTGCTTGAGAATAATTTTTTTCATGTATGATTACCATTGGTGAATAAGAATATAATTATATTTCAAATAGTATCGGAAATAAAAAAAATTAATATTGAATTCCAGTGGTAGATACGAAATGAGGTTCATTATAAAATCAAAATCTCAGAATATTTGAACATATTTGGTCTATAGAACTGTTAATTAAAAAGAAAACTGTAAAATTTACCATTTTCCTTCTATAGTTTTGTTGGAAAATACATTTCTTACATGTCTGAATTATACACCCCAGGCAGTATCAACTACCTCTAATATGGAAAAAAGTAAATCTCGAGAAGTATCGCTGATAAGGGAATGATACTTTGTACAACGATTACATTTCTGGGTTAGGTAGGTACCACCTGGATATTTGAATATCTTTCAAATATAAAACTGATGATTTGAAAAGAACGGCAAAATACGTATCTTTATTTTTGCTAGAAATAACATTTTTGTCACGTCTGATTTTTGCACCCCAGCCGGTGAAATTTACTCCTGCTATAAAAAGGTTATATCTTGAAAGTATCGACTATATGGGAGAAATGAGATTGCATTTCGAGTTAGGTTCGCACGAAGAGGATTTCGGAATTCGAATTCGAAGTGGTGTAACAAAACACACGGTAGAAAAATGAGCTATTTTGGAACTATTTCCGTTACATATATATATATGTAACGGAAATAGTTCCAAAATAGCTCATTTTTCTGTTTTGTTACACCACTTCGAATTCGAATTTCCGAGAATCCTTCTTCAGTGCGAACCTAACCCTGAAATGCAATCTTATTTCTCCCATATAGTCGATACTTTTCAAGATATAACCTGTTTTATAGCAGGAGTAGATTTCACCAGCTGGGGTGCAAAAATCAGACATGACGAAATGTTATTTCCAGCAAAAATAAAGATACGTATTTTGCCGTTCTTTTCAAATCATCAGTTTTATATTTGAAAGATATTCAAATATCCAGGTGGTACCTACCTAACCCAGAAATGTAATCGTTGTACAGAGTATCATTCCCTTATCAGCGATACTTCTCGAGATATATCTTTTTCCATATTAGAGGTAGTTGATACTGCCTGGGGTGTATAATTCAGACATGTAAGAAATGTATTTTCCAACAAAACTATAGAAGGAAAATGGTGAATTTTACAGTTTTTTTTCCAATTAACAGTTCTATAGACCAAATATGTTCAAATATTCTGAGATTTTGATTTTATAATGAACCTCATTTCGTATCTACCACTGGAATTTAATATTAATTTTTTTTATTTCCGATACTATTTGAAATATAATTTTATTCTTATTCACCAATGGTAATCATACATGAAAAAAAATTATTCTCAAGCAAAAAATAAAATAAAAATGACGTATCATGACGTGTTTTTGTATTCTCCACTTGCCTGATACTTTTTATATTTCAGATTGTTAAATTATTACATCTGGAGGTTCCAAGTCCCAATGTTTTTGCATAGATCCAAAAAAGTATGATAATTAACTTTCGGACCTTTTTTTAATATCACCCAATAGACCTTCCAAAAAATGCTATGAGTGAAAATACCTTATAAAGCCTTCAGATTACGTTTTTGGGCGGATAATCACCGAAATGGTAATTATATAAAAAAATGTTCAAATTCTCAATCAATAGGAAAATAATTTGAATTTATTTTTCTTTTTTTTTTAGGTATACTAGCGTGAGAGGATTGGAATGAGTGGAAATTCAGTTCCAATATGATTTTTTCGGCACAATCAACTGTCTTCGAAAAAATATATTTAAACAAACATAGGCAAAGTCAAAGTAAAAGAATAAATCTCCGCCTATGGTCGGCATGTTCGATAAAGCAACAAATACTATTATGTTTATCATCCTGTTATCATTTCATCCAACTGAAAATGGATAGACTATAATAAAAACATTTTCCAAAAGTCGAAAGGTGGCAACGCAATAGATAGCATGTCTATGAAATCTTTCGGACGTAGATTTATCAGCATTGTTTACCCTATTTCTTTCTGAAAATACAATTAATACTTCTTCCTGCAGTACATTAATTTTCAGGAAGGAGAAACGGAGTATGATTTTCTCGTGAACTCAATTGCATCAATGAGTACGGAGAAGAATTGTTTGTCTCTGGTGGATTCGTCAATGAAAGCGAAGGGAGAAAAAGCTTTTGTAATTATAGGAAAGTTTATAGAAAGGTAATCAGGGCTGCAAAGGACTTGTATTATAGAAACAGAATCCCTGAAGCTGACAACAAAGCTAAAGAAAGCTGGTCAATAATCAACGAACTCAGAGGAAAAAATATGTACGCAAACACAACAAATACATCCTTGAATCCGGACCTTCTAAACAGCTATTTCTGCTCCATCTCTAAAACACTCAGTCAAAACATTGTACTTCCTCACGATCTCCTAGAATATCTCAGTGATATCTATGTAGACAGTACCTTCTCATTATACACCACCAATCTAAATGAATTGAAAGAAGTGATTGGAAACATAAAAAATAAGAAAGCATCTGGCATTGATGAAATTTCTATTAAAATTTTCGAAAGTCTTCCTGAGAGTGCGCTCAATATTCTTGTTAAACTGATAAACAACTCCTTTGCACAAGGAACATTTCCATCCTTTCCCAAAACCTCGGTTGTTATTCCTCTCCATAAAGGCGGCAACAAAGAAGATCCGGCAATCTTTAGGCCTATATCGCTCATTCCAACCTTAGCAAAAATAATTGAGAAACTGGTGAAAAAAAGAATGATGGAATTTTTGAACAGAAACAGGATATTGAGTGCACATCAGTATGGCTTTCAAAATTTTAAGAGTACAAGCGACGCTATATCAACAGTATTGCAAATGGTGTATAATGAAATCAACAGTGGGGAAGCCACTGCAGCAGTGCTTTGTGACTTATCCAAAGCTTTCGACTGTGTCAATCACAGTATTTTGCTTCGGAAACTCACAAGATATGGTTTTAGGGACAACAATCTTATTTGGATTAGATCATACCTTTCTGATAGAAAACAATTCGTAAGAATGTCTTCTAACTCGGATGTTGGAGAGATAAATTGTGGAGTACCTCAAGGCTCTGTATTAGGTCCTATTCTGTTTCTATTATATATTAATGACTTGACCAACATATCGATTACAGGAAGCTTTACCTTATTTGCTGACGACACCACATTATTGTGGCATGACAAGGACAAAAACAGATTGCATAACAGAATGTGCCAAGACATAAAAAAATTAAAGAACTGGTGTGACTCAAATCTTTTATCATTGAATACCAGCAAAACAAATATATTAGCATTCAAGTGTAATATACCTGATATCCCCCTCGACAATAACATAATAAAAAATAACTCCACTTTGAAATTCTTGGGAGTCTATTTAGACGAAAATTTAAAATTCTCTCAGCATATTGCACACATCAACAAAAAATTGGCATCAGGCTGTTACGCAATGAGAAACGTCTCTAAGGAACTGGGGTTTGCTGCAGCGAAGGTGGTGTACTATGCCTTAATAGACTCTCATCTGAGGTATGGTATACCCTTTTGGGGTGTTTGCAGTAAACAACTTATGCAGTCGGTTTTTGTCTTGCAGAAAAGGGCTATTAGGTACTTATGTAAAGCGAAATGGCGAGTTTCATGTAAACCCCTTTTTCGAGAACATAGAATCCTTACGGTTATTTCAATATTCATATTGGAAACCGTATCGATTATACATAAAAATAGGGAGAACTATGAATCCACAGCCACGTACCACACAAGGCGGTCAAATGAATTGGAACTACCAATTCCAAAAACATGTTTTGTTCAAAACTCGTTGATATATAATGGAATCAGGATGTACAATAAACTTCCCAATGAAATCAAAGAGACTTCGTTTATCATATTCAGAAATAAATGTAAAAAACTATTAAGTGATAAAGCCTATTATGACCTTCAAGAATATTTTGACGATGCCCTGTAATTTATAATGTGTAGTATCAGCGATTGAACTGTGTGAAAAACATAATTCTAATCGTTAGTCTAGTTCTTGTCCTGTAACCTTTGTATATGTATATGTGTATATATATTTTATATTTTAATTCAATTATTGTCACATTTTATATTTCATGTTTATATTATTAATATTATTTATGACATTGTGTTTGTAACAAGAATTCTATTCTTAAACAATAAACATATTATTATTATTCGGACAACGTGTCTTATTTTCCCCAATGTGTGGAGTAGCTGGGGCCCTACAAGCCAGAAATATTTTGCGTTCGGATTGTGCTTATTATTGCAGTGGTATCTATATTATTTTTCGAATTTGAATGGAAAATATATCTTGTGAGGACTCAGTAATTGCCATAGGTGAAGAGAACTAGTTTGCGAGAACCTTCCTTCAAACCATACTTGCCAGTAGGTATTAGCACTATGAGATATTTGATACGAATTTCAAGGAGACCACAAGCCGTCCTGATGATTGGGAAACCATGAAACAGCTGCTGGTGGATAGTGGTGCTGTCTTGGATTCGTAACAAATTTCTCTTTATCTAGTTATTTGTTTTGCGTTACTCTGAACGCACTAGGAGTACGACTATTGGTGTCGTGGGTTGGCCTATGCTGACATCTGTTGGTGACCTATCAATGTGCACGGAATTTCGTTCCATTAAAATTCCACGACATCAGGTCTAAGCTTCCCCGCACAGATTAAAGGTGTCACTATCTATAATTTGATGCTATTCACATTTTTGTGCTTGCCGGTAGGTATTAGCACTATGAGATATTTGATTCGAATTTGAAAGAGACCACAAGCCGTCCTGATGATTGGGAAACCATAAAACAGCTGTTGGCAGATGGTTGTGCTCTCTTGGATTCGTGACAAATTTCTCTTTATCTAGTTATTTGTTTTGCGTTACTCTAAACGCACTAGGAATACGACTATTGGTGTTGTGGGTTGGCCTATGCTGACATCTGTTGGTGACCTATTAATGTGCACGAAATTTCGTGCCATTGAAACTCCACGGCGTAAGATCTAAGCTTCACCGCACATATTATAGGTGTCACTATCTATAATTTGATGCTTTTCACATTTTCGTACTTGCCGGTAGGTATTAGCACTATGAGATATTTGATACGAATTTGAAAGAGACCACAAGCCGTCCTGAAACCATGAAACAGCTGTTGGCGGATAGTGGTTCCCTCTTGGATTTGTAACAAATTTCTCTTCACCTAGTTATTTGTTTTGCGTTACTCTAAACGCACTAGGAGTACAACTATTGGTGTCGTGGGTTGGCCTATGCTGAAATCTGTTGGTGACCTGATAATGTGCACGTAATTTCGTGCCATTGAAATTCCACGACATTGGGTCTGAGCTTCACATTTCCGTACTTGCCGGTGGGTTCCTCATTTATGAATTTCCAATGAAACCAAGGTAATGTTAACTCTGCATTTGTGTTTTTTTCATCTGGTAGTGTTCTTCATATTTTACTAATGTTTTCTTGGCTCATAACTGATTTTATTTCAGATTGTTTGTTTGTTTCACATTTACATTTTCAAGTGCTTCTTCCCAAAATAATTTTTTTTCACCTTCTCCTCGCTTGTTGATTCTCTCCCCTTGATACCAACAGATTTTGTTTTTCTTCTCGAATTTTTGATTTTGACACACCATTTGTAGCACTTTTCATTATTTTCACTTCTTCGACAGTTTTTATTTATGAAACTTTTTTAACTGCCTTATAATCTATATACAATACATGTAGAATTATTCTTTTGGCGTTTCTGCTTTTCTTTATTTTCAAAATCACTTATTCTGCATCAAAATCACTCCTGGCATCTCATTGGCTGTTGTGTTCAGATCCAATTTCATATACAGGATGTTTGAACTTTCAATAATTTGTTATCTGCTTGTGATCAAAAATATATTCATATATTTCGATTTCTAAAATTTTTAAATTATGCTAATTGATTGTAATGTTGAAAACATGTTCATTTCGAAAATAGGTATGATTATTATTATACAAGGTTTCAGAAAAAGGTAGAATAAAAAAATTTTTTTTTTTTTTTTTTCTTATTAACATTTTAATTTTTAAACATTAAACATACTTCTAAACATAACAATATATATATATATATATATATATATATAGATTAAAAAAATATCCTCAATAGAAGGAGAAGTAAAGATTATTCGAGAACGAGGGCCAAGCCTTGTTTCCAGAGAAAGTATAGTATTCAAAAATCGAAATATTCTGGTAATTTTTCAGAGGAGAAGTATAGTACTCGGTAACTATATGGAGAGTGTGACCACACTTTTCAAGAGGGAGCACGATGAACTCTCAAATGAACATAAATGGTGAAGATAATTCTTTCAACAAAAGGATTATTTATCTTCACCATTCATGTTTATTTGAGAGTTTATCGTGCTCCCTCTTGAAAAGTGTGGTCACACTCTCCATATAGTTACCGAGTACTATACTTCTCCTCTGAAAAATGACCAAAATATTTAGATTTTTGAATACTATACTTTTTCTCTGGAAACAAGGCTTGGCCCTCGTTCTCGAATAATCTTTACTTCTCCTTCTTTTGAGGATATTTTTTTTTGTCCAACTTCCTCTCATTACTTCCACTCTGTACTCTCCTAGTACATTTTCATAAATGATAAAAATCATTCCATTTTTTAATATTGAAATAATTTTGAAGGGTGTGTTTTTTTGTATTGCCCAGTGAATTATTTCACAATAATTGCTTCAATTCCTGAAGATTAACACACCAACTATTCAGTTATTTTCTGTTATAGATTTCGATAAATAATGTTATTATGTCGAAGAAATGTATCTTTTTGGTCACTTTTTCTGGTTATAGATTCTGATAACTATTTCTATTTCCATTTTCCATCTTTGTTGTCGCTCATAGTTTTTTGCCAGTCATCTGTACGAACTGGTTCAACTTTCTTCACTAGTTGTATTCTTCTATTTTTGGGTTTGATAAATTGAAATTTAAAACATTAGCTTGAGGTTCGGAGGATATCCTTCATTCTCCACAATTTGTAATTTGTATTTCTGATGCCCATCGTCTTTTTCACGTGTTTATACCACTGAGGAAAGCAGTTCACTGAAGATAGAAGAACTGATGACTTCAGGAGGTGACACAGCAATCCACTTCCAACTTAATCCGCGAAACATATCAAATTAACGAGTGAGCGAAATCATGGTGTCGCAACCAACACGACCACCCCACTCAGATCAAAATCGTGACCACTGTGCTAAAACCGATGTTGAACAAACCAGCCTTCTGAATTTTTTTCCACCGCAGACCATCTTCAGCTGATATCTGAACTCCACGAGTACCACAGGTATAACAGTAACAACGACCATTTTCGGCTGGAATCAGATATTTGGATGTGAATGTTCAAATGTTAATTGACCGATCTCAAATTGGGGAGTTTTTCTCAATTCTTTCAAATGTAAATTCATCATCATACTTCATTTGTAATTGTTATTTTTTTTGTACACAACTTTTTCATTGTTTGAATAACAGAAATAAAATTGGTTGAGTTGAGTTCCTATACCTTTATTTTGCTTCTCACACAAGCTAGGTAACATTTTTTATTTTATCAATTTCATTATCTTCGACTGTTGTCTTTTGCCAGTCTGGCGCCCAAATACTAAACCAGTCAAGTTGATTGATGAATAATTTTTCTAGTGGCCCAATCTGAAAAACTGGTAAAAGTCGTTAATTGAACATTACTGACGACCTTACCGATTCAAACTGAGCAGCCTATCGGCGAAGTGATTGCCCTTTTTTGTTATTCAATCAGATTTTTTTTAATTTGTGATTTGAAGAGAAACGAGTGTTGCAGAATTCTCGCACGAACGTGGAGGCCCCGAAATACTATTATCCCTGGTGGCAGACATTTTTGGTCTTGAGAGCATTTACTTATCAGATTCGAAAGAACTTGTTTATATATATATATATATATATATATATATAAATATATATATATATATATAATATTTTAATATATATATATATATATATATATATATATATATATATATATATATATATATATATATATATATATATATATATATATATATATATTTATATATATTGTTATGTTAGGAAATGTTATAAAATAATTAAACTTATAATTATTACTATTATTATTAGGTAATTTAGTTATCGTGGCTAAGCCATGTTGTTTTGCGATTTTTCTTCACTTTTTCACTATTCTAGAATCTCAAACTATGCTCTAGTCGATGCATATGTATCAAGAGGTCAGCCTTATAGTAGCTTTGTTGTGGAAAGTCTGTGACCAACAATACATCTAATGAAAATTCACAATTGAATTATATGAAAATTGAAATTTATAAATAACATTGTATTTAAAGTAGATCAACTAATATATAAGTTTGGAACATCCTGTATGATGAATCTCATCAACAGGGAACCCACCAATGAGATATCGACAGAGTTGTGTGGGAAAAAAGTGATGAAATATGAAAGATATGAAAGCAGAAATTGTCAGAAATAAATTTTATACGAATTTGTAAATAGTATATGAGATTCAGGATTAGATTTCATTTAAAGAACCGCAATATCGTTTTGCCTTCCTCAATATAAACACGCGACAGAAAAAGTATCCACCTGAAAAAACCTTATCGTCACGACAAAGATAGATCGCCATAGCGTTAGTACGGAGGCAAATAGCTCATCACAACAGAATATGGGGCAAGTATCATTTACTGCTCTTCATCATTATTGGTAAAATTAAATGAAAAAACGGCTGATCAACAACAATTGTTGAATTCCTTTTGAATTGTATTACGTTTCAATAACCCTGTTAACCGAATTTTGTTAAGCCTCAGAGGGTTGCTATGACAGTTTTTGTGAGTTGTCACAAAGTTGTCAAAAGAGGGAATAAAAACTCAAAATAATTGTTATTTAGAACTTCAAAAGTCGAAAGGTTTGGCTTGTTGAATTTTATTTGAGGACTTTAACAATTGTTCCTTCGAACAGAAGAAGCAAGAATTTTGAAAAAAACGTATGATATGGGGAAAGATATTCGAAAAAGTGACAGAATCAATTTTGTTAAAGCTCCTAGAAAGTATGGTACCAGCAGTCTAAATGGCCAATCAGAAAGAATTCAGTCGAATGCAGCCCAATGAGCAATTTCGTGTTTTGATGGGCGATTGCTGGAAGGAAGAACTATCTAGAAAAATGACTTACCGTCGACTTCAAAAGTTTATATTACTTCGGCTCCCAATTGTTCCTATGGAAACTCAGTAGATTGTGCTGATGGATCAGATGATCATGATGGTGCTATGTGCAAAAACATAGCAATAAGTGAAGCTTCAGGTAGAATATAACAAATTAGATAAAGAAAAAGAGAACTTGAAATGGAAAGCATTCAACTAGAGATAGAGGCGTTGGAGGAAGAGCAAAAATCTGTTTAAATTCCTATATCTTTGAAACAGAACAATAAAAGAAGCATGACGAATAATTTCTGGAATGAACCAAGTGTAGAATATACAATTCCATTTGTAAAAGGGTTAAAAAAAACATACAACCGAAACGACTATGAGATTGAAAATAATCCTGTGCAAAACGACAGAAAGATGTGTACAAGCGATATCAAAATCTTAGTGTCGTCTAAATCTAAATACAAACCTAGATAAATTGATCAAAAAACAAATAACCATTCTACTGCAGAATTTCCATGGTGATATTTATGAATTTTTTGCTTTTGGTTGGATCAATTTCAGCGAAAACAAAAGAAAAACCATTATCCAGCTCTGAAAATGTTTGTCGCCTACAATCCTATTTGAAAGGTGGAGCACGAGATATTGTAGAGGAGTCGATCATAGATACTCTAATAATGAATTTCGTGAAAAGCGAATGGATAATACTCAATCAAATGAAAAATGCTAACGGATGTGTAAACCCGAGGGTAGATGCTATAGAAACTTCCTTGCAGTTTTTCATAATTGTTTTAAATATGGTAGTTTCGATGACAAGTACCTATAATAGCAAATTTTTCGAGAATCTGCAGCTGTTGATGGAATAAGGAAAAAAATCACCTAGTAATTCAAAAAGCTCTTGGATACACGTGAGAATGAACTCATGGAGAAGCAAATTTGAAAGATTTTCCAGAATAGTTGAAATCTGAAACCAATCTACTCATGTCTGTCCCAACTTCCTCACAAATATGTTCATATCAAAGCAAATTTTCATTAGAAAACAAAGAAAAAATACTGAGCGTTTTCAACAGGGAGCCAGAGAGGTGTGACCTATGCAAAACGGAGAAACATAAATTATACAGTGAAAGATAAGTGCCATGTGAAGTGGAATTAATAGAGAAATCGAATTAAACGGTTTTCTTCACATAAAGGATTCAATATAGAATTGAATCAGAAAATGGTAGATCTCAGGTGAAGAACAACTATTTCCTCAAAATACGGCCATGATACTTCCATATAATATCAATGGACATTGAAAGCAAATGTTTCTTTCTGATAAGCTGATCATGTTTAATTTATGCGTGTTCACTAACAATCCGCATACCGGTTTCAGCTTCTTGGCCTCATCAGTACGGTAGTCAACAGCCAAGGTCAAGAACTCTGGCTGAGTGAGACTAACGTAAACAAACCACCCTCGATCTTGTAACACCTTAGGTACGCCGGAAAAGATAAACTTTAACTGGCGGTACCTAGTGACAGAAAGAAACACTCCGAAAATCTCCCACCTCGATAGGTTTCTAAATAAAAGATTCTTTCTCAGTAGGAGTGGCAAGCCCGTCTAGCATATAGTGAAATATAAGTGCCATATGAAGTGGAATGAATAGAAGAATCGAATTAAACGGTTTTCTTCACATAAAGGATTCAATATAAAATTGAACCAGAAAACGTAACGTAAACAAACCATCATCGAGCTTGTACGCCGGAAAAGATGAACTTTAACTGGCGGTACCTAGTGATTTTCAGGTGAATATCATTCAACGTTCTGCGTGGTATTTGCCAGGAAAGTAGTTGTTTTTCACCTGAGATCTACCATTTTCTGGTTCAATTTTATATTGAATCCTTTATGTGAAGAAAACCGTTTAATTCGATTTCTCTATTCATTCCACTTCACATGGCACTTATCTTTCACTATATGCTAGACGGGCTTGCCACTCCTACTGAGAAGGAATCTTTTATTCAGAAACCTATCGAGGTGGGAGATTTTCGGAGTGTTTCTTTCTGTCACTAGGTACCGCCAGTTGAAGTTTATTTTTTCCGGCGTACCTATAGGTGTTACAAGCTCGATGATGGTTTGTTTACGTTGTGTCTCATTTCAGCCAGAGTTCTTTGGACCTTTGGCTGGTTGACTACTCCGTACTGATGAGGGCCAAGAAGTTTGAAACCGGTATGCGGATTGTTAGGTGAACACGACATAAATTAAACATAATCGAGCTTATCAGAAAGAAACATTTGCATTCAATGTCCATTGATATTATATGGAAGTATGCATGGATTTTCAGGTGAATATCATTCAACGTTCTGCGTGGTATTTGCCAGGAAAGTAGTTGTTTTTCACCTGAGATCTACCATTTTCTGGTTCAATTTTATATTGAATCCTTTATGTGAAGAAAACCGTTTAATTCGATTTCTCTATTCATTCCACTTCACATGGCACTTATCTTTCACTATATGCTAGACGGGCTTGCCACTCCTACTGAGAAGAAATCTTTTATTCAGAAACCTATCGAGGTGGGAGATTTCCGGAGTGCTTCTTTCTGTCACTAGGTACCGCCAGTTAAAGTTTATCTTTTCCGGCGTACCTATAGGTGTTACAAGCTTGATGATGGTTTGTTCACGTTGTGTCTCACTTCAGCCAGAGTTCTTTGGACCTATGGCTGGTTGACTACTCCGTACTGATGAGGGCCAAGAAGCCTGAAACCGGTATGCGGATTGTTAGGTGAACACGACATAAATTAAACATAATCGAGCTTATCAGAAAGAAACATTTGCATTCAATGTCCATTGATATTATATGGAAGTATGCATGGATTTTCAGGTGAATATCATTCAACGTTCTGCGTGGTATTTGCCAGGAAAGTAGTTGTTTTTCACCTGAGATCTACCATTTTCTGGTTAAATTTTATATTGAATCCTTTATGTGAAGAAAACTGTTTAATTCGATTTCTCTATTCATTCCACTTCACATGGCACTTATCTTTCACTATATGCTGGACGGGCTTGCCACTCCTACTGAGAAAGAATCTTTTATTCAGAAACCTATCGAAGTGGGAGATTTTCGGAGTGTTTCTTTCTGTCACTAGGTACCGCCAGTTAAAGTTTATCTTTTCCGGCGTACCTATAGGTGTTACAAGCTCGATGATGGTTTGTTTACGTTGTGTCTCATTTCAGCCAGATTCTTTGGACCTTTGGCTGGTTGACTACTCCTACTGATGAGGCCAAGAAGCCTTGAAACCGATATGCGGATTGTTGGGTGAACACGACATAAATTGAATATAATCGAGCTTATCAGAAAGAAACATTTGCATTCAATGTCCATTGATATTATATGGAAGTATGCATGGATTTTCAGGTGAATATCATTCAACGTTCTGCGTGGTATTTGCCAGGAAAAGTAGTTGTTTTTCACCTGAGATCTACCATTTTCTGGTTCAATTTTATATTGAATCCTTTATGTGGAGAAAACCGTTTAATTCGATTTCTCTATAAATTATACAGTTGTAAACTTTTTTTGCATATGTCCGTAGAAGACCGTAGGAAATATGTTATGAATGCCTCGATCCTGATCAGCTTGTGAAGAAGTGTTTTTCCAAAACATATTGGAATATCAATCAGTGCAAAGAGAAACATAGCCGTCATCTACATTTGTAGAAGCTTTTTTTCAGAACAGAAGGAAAATTCTTCCCCAAAAGTAGAATCAGACACGAAAGAAAATCAGAACGAAGAAGAACATATTTTGTTTGATTTCGTTGGGTGCCCTGGAAAAAAGTCGTCTGCATTCTTGAAAATAGTAAGAGTTGAGTAATTTGGATCGAATGAAAAGATTGAAACCCATGCATTACTGGACGAGGGCTCGACAGTAACTCTGATCAATTGTTATATAGCCAATAAGTTGGAATCAAATGGACCCCTGTTTCTCTATGTTTGTAGTGGACGAACCAAATCACTCACAATCAAGAAAACTCGAGAATTGTCAGTTTGATGATTTCTGGTGCATATGAAGAAAGGCTATTGAACTTGGAAAATGTCATTCAGAATCTGTTGTTATTTACTCAGGAAATTGAACTTAATTATTTATAAAAAAAATATCAATATTTGGAAAAAACGTCCTAGAATTTGTCAAAAATGCTAGTCCAAAAATCCTCAGTGGCCAAAATAATTAACATGATGATAACCAATCTATCCTGCATTTGATCAACCAGCATTTAGCAAACCGAGCCTGGGTTGGGTGATTCATGTCACTTATAATTTGGAAAACAGATCTTCAAGTGTGAATTAATGCCATCATGATGAAGATTACCTAACAAAATTGATCGAAGAACATTACAGAATTCGAAATATTGATCTCCTGAATATGTCCAGAGAAGATAGGATGCACAAGTATATCCAGAAAAGATAGGGAAGCGCTGGCAATATGAAAAAAACGGCGGAAAGAACCGGAGAGAGGTTTGAAATTGGATAACCCTGGAAAAATGAACATAGTGTGATACCAGACGTTGGTAGAAGTGCTGCCTTCAAGAGATTACAATGCATGGAAAGAAAGATGGACCAGGATCCTGACTTTGCTGAACAATATTGTGATGGAGTGGAAGAAAGGATATGCAAAACTGGGATTTGTCTTCGATGCAGTGGCCAAAAGTAATGGATTGAGTCAGAACGATTCTCTGCTGAAGGGTCCTGACTTCTATCTTTCATAAGGTGCCATTTTATGGCGTATCAGAGAAAAAAATATGACTTGTGCGATGATATCTGGAAAATGTTTCACCAGATTTCAGTCCGTAGAAGTGATTGTGATTTGTCAAAGATTTCTGTTTCGTGGGACAGAAAGATTTTGATATCCAGATATATATCGAATGAAAGTAATGATTTTGGGTGCGGTCTGCTCTCAAGCCATAACTCAGTTCATGAAAAATGATAAGGCTAGCAGATTCATACATAGTTCCCGGATATCATGAGGATCATGTTGAAGCAACGTTACGTAGATAATCAGTTAGATTGCAGAGATCCCATTTCAGAAGCATTCGATAACTTTTATTCTGTTATTGAATTGCATCAACGAGGAGGATTTCAGATGGTCAATTGGATGAGCAATTCAATTGAAAGATTGAAAATGCTTCTTTACGACATTCCATGAAAAAACTCTATGGTGAACTTTGAATGCAAGTTTTGAAAGAGTTCTAAGTCTTTTTTGGAACACTGAGAACGCTGTTTTGATATTTGACAATACCTTCAAAAAAGTTTATACTCAGTTGATAGCTGCACAGAAAACACCGACAAAGCGAGACATTTTGAGAATAGTAATGACTATTTTCGACCCTATTGGATTTTTGTCAACATTGGTTGTTAAAACTGATTTTCCAAGAATGTTGGAGTAGAAAAATGCTATGGGATCAAGAAGTATCTATGAAAATTTATAAAAAGTGGCAGAAGTAGTGTATTCTTCTAAAATTAATAAATGGTTTGGGAAAGCCTCGACATTATTTCAGAAAAACTTCTCAAGGAGTAAAATAACATTTATTTTGTGATGCAAGTTAAAAAGTTTCACTTACCATTGCTTACCATCGAGCTGATATTGGGAAAGGGGAAATCGAAATATCCATGGTTTCATCGAGAAGTGAATTGGGCCCCCTACATGAAACAACATCCATATCACGAATGGAACTGCAAGGAGCTGTCATGGCTGCGAGATTGGGATATCAAATACAGGAAAATAGTGATAATAAAACATTCTTGTGGACTGATTCAGAAATTGTTTTGAAGTGGATACGATCTGAATCTTCGTGATGAAAAATGGATGCAATCTGAATCTTCGAGATTAAAAAACTTGAAGCTCACAGAATAAAAAAAAATTCTCAACTCGGAAAAAAGATTTTTCAATGAATCATTGTGGTTTCAAGGTCCTTCATTGCTGAAGAGCTGTTATTGTTTTGTTGAAAAGAATAGAAGCAATTTCTCAACTCAATGAGATGTGTGATAATACGTGGAATTGGAATAGATTTTTCAATGGAATCATTGTGTTTCAAGGTCCTTTATTCCTGAAGAGTTGTAATTTTTTTCTTTTTTAATCGCATCCTTAGTTGTTTGACCAACCCTCAGAAGTCAATGGAAACTTGTAGGTGTTAAGATCACGGGGCCTTACCCTCTATAGTTCAATCCGGAATCTGCATCGTCGGGTGGAAACAGTGGGCACAAGACTTACGCTCGTACCACTGAGCCACTAGCCAAGTAGCGCAGATGAGTGGCCAAAGAAAAACAAAATACCTGATAATTCAAACAAGGGAGAATTTGTTCTAGAGTTTGTATATACCACTACAGAAAATGATTCATTTCTCCCAGACATTGGGACATCTTCAAAATGGTTGGGAAAAGTAATTCGAACTATCACTTTTTTTTTGATGAAAATGGAGTGATGAGAATGGAGGCAGAATGAAATTCGCTGATATTTCGTATGATTCTGAATGTCCTATAATTTTACGTTGTTCAAAAAATGATGAACTGATCAAACTGCTCATCATTAATTATCATGAAGAGAATCATCACATAGGATTTGAAAATGTTATAAATAATTTGAGGCAGAAATTTTGGGTAGTGAAAATCAGACGAAGTATGGAAAATATCCAATTGAGAATGTTTCCCTTTTCAAAGGAATTGCCAATTCTGTGAATTGTAGAAGTTCCAACAAATGCAACCAATGTCCTCTCTCACTAGACCATTTAGTCATTGCAGCGTAGATTATTTCGGTCCACTTCAAGTTGAAGTGAAGAGAGGTAGAGAAAAACGCTATAGGGTACTCTTCACCTGCTCAAATACAGGTGCAGTCTATATATGGAGCTTGCCAATTCCTCAAACACTTATTCAGTTCTGATGCCATTGCAAAGATTCATCAGCAGACGAAATCAATCCATAGCAATGCATTCGGATAATGAAAGTTATTTCGTGGGGGCAGAGAATTGGATGAAGAAAAATATATAGATAGATATATAGATCTTCATTGGTTTTCAAAACTTCACAGTTTTATAACAAGGATACAGTTTTTTCACAGATATGATAAAGATAAGAACAGTATATGAAACAGTGATTAGTGTATTGTGTTTCCATTCATAGAATGAAGGAGAGATCTTTTTGAACTTATGCTTAGGATATTTATAATGATAGATTATTCATTCAGGATGAGAGATCTCAAATTCATGATGTTGTAAAAAATATATATATACAATGATGAAGTAGAGTCTGTGATTAAATGTCAATGAAAATGTTTGTGGCATTCAGACGAGAGTTCTCTCATTCAATAGAGATAATGATATTTCATTCATGAACTCAGTTATATCACATCCTCTCTTATCAATTGTTAGGTCGTTGGACAGTCTAGATTCAAAGATCCTCTCGAGGATCTCCATAGGGATAGTGCCCAGTTCAGCAACTCTACAATTGAAATCACCACCTATTAGTATGGGGGTGTCAAAATGAGCTTCAGATATTTCCAATAGTGATGCACAAAGAAATTCTAATACATATGTGAGATCCAAAGTGGATTTGGAGTGAACAGTACATAGTATTATTTTGAAGTTATGAGGAAAGGTCAACTTCCATAGTATCCACCAGGGGGTGGCGTCTAGAGTTTTAGCTTAGATATTATTCTGAAAGAATATACGAATTCCACCACTGGCTCTGCCCAATGACTTTTCTGTGATTATTATTTCCCATTGCATTTCTCCAGGTTGCATTACAAGAGGGATTCTAGTTTCGATGGATGTAATTCTGCTTTTCAAGTCTTTATTTTCCGGGCGGAGAAATGTTATATCTTTGACATATCCTTCAATAAATTTGTTTTGCGATGCTACCAATAAGCTTGATGTATCAATTTCATCTCTGAGTGTTATCAAGTTCTGAAAATTGCTTCAGCATTTCTTTAAATCCGGCAGTTTCAATATCTAGAGAGAGAGTGCTCATGCTTCTGGAACTCATGCATTTTTGGCACGGATATGATGGATCGTATTCGATTGTAAAACGGCGGGCTGAAGGTCTGCAGACACTGTGCCAATGTCCAAAGCATACTGAGCATTTCAACCGTCTGCTGTCCTTTGATGGAATCGATTTGGAGCATGCGATACAATGATGGGCCCTGTTCAAAAGTGCTTTTATGCACTTACTTGTTATTATTTGGTGTCTACTACTAACACATATTGAAGACTAAAGGAGATATTGGATTTCTAAGTGACTTATTAATCTTAAAGTGTTTTGTGATCTCGCTGGTTATTATAGCTTGGAGTTTGGTTGGGAAAAGGTCAATTAACTGAAACCACTATGGATCTGTTGCCGACGTTTCACCTTTTATAAAGTCATCCTCAGGGCACTACTACCCTCGTAATATTCACAATCCCTATTGTAGTGCCCTGAGGATGACTTTATAAAAGTTGAAACGTCGGCAACAGATCCATAGTGGTTTCAGTTGATTGACCTTTTCCCAACCAAACTCCAAGCTATAACTTATCAATGTTCGACGGTCGGAACTGAACTCCATAGGAATTGAATCATGATAAAACTATATCTCAGTTATGAAGTAATTAACAGTAGTTCAAGTTATCTCATCAATTCCAATCTAAGAGTCATTATTGCAAATCTTAGCGTCATGTAACGGCGAACAGTCATTAGAGTTGAGAGAAGACGAGCATATAGGAGGAGTCAACTATTCTGTTTTCAAGAAAGCGACGAGCGTTTTTCGCCCCTCACATCTCCATCTTTGATCAAGAGATCGTGTGTTCTGAGCTTGTCACCCATTGCGTGAACAAATAAAATTTGTTCATGTTCAAATAACTAATGAACTAGAGCATCTTCCTTTCTTCTGCGAAAGTGATTTCAAAGCAGTGAGTTATAGTGAGATATCGAGTTGTGTAGGAATATTTTTGACCATTTAAATATATATCATGTAAAAATATTGTCTCATGTGAACGTGGAATATTTCTTCATATTATTTTGTTATCTTGATTCATCGATAATCCTTGGTCAGTAAACAGCAATTAGAAGTATTTAGGTCAAGCAGATGATTAGATATCAGTGCAGTACCATATTTATTTTTCAAATGAGTTCAGGTGGATCAAATATTATGGTATCACTCACACTGGGTTTGGATATATTTTTGGTGTCGATCACAAGAAGTATGTGATATAGTTGAATACGGTACATTTTTCATGGTCTGGGGGGATGTATTTTTTGTATAGTTTCTGATTTCATGATAATCATCACAGAGCTGTGATTTTTGCTTCTGACCTAGGTGAAGCGATCATATATATGTATATATTTAATCTTTGGAGTTTGGAATATTCTTTCATCATACAAAAAACTTCATGAAGAAGTATCCGACTATTGGTCAAAGATAATTCTTATACACTTCCTCTGAATATAATTGCAATTGAAGCCATTTTTGGATATCAAATTCTTCAAACTGAATTTCGCTGAATTCTGATATTTATTTTCTGTAAAACATAGTCTTGGCTGATCAAGATCAGAACAACCTTTTCTCTTATATGGAGCAAAGATCAATTTTTGTCTATGTCAAAATTTATTCTTGATTCTTCAATTTCTCATCTCATCTCAACAACCGTGCGTTGAAGAGTGCATTAAGAAATTCCATATTCCAAGAAATAGAATGCTTTAGTTAAAACGATCCTGACACCAACAATATTGTTTTTTATGTCGTATTGCTGAGAACAATCATTCCATGGATATCAAGTTGATGATAATCTGTTCAACCTGATCGGTCGTCCAGCAGCCATTGGTACGTCCTGATTGCGAGCCACACGACTACGCAAAGTCTAGCTACGAGCTCCACAACTCCGCCTAATCAGAGGTACATTGCCGTCGATAAAACCGACAGGTTCAACAAAATTAAACAATACGTTGTTGGAATTGTATAGCAGAAATTTCTGTATATATTCTTTGTTAATAGACTAGTAAAAATTTCGTATTTGTTTTATTGTTGTACTGATTTGCAATTATTATTGGTTGGGAAGTTTGGATTTTCATCCAAATCAAACAAGGAATTCTGGCGTCCATTCAAATTAACAATTCCTAGAAAACCTTTCGTTGACACATAAATAAATTTAAAACTAGCAAGGCGGTCCAAAGACCTCCACACTGCTCTTCACTGAATAGCCTGGGCATTCTATCACGTAATCAATTCGTTACAAATGGCGCCCATACGTTTGAGTGACTATTTGAATTTGTTTCTTCGAAAAAATTACCTTTCTCCTTCTGTAAAAATAACGCAATAAATGTTAAACTTTGGTTTATAAATTCATTGCTGGACTTGTCGAATCTTATCTTGAAATATTTCTCCGCTTTATTTTTTGAATTTATTAATATATATATATATATATATATATATATATTGACCTTGATATTTTTCATTTTTGGTATATTTTGACATTTTTGGTGGTTGAAAGGACTTTTGGTAATAATTTTTGCTGAGTCATATTTCATCTGAAATTTTTTAAAAATGGTTGTTAATCAGCTGAGGGGTCATGAACTTTATGAGATTAAAATTAGGAATGTTGACTCAACGGGTGTCGTTGATAAACGAAGAAAATTACTAAGAGGACTTTTGAGTCAAGAAAGTTCAAATCGTAGCTTCTCTGAGGGTTTTGTTAGTTGTAATACACATGATGAAGATGTATCTGAAATTTAAGAAACGTTGCACAGCTTGGAAGCAAACATTGATTTCTATAGTCATATCAGTGAAAATGAGTTTAAACAATTAAATTCTAGACTTTGTCATATTTCTGGTAGAATTCACAAATTAGTGGTAGATATCGATATTGAGGAAGTAGCGGAAAAAAAATCGCGCTTAGAAATGATAGAATTTGAGGAAATCTAGCTCCTAAAACATCTGGAGTTTCATCTGCTCAAACGTTTACTTCAATTAGTTCAAATCAACGGTTTCCTCAACTTAATTTTATTGAACTATTTCTTCCTTATAAGTGGAATATTCATTTTAGTGATGATTCTTATGAAGAATCATTGGTATTTTCCTTGGAAAAAGTTGATGCTTCCAGTTCTGCACGTACTGTATCGAAAAATGATTTATTTTTATCTGCTGGAGATCTATTTGAAGATCAATCATGGATTTGGTAGGACAATTATAGGAAAAATTTCAGAAATTGGGATTAATTAGTTCAAAAGTTTAAAGATGATTCCTTGCCATATTTTTATGATGAAGACCTGAATGGAAAATTACTAACCGAACTCAAGATTCGTCTAAAAGGGTCATGATATATATTTTGTCAATGGTTGGTCTCTTCAAATAGATTGAAGAAAAAACTAGGGAAAAGGAAAGGATGAATATCATACGAAGAAATGTATTACCTTATTTCATTTCTCATTCATCTTTGTGTGATATAAGTGATATATCTAAGCTGAACAATTTGTGCAAAAAAGTAGAGAAGTCTCGTGAATGGTCTGAAAGATATAAGCTACCTCCAACAAGGAGATCAGGTTTATTAGAATCTGATTCAAGTTGCATACCTTTTCAAGGGTCTCTTTCAAAAGAAATGTATTTCAAGTATAGAGGTATCTGCTATAAACTCAATTCGTTGTTGAACGGCTCAAGAAATGGTCATTCTTATAGAGGCTGTTACTCTCAGAAAGTCATATTTTGTTATGGTTTTGGAAATGGAGGTGTAACCAAAGATAGGTGTTACAAATGTAAGCAAAAACGCAAACACTGGTACAGCAAGTCTTAACGCTGTGACCACCATTTTGGCAGATCCAGGTACAAGCACAAATGTCAATCAAAAGTCAAAACAGTAAATTCTAATGAATGGCAAAAATGGATAGGTGTCGTAGAGAACTTTCTCTCTGATAAATCAGATTCCAGTCAAATTCCTCCAAAAATATCTGCTAAATATCCTTTGAAGTAACCTTCTGATTTATCTGCTGAAATATCTTATGCCTAACCTCCTGATCCACGTGTTAGTGAAAAAGGAAAAATCAGTCATACTTTCTCTCAACCCTATTTTTGAAAGGAAGTCGAATGACAATCATTCCTATATCAAAGTTCAAATTTATGGTGATGAAATTTTATCTCTTTTTGATTCTAGAAATTGCAGCTCATTATTGGGATCAAATGGACTTTTTCTGTTGGAAAAGTGGCACCTCGATGATATTTTGCGAGTGATTACAGCAGATGGTTCATGGTCTCCTATCACTGTTACTCGAAGACGAGTGTAACCCTAAGGCTCTACTCTTTCGACTGAAATAAGTGGCAACAGCCATTCACGAATTCAGAATTTTGACTGAACGAGGTCTAGAAACCGGTCTCCAGCCCTTGCCATGATGATAGTTCTCAAAAATGGCAGAGAAAGGAATTTTGGATGAGAATTTGAAAAAAAGTTTATTTCTATAGAGGATGCAGCTTTCACTACCCAGTATGGATTGGTTAGTAGCCCATCACTCCAGGGAGTGCCTGGGACGTTTGAAACGCGAAGGGTCGTCTATGTTATAATCAGTGGCTTCCCTCAGGAGGGATTTCTCATGGGTTAGTGCGAAATCGAAAACATTTCGATTGCGGTCTCTGATAATACTCCTGATGGAAGGCAGGTACAAGTCTTCGAAGATCCGATCGTTCCGCACATACCACGGAGCGTTCGTTATCATCCGCAGGACTTTCATTTGCGCTCGTTCCAGGACGCGAATGCTAGTCTTGCAGGTCTGGCCCCAGGCGGCTGAGGCGAACAAAATGACAGGCCTGAACATCATTCTATAAATCAGAACTTTGTTCTTCAGAGAGAGTTTGCTGTTCCTGTTAATCAGGGGGTATGAAGTACAGATTTTCTTGGCAGTCTTGTTCTTAACGATCTTGACGTGTGATCTCCAGGTGAGCCGGCGATCCACCGTTACTCCCAGGTACTTGACCTGCTCCGACTATTCTATCTCCCTTCCAGAGACAGACACACCCTTTCCGGGTTGTTTCTCTTTCGTCCCATCGAAATCGCTTGCGTTTTGTCAGGATTCAGCCTTATTTTCCACTCCAGGTACCACTGCTGGAGGCCGTTTAATGCATTCTGCAAATAAATGACACCCATCAAGTGGTTGGCTGAGGAAGAAAGCAAAGCCGTATCGTCGGCGAATAAGGAGATCTTCACGTGTTCACTCCTTGGAATATCGGATGTGTGAAGGGCGTACAATAACGGAGACAGCACTGCCCCCTGAGGAACGCCGGCCCCAATTTCTCTCGAATTCGAAAGAGAATTGTCGACCTTTATCTGGAATGTCCTACCCATGAGAAAAGACTTGATCCACTTCACCAGGCTCTGAGGCAGGTGGAAGTCAATGAGTTTGGACAGTAGTCCCTCATGCCAAACTCTGTCGAAAGCTTTACTGATGTCTAACAGTATTATATGGGCACTATTATTATTATTAAGTGATGTTATGGCGTCCTCAACCAGCCTCAGAACCTGAAGCTCAGTGGAATGGGCACGCCTAAAGCCAAACTGCTCATTCGGTAGGACATTTCTGTCCTCCACTTCTTCATCAAGCCTTTCGAGAACGACTTTTTCAGACAATTTAGCGGAACTGCAAAGCAGACTGATCGGTCGATAATTTTGCGGAAAGGTCGGGCTTTGTCCCTCCTTTGGAATCATAACCACAATGGCATGCTTCCACCTTCGAGGGAATCTTTAAAGGCGTAGAGAGTTGTTAATTATATTCAAAAGTGACTGTACCTGGTTATCCGGGAAATACTTGATCATGCGATTAGTAATTCCGTCGTAACCAGGTGCTTTCAAAGGATTCAATCCTTTAATATGTGCCTTGAGTTCATGCATCGAAGCTGGACGAATGACATCATGATTGGGTTCTCTTAGTGTACGACGAACCCGCTCTGCCAGTAGAAGATCTCGATCCAAATCATCGTCTGGGTGCACGTTTCATCTGAATTGCTTTTCCATCGTATCTGCAAAAGCTTGAGCTTTGGACTCGGGGTCGTAGCACATACCGGCCTCACCATGAATAGAAGGAAAATCAGACTTTTTTTATTTAAAATTTCGATGAAGTTTCCAAAGCTGATCATTTTCATCTGAATTTTGAAGTAATGTGCCAAATTTCTCATACCTGAACTCAGATATATTTTCTCTAACCTCCCTATTCATTTCATTAGCTCGGATTCTGTCCGCAGGAAACAGACTCCTTTGATATGCTCTCTTGGCACGGTTTCTTTTCCGAATGAGATTTTTCATTCTCTGCGGGAATTCATCATGAAATTTAGGAGCCGGTTCCCTCCGGGAGGAATCCTTCAAAGCATTTTGGATGGTGAGTTCGTAACGCGCTACGACCTCATCCAACTCAAGTGGAGAATCCATTATCTCAGGAGCGCAGTAGGCTGTCTCCAGGTGTAAACTGAATCTCTCCCAATCCACTTTTGTACACAGACGATCTGTTTGGGGCGGTGGATCACCCCCCAGTGATAAAACCACCGGGTTGTGATCAGATCCGAGCTCGGAGAGAACGTGGATGTCCCAGTTCCAGGTGATGTTCCTGGCCAGGGCAATGTCAAGCACATCGGGCCGGAGGTGACCAAAATGCGTCGGCTGATCTGGAGCCAAATACCTGGTATTCATACCTGTCAGAGTGTTGCCACAGTCGCCTGCCATTCGTATTGGTAACACGACTCCATTGTGTGTGCTTAGCGTTCAGATCACCCATGACCAAAACAGGCTGATCTGTTTCCGTCAAGAGTGTATCGAGCGCCTCAGGAAGTATTCGATTGTTCGGAGGGTTATGAGCACTGATTAAACGCATAGGACCACTCCTCGTGTTGAAAACAATGCCTACTGTTTCCTATACCATGGGTATCATCATTGGAAATGAATGCCAAGCTAAACATGCGAATGACAACGTTTTACCAAAATGGCAACGCCGCCACCCGGACGCCCAAGTCGATCATTTCTAAGCATTTTATAGTTAGGAAATCTAACAGTTTCACCATTAAGACGAGTCTCCTGCAGAAAAGCAACATCAATGTTGTTCTCTACATGAAACTCTTGGAACTCAAGTCTATTCTGGAGAAGGCCGTTACAATTCCAACTCACTGCTTTGATGAAATTCGGAAGCTGCCTTTCACCCATTAGTTGGGTTTGAAACCAGTTGAGAATATAGCAGCAGCTTCAGCGAACTGTGCAAACAGCGCCCTCATTGAATCCAAAGTGGAAAGAATGTCTTGTATTTATTTGAGCTGGCTGGGTAGAGGGGTTGTCACGGGCAGCCGCCGCATATGACATCCCCGTCTGTGTCCTTCCTGAGTTTGCGGGGAAATATCTTGGATTATGATGCTCATTGCCAGTGGGATTCACCCTACGCCTTATACGAGGACATCTGGGACATCCTCGATAGTTTGCAGTGTGCTCCCCACTGCAATTCGCACACCTCGCTTTTTCTGTTCTAGGCTTTGGACAATCCCTTGTGATATGGTCTTCCCCGCATTTGACACAGGCGGGGGTGGCACAGCAGTTCAGCTGGCAGTGGCCGAACTTCTGACATATGTGACACTGACCCACAGAGGCCCTAGGCCGCTGAGGCTCAGCTGTCATTTGGAAGTTAAGATCAGTTACATTAAAAATATCTTTGTGTTCTTTGCTCACAAGAACTAAAACTAATGGTAACTCAGTTTCATCTGCATTTAATTTGTGCAATAGAGCCACTGATTTTGGGGCAAACCCCCTCTCAGTCAGCTCATCTTTTATATCTTCACATTTCAGAAATTGAGGAACACCTCTGAATATAACTCGTAATTTTTTCTCTTCAGGAAGACTTTACGTGTGATATGGTATTTTTTGGTCCCTAAAAATACTTGTTATTTTTCGGTAATCATCTGGTGAGTTTGGGAAGATTTTCATACCGTCAAATACATTCTCTGCCACTTTATCGAGTTTAATATTGTTTGATTTCAAAACTGAATTCACTGCAATCCACTTACTTTTGTCCCTGACAGTGATAGGAGGGACTGTTTGTTTTCTCAACGTGCGTGGAGTCAGCTCCATCTGTGTTTGACTGGTCTCATTAGTTGAGTCCATGTTGATGTCATCTGTCTCCAAGATTTGGGAATTGTTTTCATTTTGGACGGTTCCGTGGTTTCGCTGATCCCCTGTATAATTTGAAGTTTGGGCTTCCTCTTTAGCATAAGCTAAATTTTCCACGCGCACTTGGGCTGAGTCCGCCCCTGGATTTGATGAAAATTTGACGTGCGATTCGCTTTCCGTCAAGTTTGACAGGATTTCAAATCTGTTGCTCACTTTGACATTGGATGGAGTTTTTGCATCTGAATTAGGCACAACTACTGATCTAATGCTTCTACGTAATCCTGGGGGGTTCGATAAAGGTTTAGGAATACCTTCAGGTGCTGGCAGTGGTGGAAATTCATTTCTCTTGTGCTTCCTAGGAGCAGGGGTACTGTCACCTGTACCGACATCGCTGGTTTTTGATGATGATATCAATGCACTGATCACTGGAATTCTTGCCAGGTCTTCTCCAAGGGAGGCTAGTAACGTCCTCAGTACTTCCAGGAGATCGGCTCCCGACAGAGAACCGATCCCTGAAAGCACCGATTCCTTGGTAGCCAGATTACAAGTCACAGCAGGTTTTTTGGATTCAACTGAGTAGAGACTTTTTGGGTCCTCTTGGGTAACCTCCAATGTGGGGAGTAGAACGGGGGTTCCTCTAACTGTTTCGGGTACAAGACCTTCGTAGCTCGAATAAATTTGCTTTTTATCGCTTAATTTATTCAGAGCGAATTTCGTAGATCAGTCCGGGTGCTTTGCAGGACCGGACTTTTTACAGCAGATGGTGTACCACAGGAATGTCTGGGATACGTGGTTTTACCTATTAGGACAAATGGAAAAGATTGAAGTGTTGGTAATTTCATCCCTCAAGCACACACTAATCGTGGACGCTGAATTTCTCAGAATATTCCAAGTCAAGGCAGATTTTTTCAATTTATCGTTCGATTTGCGGCAACAGAGTGACACATGTGTAGTAAGCACAGTGCAGTCGAAGAAGGATCTTACTGCAGCACAGCAGAACAGGCCGAAGACAGGAGTTGATTCCATTCCAGAAACCGCACCAGCTGATTGATTGGATTTACTTGAGGACAAAATTGACACAGGTTCAGCTGCTTCAATTTGAGAGCAACAGTTTATTGTCATCCTTTTTGAGATTCCATGTTTTTGGATTAGAGTATTTTAGGATTTTATTTTTCCTAACTTGAAGTTTTAGGATTTTGGTTTTTCTGGCTTAGAGTATTTTAGGACTTTATTTTTCCAAACTGAAGTATTTTAGGATTTGATTTTTCTGGCTTGGAATAGTATGGATTCCATATTTTCTTGAATTGATTATCTCATTAAATCATTGAGGTTTTGAAATTTTCCTGAAAAAATTACGGAGGTTTTGGAATTTTCCTAAAATAATCACTGAATTTTGTTTCATTTAATGATTTGACTTTCAAGATTCAACGTTAACTCCAAGGTAACTTGAGAATGTATTTCTCTTTGAAATTTGGGTTCAAGATTCATCTCTGTACAGTAAATTTCCGTATGATGGGAAATTAGTTTTGGGGGATTATGGATTTTGGTTTATTATTTTAGCTGCGCAGTGGACGGCTTAGGACTATTTCTGTAGGAGCATGTACCATCCATCGACTTGATCGGTCGCCCAGCAGCCATTGGTACGTCCTGATTGCGAGCCACACGCTAAGTCTAGCACCGAGCTACACAACTCCGCTTAATCAGTGGTACATTGTCGTCGATAAAACTGACAGGTTCAGCAGAATTGAACAAAATGTTGTTGGAATTGCATAACCACTTAGGAGAAACTCAAAACTCAATTGTAACATAGCAGAAACTTTTTTATATATTCTTTGTTAATAGACTATTAAAAAGTTTGTATTTGTTTTATTGTTGTACTGATTTGCAGAAGGAAACATCATTTGATTTGCAATTATTATTGGCTAGGAAGTTTGGATTTTTATCCCAATCGAACAAAAAATTCTATCTGTCATACAAATTTACAATTTCCAAAAAACCTTTGCTTGAAACATGAATAAATTTGAAACTAGCAAGGTGGTCCAAAGAATTCCACACCGCTCTCCACTGAATAGCCTGCGCATTCTATCACGTAATTAACTTGTAATAAGTTGTCAAATTCCACAATGAAATGTACCGGCTGTTCCTTATACTTGTGGTGTGTGGGAAAGATTGATACGGTCAATGAAAAGGGTTCTCTATATCACACTGAACGAATACTATCCTTTGGAAGAATTACTTCTCACACTCCTCTTGGAGGCTGAGAAAACCGTGAATACACTTCCAATCAGCCATGAGTCCAACGATGCAGGTGATATGGGAGCACTTACACCGATACCCTTTCTTATAAGTAGTCAAAATACCAAAAACTTGCCAGGAATTTCTAAAGCAGGTGATCTTTATGGAAGAAAGCAATGGCCTATCGTTCAATATATGGCTGATAAATTTTTGTATAGGTGGATTAGGGAATATATGCCAGAATTTCAAAAAAGGAGTGAATCGTTTGAAAAGACTAAAAGTTTCGGTATCGGAGACATAGATGCCATACCTGATGGAAGTAGCCGAAACAATTGGAAACTTGGAAAAATAACAAAAGAATTTCCTGGTCGAGATGGCCAAATCCGGTCGGCTGACCACAAGATCAACTACTTTGAATCGATTGGTCTTCTACGCCTGGAGGTTGGAGAATGTTGGATTTCGTTCGAATCGTATTATGTTTGGATTACCCTGTATATGGAATTTTGTATAACCTTAGGACTAAACTTTTTTTCAGATTAAATGTATGTTTGATGTTATAATATTAACAGATACATTCAAACAAGAATATACAACCTTCATCCAACTTGAAAATTATGACTTTATTTACAACAAGGGTAATACAAATAAAAATGAACTTTGAGCTATACTGATAAGAGAGTCTCCATATCCCACTGTAGAGTACCAGAAATCAATATCCAAATCAATAAAAAGCAGAATATTCTAATCTCTCCTGTCTATAAACCACCATCCATCGACGTTGATATTTCCATCCTTGACCTCAATACGTATCTGCAAAAAACAAAAAATCGTAAACCATATGATTGTCGGAGATTTGAATACAGACCTAAGAGAGGAAAGTCATTGTAAATCAATATTTCAATACTTTGAGTGAGTTTGGCTTCCTTTCACCCATTAACAAATTTACTCTCATACAGGGTACTTCTGCGAGTTGTATAGATCATATGTTTATCAAAAGCAAAGAAACTAAGTTTGGAAATATGTGTTTATCAGTCGTTTGGGACTCAAATATAACAGATCATAATGCTACATGTGCGGTTATTCCCATTACTGTGAATCAAAAAGACCAAACAGAATATATTAAAAAATATATTTACTATGATAACATAGTAAATGAATTTACTACCCACGATTTCACCCAGTTCATTCGGTTATATATATCTCGAATTCAGTATTCAATTCTCAGCTGGGAAGGTATTCTACCCATCCATCTTGACATCATTCAAAGAAAATCCTGAAAACATACTTACCCTACAGCCGACCAGAGCCATCCACTAGTGACGTTATAGCACTTTGAGCGAATTCCGAAGCAATGACGCTTTTCGTCGAAGGATGATAGTAGTCACATCATCCCACAAAGCTTGTAAAATAAATTTTGAAACAATTGTGAGATGTGAGTTGCGATATTCTTATGCGATATTCTTATATAGGCAGCACTGGGGGATCTAATCCGGAAGGCAGGTTATCTCCGCAAGTTAATGTCTTGATGACATTTTGTTGTTCTCGTATAGACATTTTTCCCTTATTTATTGTATGTATATTTTTCTGTCCTCTATTGATTTCCAAGAGGCCTGCTCATTCTGAAAGCAGGGGTGGAGGTGGACCCTTCCCATCTTTTACACGCTTTATATAAGCTTCACTTGTATGTTTGTTTGTTTGTAACCGACTCCTTTGGGCGCGATTTTCACCCACTTCCAGACGTCCGAATGATAAAAAATTTGGCAGGTGTACATAATTCCGGTGACGATGCATTAAAAAAAAATTGTGTGATAAAAAAAACAAAATGGTGGCTCCAATGTGGCGTGCGAGTTTGTGATTATGGTCTGATTCTATTCAAAATTGGTATTTGGGGGTTTTTGGGGTCGGAGATTATGATTACCCAATTTAATAAGATTATTCCATTTTTTAATTTGTAAAGAAATAATAAAAATAATAGATTGAAAAAACCAAAAGAACACGCGTTTATGAATAAACCACTCTAATAAGTAGGAAATAAATAATAGTTTAAAAAACTAAAAAACACGCTTTTATAGAAAACAAGAAAAAAAAAATAGAAAATAGGAAAAAAAAGTATTTTATTTAAAAAAAGTGTGGGTTGGATGGTATCATAGTATATTAAAGTATAAGTGGATAAAAAATGCTTCTTAATATGCGCGATTTTTCGAGCACGACGGCGCAGCCAGAGTGCTCGAAATAGAGCAAGTGTTTTTAAAACCAGTTATCCACGAATACTTTACGTAATTTTTTTTATTGGTGCACTTTGAAATCATATATACTGGTATTATAACTACAAAAAATAGAAATAAGAACTAATAATGCAAAATGGTTGAATTCATGATGTGACATCAGTATACCTTTCATTGTCAAGGAAATGGGAAAAAAAGATATTAATTTGCAATTGGTTATCAAAGATCAATATTTGTTGTCACTAGAGCCCAAAAATGAATTATTGTAATATCGATTTTTTTAATAGTGAGGCAGAATCTTGGTTAATACTGCGAAAATCCAGTGATATATATATATGTATATATATATATATATATATATAAAAAAGAATGTGAAAAGTTCATCAAATGGAGCAAGAGGTATCACATATGAATGAACGAGTTGTTAGTTATATTTTATTTGTCGTTACAAGGTACTCTTGTCAGATCAATAATCGAAAATTTGTCATTTAGACTTCACGTTTCTCGATTTGTTGATGTATCCATGGTAACTTTAAAAAATTCGCGTTTTTTAAAGTTTGATTTGAACATGCTGAGGCGTGCTTCGAAAGAGTAAAAAGGGGCACCAATGAAAAAAAATTATATAGTACATTACACACCTAGGGCAGTAAAGTAAGAAATATCCTAGATCACAGGTAATTGTTGGCCAAGGCGATACCATGCACCCCACGCTTTTTTTCAATATTTTTTTTTCTTATTAACCTATAGTTAGCCTGTTTCAGGAAGCAAACATTCTAAGCATACGAAAAAACCACCTCTAATTTTTCAGCATTTAAGAATTGTTGAAGAATAGTCAATATCCTAATTTAATACTACTTTCCCTAAAATGTTATGAGGATTATCTTGAAACGCTACTATAACATCTAGTATCGTGTTTCATAGTTTTTCTGTTATTTGTTTTTTACAACCTTGAGGACTCTTACATGAACCGTTTCTCTGAATGGCTCCTCAATTTTGATTATCGTTCATTGTGAAATTGGTTCCAGGTTGGGAATTTCATCATTGGTTGGAGTACAAACCTTTTTCTGCACCCTTAATTTTTCTTCAAAACCAATCATTATTAGAATGTCGATCATTTCCATTTCGGTAAGCTTCATATTGATACTTTTTGAATAATATCCACTGTTGTGACCATTAACATTCGAGTCGAGTCAATTGAGTTTACTTTCAGTGATTAGTGTAGTCTTTTCTTCATTGCTTTCATAAATGTTACACACTCAACTGGCTCGCACATTTCTGTGATATCTTCTTGTCGTACGGTTTTTCTATTCTCACGGAAGTGTCTTGTTTTTTCCTCTATCAGCACTTGTGGTTCTACTATCGGTAGTTCTTCTGATTTTGTTGATGTGAATTATCTTGGGGCTCCTCTATCACTAGCCAGCATGCTCCTCGATATGGTCGTTGATTTAAGTTTTTCTGATACCTATTCGAGGGGGCTGTAAATGATGCTATTCTCTTGGGTATTGTCGCAGGTATCGATAACCGAGGTGACAACCTTTTGCTGAAATCCCCTCTGGGATGTCCACTTCTACCACATCTAAACCAGTTTCTACTCGAATAATTATTGGCGTTGTTATTCTGAGGTTCTTCTTCTCCTGGTATTCTGCTGAGAGGCTACTCTGTACTGTCACTTTGTTTCTCCTCCTGGAGCAGACTCCCAGTGGGATACACTTCCAGTTTTGACTTCGAAGTGGTAACGGCTGCTTCCACTTCCAATGAGCGAACTAAAGCTACACTTCCCTTTCCAGTTTTTTTTGTCAGGCGCTCCTATTTATATTTTTTTCTACCCTACCCTGCTGTCGTTGTTTCAGTTTCTGCAGACGGTTTGCCTCTACTCGATTCTTTTCCAGAAATCGACTTTTTTGTTCGGCCAACTACTACTACTACCAACTTCCATAACGGCCCCCATCTCATATTTCTTGTTTTCACCATGTTTTTTCTCAAATAATATCGCTGGCTGGGTTACTATTACGAATCTAGAGTTCGTGGAATTACCTGTCAAAATATAACACATATCCCACACTATTTCCTGGCTAGAACTCAACTCGAAGAACTCACCTTATGAACTGACTGAATCTTGGAATCATATCATGTCTCTTATACATGTTATTAGCACCCAGAACAGCTTCGAAGGTCGTTTGTCGGTCACTCCCGGAATCTCTCCTCCTTCTGTTGGTACTTTCAGGAATTTCCGCGCCAGACCAACATGTGCTGGTGTACTGTATTCGTTTTCGTAATAATTGAATGAATCCACATAAATTCAATGAGATCATATTTTTTTAAATTGGCCTGGACTATCGGTAATAAGGACCAGAAAGTAAAAATATTGTTTCAATACCACGTTTCGAAATAGTAAATTTTTTAAGCAAAAAATTATTTTCTTAACTATGGGAAAAAGTACGTATATCACCATACCTTCAGAAACTCATCTTTGGATTCAAACTAAGAGACCAATAAAATAATTGGCATAACTCCAAACTCGTGCCGAGAATAGAGTAAAAATAACAAAACATTGGCACAAGTTGAACATTTATACGACATATAAATTTAAACACCGACAACTTCTGACCTATTCCATCAAAACTAGTCACTCCACAAAAACAAACAAAAAACAATGATTTTTTCATTATATAAATTCAATTGTTCATGGAAGGATATTGTTTTCTAGTGCGCTCTCAAACTACCCAACCTTCCGAAAATGTATTCACTCAACTGAAAGATGAAAGAACAACTGAATTAAAATAAAGCGTGATTCATAATATCCCTCGTAAATGCTGTAAACACGATTTAGAATTGAATATGACTGTGATGAAAGTTATAAGAACAAATAACGGACTTTCATTCCATTGAGAGTCTACATCGAGTAGGAATCAATGATTATTTCGAAATGAGACACAAATTGATTCAAAATATAATTAGGAGAAATTATCTAGATAAATCTACGTGATAATTATGATCCAAAACTATTTTGTTTTGTCTTTGAATGATTTCGATGACATAGATAAGTAGTATCATTCCATAGGGGAGACCAGAGCTAGTGGGTCAGCTTTTGAAAAATATTTGATAAAAAGCAAATTAATGATGTTTTTGACATTGATGTATTCTCAAGCTTTTGATACATTCATCTTCATGGATCACTCAATCAGAATCATTTGCAATTTGGAATAGTAAACGCATAAACATTCACCAATGAGTATACTCACCCAGTGGTAGGGTGAAGGTAGCCTGCTTTGTATGAAAAAGGAATGTGGTTAAAATAAGGCATTATTTATTGAAAATGAAACCAATTATTGGTAACTGATTCAACTTTTTAGTCGATGGAGTTACTTTCATCGTTTTACCTCTTTTCATCTTCTGCTCTGGTTGTAGTTTTTCGCCCCCTCTTTTTCCTTTCCTTATTTTTCCTTCTTTCTGTTAGGCCTCTCCAAATGAATAACTGGTCAAGCATAAGCGGATCTTCTGTTCTCCTTCGGAGAATAGAATTAAATCTGTTGGTAATACATGTGTTCCCTTATTTCAGGTTATAGACCGTTTAACCCCGTGTAAAAACCTGCCTCAAGAAGATCTCTTTCTATAATATGGTTCTTTATATATCCTAAATGATATTGTTCGATAAGACTAAGCATAAGTAACATTTTCTACACAATCTATTCCAGCAGGGGATCATCGATCCATTGGATAAGAGCGCAAATACTCATGTTCAGTGGAAACCTCCCTTTTAAAAGCATATTGCGGTGGCTGTAATCTAGCCATCATATTCGTTGTGGTACAAGCCAAAGGAAGATCGATTGTCACATTGCTAGGAATGAAATAAGTTGTCATTGTTTCACAGAGATCATTCGTTATTCATTCATCAGCAGCTGTATTGACATGTTTCTCAAAAGGATTATGAATACTCAGATCTGGACCTGCAGTGGACTAGGAACGAAAATACAATCGGAGTAATATAATGCTATAATAGATAAGTGGACAAAGTGTTTGTCGAAAAGGAGTAATGCCCCTTTGTTTTGATGATTGAAGGGGGCATAGAGTTTCTTCTGGCAGAAGAAGCAACTGCTACGTTCGTCTCACAGATGACGTAACTCTCCTTACATGTTTGTTTCACTATCCGACCATTGTGTGTCATTTCAAGAAACTTGTGAACCAATCCTTTCCTGCTGTCTTTCTTTCTTTCACGTCTCCGGAATTGTTACATTATAAGCAACAGCATATTGGTGGGCAAATTTCCTTACTTCTGTCGTTGAGCCTGTATAGATATCTGCAGCTTCCATTATTAATTGCCTAATAATCGTGTGATCGTTAGAAAGTACCTAGATCCTGATAGGGTGAACATCTTACGTATTTGTATTTAACCCTACAGTGGTAACGGCGGGTCTCTCAGACACGAAGAGCACTTCTACTTTCGGAGGTGCCGGAATATTTCAATTTTATATCCCAGCTATCTTCCAAATTGGCAAGTAGTAACTTACTGTCGCCAGAGGAATGTTATACGACTTTTGAATTTCTCGTAAATAATTCATTCGGGTCCAAGAAACCCGGCGCTACCAAACGTGCAATAATTTCAATTAACAGCACTTTTTAATTCTTTCATCATTTTGAGAATTCTAGTGTATGTGAGTAGTACTTTTTTGTTTCACTATTCGTTCTCCATTATGTATGATGAATAACGAGGATGAACAAAGGAGACTTCTGAAAGGAATTTCATCTGATGACATTGAAATAGATACACAAGTTTCAGATGAAAACTACAGAACAAGATGTATCTTCTTCTGATTCTGATGACGAAAATATTCTCGAATTCATTAGACATCTGTTACCCTATTTCACAGCTCCAGATGGTACAATTCGGTGGAAACACTCATAACAATCCAATGTCTCAAATATGTGAATATTTATTGTGAAAAGTGTTCCAATTGGATGAATTTTTATTTCTAATAAGTATATTTTGATATTATGCAATCAGAGCTGTCTCAAAGCACTGTGCTTAGTGCTCGTGAAAGCACTCAAAGCACTTCTGTGCTCGCAAGCACTGTGCTCCCGAACACTTTCCTGAATCAGTGCTTGGGGCTTAGTGCATCGAGCATTTTACGAAAAAGTTTAGTGCTTATGAATCTATACATGTTTTTTAAACATGAAATCGTGGCCAGCGGCACCCCCAAGAACTACTGAACGCATCTGTATCGTTATATTATGAATATTCGAGAGATAACAGTGTTGATATAAGCATTGTTTTGAATGTTTTGCGTTGCGAAGTGAGTTTAGTGCTTAACAATTTTTCTCTGAATGCAGGAACTTAATGAATAGACTTCCTACATACGATGATATTCTATTGAGAAACAGTTATGGGAACAAAATTAAGAACACACTAGAGTACAATCGGTTCAACATTGTTGGCCGACTGTTTCTTTTCCTACGGAGAGTCGGCCGATTATATTAATAAACAAGTATTCTGTCCACATCTGAAGTTGTTCAGTCAAATGAAAAATGGCGTCTAATGACATTCTGGTAACTGCTGATGTTTGTGCTGCATATTTGATTATAAAAAACAAAAAAACGACGATGGTGGAAAAACATTATTTCATCTGTAGTCGTCGAAAATTCTTTTGATAAACGTGCTATTTCGTCTTTTTTCTTGTTACGATCCATCAACTCTCTACGAGAGACATTCCAAAGAGCAGGAACTTGTGTTAAACTTCCAATTAGATCCAACGTATTTTCAGTTGTCCATATTTTACAACGTATTTTGTCTATTTCAAAATAATTAGCTACAACTGAAAACTAACCTCAAGTAAAATATCCTCGATCCCGTTGAAAAGCTGAAACAATGTTTCTAGTCCTGAAACTGTAGTCCTCAAACTGGTAGAGACCTGCCGATTTCTCCATTCGAAATCGAAAACAAGGGACTCGGCGATTCCTTTGATGAACTCCCTCCCGATGTTTTTGTTTCGTCTGCGCCAAGTCAGCCGACTCAACAGCAACAAAAAATATACAGTCGGTCGACAACGTTTTCACCGATTATATCCAAGTCTGTACTTGTTGTCTCTCTGTGACTGGGAGGACCCTTTGACCAAACCAGTCATCAAAGTGACAGCAATTTCAATGATGTTTTACTTTGATTTTGGCGGAGCTTTATGTGCTGAACTCTCTGCAGGCGCGTACTGGGTAACTTTTGGAACCCGAGGGTCCAGGCGATTTTTTACAAACATGGAAATTAGTTTTTAAATATTTTCAGAAATTTTATTCAATGTGCTGTGTTATTGTAATTTCTGGAACCCGAGGGTCCAGGCGATTTTTTACGAACATGGAAATTATTTCCTAAATATTTTCAGAAATTTTATTCAATGTGCTGTGTTAAGTGTTTAGGATCCGATTCGATTTATAATTGGTTTGTGGGAGTTTCGTCGTTATTTTGTTGAGAAAAAATCAGGAATGGCGGCTCCGATTTGGCTGACGTGTGTTGTATCATCGGTGATCCGAATCTATTTAAAATTGCTATCTAGAGGTTTTTGGGGTAGCAGATTATCATTTTATTGTCAGAATTCAAGATGCGGGATCTAATATGGTGGAAGAGATTTTTTATTTATTATCCGAATTTAATGAAAATTGGTATGTAGTGGTTTTTAGGGTCGCAAATCATGATTTCTCAAAATTCGATAATTTGAGGATATAGCTTCAAAATATTCGATATTATGTGAATCGAATTTTCATTTTGAAGTGCACTAGCGTGAGAGTCGTATTCATTCCACATTACCAGTTTATTCAATGCTACATGCCACACTTATAATTAATATATCTTCCAGGGCAAATCATTGCATTTCAATTATTATGATTCCATTGATTTTCTGGATTTGATTCGACGTAGAACCAAAAATACAAAAAAAAATTATTTGGACCAAATTGTTCATTACAGTATTTCTATATCAAAAAGTAACTTAAGTGCCTAATAGTCTCACCCTTTTGAAGAGCGATTGATGGTTAGTGCTCGCTGAGTCCAATAAATTTCTGAAAGTGCTCAGTCATCACGAGCATTTCAGAAATAAGAGGGCTTGGTGCTCCAGCCTCGGGAGCACTTTGTAATAGTGCTTAGTGCTCGAAGCACTTTTCGTCAGTACTCGACACAGCTCTATATTCAACACACTTTTTCATTAGAATATGACCTCATTCCTTTTTTTCAAATAAATCTTCGTCAGAAAAAAATTGTTTTTGTGCTTGAAAAGCAGAGATTGACAAAATGTATTTCGAAATGAATACAAGACTAAACTGAGTTTGAAAAACGGAATCATGGGGACACATAAAGAGTGAACTGATGTTCACTCTTATGTGTTTGTATCTATATGAAGTTTTAGAAAAAAAAAATATAGCATTGGATTTAGAAAATCTACATGATATCAATATCGGGTCTGTTAGACCCGGAGCTATCAAAATTGTATGCAACGTTAACGAAGTTTTTTGTTTGTTCTTCAGCATCTTGAAGTGAAGATTGGCATCCGGAGGCAGCAGGGTTGAACTCGTTCACAGAAAAAGCAGAGTTGAACTCGTTTTTGTGGGACCTAGAAAAATGTTGTGGCATAGAATATCAAGTTTATGGGAACAGTAGATAATTGATAGCTTCATTGATATATGAAGGTTTTGAAAGAAAGTTTTTTATCTGAGCTTCACAAGATGTATCGATGGTCGAGAGCAGTGTTCAGACTTCTGGATAAAGGGAACCCGTAAGTTCTCAGCATTCGGGGTTTCATTGTACCAAATATACATTGAAAAAACATTCTGCTGAAAATCATCACAATATCGGTTAACCCTGTATTCACTAACGATTGGCAACCTCAGATCTCTCGATTGAAGAAGATGAATGATTTTTAAATTCACCAGCTTTTAATGGAATGTTGAAAAATGAGAATATCAAAAATAGTATCTGGAAGTTTCCTATCATTTATTGTGGTTGAAAAGCTACCTTCTCCGTGTTTGATGAGTGAAATGAGAAAGTCTACTTTTGGGTAAGTAAAACTGAAACACATTCCATAGTTTATATATGATTTCTCTTTATGAGTGTTTATCATCAATATGGCTCCAATTAAAGTGGCTTACTAGAAAGTTTTTCTCGAAAATAGGTTCAGTCTCGTACAGTGAGTATTCTATACCATTTCAAAGTATGCATCCCTGGAATCAGATGAGATTCAGATACTCGTTTCACTTTGTTTTCTTCTGCTCAATTTTTCTCTTCATTTTGTTTTCTCATCAGATCAATTGTATTTCAGATTCTTTTGGAGACAGATGGTGGAAGATTTTCTTTTTCTCATCAAATTCTTCATTTTTTCAATTAGCCCTCATTTACTATTTTATAAGCTGAGGTTGAATAAAATTCGAATCGCTAAACTTTATCTTAGTTCGAATGTTAACGTGATGTTATTTCTTTTGAGCATTTTCAATTTATACTAAAGAACACAGAGTTGGGGAAGATAACAAAGTTCTGTCATTTTTCAAATTTTCAGATGAATTAATCCACATATATTGGTTCTCAGAAAATCCGATTCCTCGAGGTCAGCTGAACCACACCACTTTGTATATTCATAGTTTCGTAACACGAAAATCGTTCGAAAATATGTCATGCCGTTAGTATTATTTGGAGGAGGCTGTTTTAATTGATAAATGGAATATCGTCAGCACTTTTTGTCATTTTCCTAACCTCCGCGGTTCTAACTTTGGCAATATCAGTCCAGCTGCTACCTTGTAAATAACTTATTTGACACATATTGGGGTGCAAATGAAACACCCACTTAGGAATGGCATTCGCGTAACTGTAGGATATAAAATTCGAAAAACACGGTCTGACTAATAAATATGTACGGATGGAGAGAATTTACTTGAAACAGATCCGGGGGCGTATAGGGATGGTGACTGAAATGATTACTGTACGATTTTCCGAAAGATGAAATGTATTATATTGTCATTGAACCGTGACATGCCCAATATCTCACAAAATGGTTGAAATAATTGAATGTATATATATATATATATATATATATATATATATATATATATATATATATATATATATATATATATATATATATATATATATATATATAACCATTGATTCTGGGAAATTGATATGGTTGAACGATTTCAGTTTTATGAATCATCTGAACGTGAATTCTAGATAAGAAAAAATGGTTTAATTTTTTCATGAAGAGAATCACTGAAAAATAGAAGAGAGCTACAATGAATCGTGGTAAATAGAGTATTCGATTAATCCTGATAACGGCAAGAAGTCAAGAAACATGAACACCCTACCGAGAACCAATATGGAAATTAATTTTTGCTTGTAACGGGATTATTTGGAGAACTCCTGAAGATAGTGAACATGAAAATATTTCATATAGAATAAAATATTATGTTCTTATATATTGATTACTTAATTGACAGTATGAAGTATCATGAAAACGATCATAATTCCCTAGATATTCCGAAGCATATTTCATAGTCATTCGGTCAATAGAAGTGAATGATAAAAATAAATTTCAATGCGAACCGACTTCCAAGAACGAATAATCTAGTCTATCCAGCATCTAATAATCCAATTCACAGACTGCAATCTGACCTCTTGCTCACCCGTGAATGACGAGCTCATAATGCGAGTTCATAACGTATTACAGTGGATAAAATTAAAAAAATCTTGTGGGTTCTTTCCAAACATCGAAGTTATCGTAGGTAAAACTATTTGTTTATGTTTTCTTTCTTGTTTATTACGGCCTTCTCATTGAAATTTCGAACAAAAAATATTTGTTTGATGGACTATCAGCTATCAGCGGTTGTGCAAGGGGTTAGTTAACAGCCCGTTCAACACACTTCAACAGCCACATCAAGTTTTCCGAAGGGGGCTCTGCGGCTGCGCACTTTTTACACGCTTCTATTAGCTTCACTTGTATGTTTGTTTGTTTGTAAACGACTCCTATCGGCGCGATTTTGAGCCACTTCTAGACGTACGAATGATTTGAAATTTGGCAGGTGAACATTATTCCGGTGACAATGCATTAAGAAATTTCTGTTTGAGGAAAAAAAAATGACGGCTCCAATATGACGGACGAGTTTTGTGATTATGGTCCGATTCCATTCAAAATTGGTATGTGAGTAGGATATTTAAGCCGGTTCTGGATTTCCCCCCCACCACTTATGACCTTGACCCCCCAACGCACGCCCCTGACCTTGGGAAGGGTGTTTGGTTGCGTGTGTAAGTGTATCGTTTAACCTTGAAGTGACCTTGAGATGTGGCGGGGTAGAACGCACGCCCCTGACCTTGAGAAGGGGGTTTAGCTATGTGTGTAAGTGTATCGTTAACCTTGAAGTAACCTTGAGAAGGAGCGGGGTAGAGGACATTGCATATAATTCGAGGTGAGGCTGTCTCATATGGAGTCTGACATTGAAGGGTAACTCAGGGTCGAGTGGATGGATAACATTGGGAGGGCAGGTGGCACATTGTCGTACGTGATCGTGTGTAACGTTGTCTGTCCTTCACCTTGAGACACCCTTGAGCATTGGTGGAGAGTGCATATCGTTCTAGACACGCTTCACCTTGGGATGACCTTGAGCATTGGGAGAGAAAGCATATCGCTCTAGACTCCCTTCACCTTGAGACGACCTTGAGCATATCGTTTATCCCACATTCAATCTTGTATGACATTGACAACGGATAAACATTGTGAACGGATAAACATTTTCAAGGTGACCTCCACACGAATCCCATTCTGACGTTGTTTCAAGGTCGAGTCGGTGGAACCAAACGGAGTGTGACCTTCATATTTATATAGGGTGGGGATTTTGTTCCTTATAAAATGCTTGAAGACATTGTTGAGAAATCATAAGTTGAATATATTCATTAGAGTGAATACAGAGTACGAGAAAGTTCTCAATTGAGTGAGTGTATTTTTTATAAGATGAAATAATCTATATTTTTCCATACAGTCTTACTATGTCTCTTCCAAAAGTAGATTTGAAGAGAATCAATTCTTCAATAATTGAACAGAGGGTGGGAGCTTTTGAACAAAGACCAATATCATCATTACCCATCGGTAAAGCTTTCAACATAATTTGTATGACGATTTGTATAACCCGATATGGAAGATCTATTCTGATGACATTACGTGATGATAATAATACTTTATTCAAGTCAT
>JAFIRS010002799.1:0-180309 GCA_018342105.1 Gonioctena quinquepunctata | reverse complement strand
GGTTTCATCATCACCTGTTTCATTTCCTTTAGGTCAATCACAACTATCTTTTCATTCGAAAGCAATATTGACATTGGAACTACTTTTTTTTCTTTTCCCTTTTATCAGTCTATTGTTAAAAATGCGCAGGCCCGGTAGAAGAGAGACGGGCCCGGGAAAATTCGTTGGGGCTCAGTTTTTAAAGGGGACATGAGAATTTTGGTTTGGGGAAACTTTACTGGAGGAAGTTGGCATGGGATTAACCCCTTTAACTTTTTAAATTAAAAAATTCCCCCCATTTTCCCTATGATTGCGGTTTTGGGAAAGTATGGGGAAAAAAAAAAAAACAAGTTTTTCCAGTGGTTGTTCTAAAAAGTGTTCTGGTTCGAATGCAAACGTTCCAAGTTTTTTGGAATCGTTTTTCATTTTAAAAAAAAGATTGTTTTTTTTCTGTTGGGGGTCTATCACAAAAAAAACTGGAAAATTCCCTTTTTGGGATATTCCATCTAATTTTTCATTATAGTATTTTTTTTGGGTTTTGTTTCTTTTGAAAAAAAACACAACTTGATATTGGTATTTCATCAAGCTCTATTTTTTGGTTTTCCCTTAGGCTCCTGGAAAAATGTTCCCATTTTAAGTTGTTATTTTGGGGAAAAAACCCAGTTATCAGAAAATACTTCAACTCGAAAAAAACCTTGAATCATTTATAGATTCAAATGACAAACCCCCCGTTTTTTATTTCTTCCTTTATACCCCGTTTGGTTTAATCTCCAAATTTTCTAAAATTGTGATTGTCGTTCGGGGGGGATATTTTGCTGAAGTTAGGCCCCTATTCAACTGGTGCGTTTTTATCGGGGGAAAACTTGTTCCCAAAAAATTGGTTTTGGTTTTTTTTAACACCTTTTCAGTCGGTTCCCCCTCTGGCCCTTAAGGGAAACCCGTTTGGCCACAAAATTATCGGTAGAAACATCTTTGAATTTTATATTTGAGGGCTTCTGATACGTATCGTCAGTTTGAAAACCGCTTCTTTCTGCCCAGCTTAAACAAATGCCCAGCAAAGTGTTCCCCAATTGAAAAAAAAAAGTTTTTTAAAAAAAACCAAAACCATTAAAAAAATCCAGAAAATCGAATATAATTAAACCAAATTCCAACGGTTATGTGCAAACTTGATGGACATTGTTTTAAAATTAAAAATTTTTTAAAAATTTATTTCCTACCAAAGTAAAAAACATTGTCTTACATATTTCAACAACTCATGGAAACCCTTTTTTTTTCTATCGTTGAATTTATATTTCCCCCCAAAAAGATTAATTGTGGGGAATTCATTAACAAAATTGTTTTTTTTGAAAAAGACAAAAAAAAAATTTTATACTGCTCATTTTCTTTCCCTCTTTTTTTAAAGTAAAATTTTTTTTATTACTTTTATATGGATCCATTTAAATTTTGTACACTGTTTTTAAAAAAAATGTAAAAGTTTTGCTAAAAACGTTAGCCCATTGGGCCCCCAAATACATGTTCCAAGGTAACATTCACTCCGGGGGAAAACAGGATGGCAAAAGACGTACGTGATTACCCCCTTCAAGTATCGAAAATGTAGTATTATCCGTAACCGGGCGCGAAGGAAAAAAATCAGGTTCCGGTTTTTAAAAAAGGGGAAAATAAAATAAAGTGCCACCGTAGACGAAAAATATATCTTGGGGGGCCCCAATTTTTTCTGATAAATTGTTTCTTTTAACTCGGACGCCATTTTAAAAAATTTGGGGATAGGGAAAAAGTTTTTTTAAATTTTTGGAAAATTTTTCTACTAATTCCCCCTTTTTTCCCTTCCTTTTTTTTTTAACCTCGTGATCTCCCCTTTATTTTTTTTTGGGTACTTTTTTCCCTTCCCCCCCGCCATTAAAATTCGCAAAAAGAAAACTTTTAAAAACCGGGGGATTTTTTTAGTTAATTGGGGGGAGTAGTCGGGAAATATTCGCGTCCCGTTTTTGGGGGGGTTCGTGAGGCACCCCTTTTAAGTAGATAAGAAATCGTCGCGATAAAAAGATCATCTCTTGAAAAAAACCCGAAAAATTTCCGTCTTTTCCTTTACTTTTCTGTGGTAAATGCTGGAATTTAATGTTCCTTCCATTATTTTTTTACCAGATGAAGACAAAAGGGTTTTTTTTTTTTTTTTTCTGGTCCTAAAAAGGGAAATTTTCCCTTTCCTCGAATCCGCCCGATTACACCCTCAGTTTTTTCCGGGGATGTTTTATTAAAATTGATCATCAAAAATTCATGGTTGGGGCTAGATATCAAAGCGGGGGTTCGGTATTTAGTGTTCATATAATTTACGGTTTGTTGTCTTGGAATGTTAGAATGTGGCTTCAAAACTTTTGGGAGGAAATTTTTTAGTGGAAGACAAATCGTGAACAGATGAATAGTATTAAAATTTCCCAAAAAGTTTTTTTTTAATTTGTTGTAATCATGATCTTGGGGGAACCCCAACCAATTAATTATTTTTTAAATAACTACGGACAAAACTCAAAATAGTGTTAATTCTTAAAGTTCAAAAAAATATGGTGGGGCCCCCATAAAATCGAAAAAAAGTCTAAAAAATATGCAAAAGTTCCCCCCCGAAATAAAAGAAAAATATGAACCAAGTACAAAAATTTCGCGTTAGTTAAAATATAACAGGATGTTCAAAAATCATTTATTCAATATTCGATTGAGAATGTTTCCCTATCAGTAATTTAGTTTTTTTCAAATAATTCGGAAACTATTAACATTCAAGACACTAAAAAACGATTTATAAAGGCGAAAAAATTTAAAAGGGAAAACCCCCCCTGGCCTTTTTTTTATTAGCAATTTTCATTTAATGTTGAAAATAGAGCTCGCGGCAAGTGCGTTACGATCCCCAAAACCGGGGAATAAAAAATATAGTGATAAATATTTTAAATTTTTTAAATAGGGTTTCCGGATACTTGAAAAACAATATCCTGCTAAAAAAAAATTCTTTTTTTTCATAAAATGGGCCCCATTGTTAATAATTTTTTTGGTTCTTTATTTTCTAGACGAAATTTTTGAAATAGCATAAAATTGTTTCGCATTGCGTGCTTTTATTGATCATCAATTATTAGAACAAAAAAAAAAAAAACAAAAAAAAAAAAAAAATTTTTTCCCCCCCATTACTTTTTTCATATATGAAAATACATCAGGATAACATGAATTCAAAATTTTGGGTTTTGGTTTTGGGGAAAAAAAAAAAAAAGAATCTTGTAACGTTTTGCTTTTTCTGTTTTTTTTAATCAAAAAATAATGATTTAAAAAATTATTGTTTATAATATTTTCCCTTCCCTTTTCATAATTCAAACGCATATTGAGGAAAATTTTTCAATTTTTAAAAGGGTTTTTTTTTTATTTTAATTTTCTTTTTTATTAAAAAAAAATTGTTATGAACAATCAGTAGATGTGTTTTTTTTTTTTGTTGATGAAAAAATTAAGGAAAATTAAATGTCAATTTTTTATTTTTTATCGAATTTTTTTAATTCAAGTCTAAATAAGCCAAAAAGACGCCCATCAAATTTTTTCATGTTTTAACTATAACATATCCGAGAATTAGCATTTATCCGTTTTTATATAAATTAATATCAAAAAAGTATATGTCAAGTACGTTACTATTGTTACATAAAATTCTATTTAGAAAAATCGAATTAAACGGTTTTCTTCCCCAGAAGATTAATAAAATTTTAAAAAAAAACTGGGGAAAACAACACTTTCCTGGCAAAAACGCAGAACGTTGAATTATTCCGGTCCCCTTCGGTGAATATCATTCCCGTTCGGTGGTATTTGCCAGGAAAAAAATCCCCGTTCAATTAAGTCTTTTTTAAAAATTCATTCACTTTTTTCCCTTATTGGGGTTTTTCTTCCCCCTTTTTGCTTTGTTTAAAAAAAAATTAATTCTCTTAATATCTTCTGTTTTTAAGATCTTTTTCCCTGCGGATACACTTATAATCCTCTGAGAATTTCTTTGAAAATAAAATATATACCAAAAATTTTTCGTCTAACCCTAATAGTTCAAATAATAAGTTTTTTTCAAAGTAGATAAATAAGTTTGCCCAGTCTCGTAGGGGGGCCTCGGAGGGGGGTTTTTTTTTACTTCGGTGCGGTTTTTGGGTCTTTGGTTTGGAGAGCCTGCCTAGCTAGTTCATCAGTTTTCACTTCCCTCGATGCGGGGGCCGGGGAAACCCCCATTGGGTTAAAAAAAATTGATGTGGATTCCAAAAAAATAAATGTGTTCTGGAGTCGTATCAGTTTTGGGTTTTCCCCCCGGGGGGTTTGTTTTTTGATCGTGGGTTCCATTATGTTTTTTTCTCTCCCTTTTCAAGTTTCGACTTCCCCCTTTGGAATATGGAAGCATTTATTCGAGTGGTGCCTTTTGGGGGGGTTTTTTCCGACTTTTCCGCACCAGTTCCTTCCTTGGTTTGGGGTCCGTTTTGTACCGGATCCCCCCCCGGTTTTCTCTAGATGATGTCGTTTTTTTCCTTCGGTCTTGTATGATCACATCAAGTTTTTATCAAAAATATCAAAAATTGTGTGGTTCGTTGGTTTGTTAAGAATTTGCCTCCACTATTTTCTTCAATTTGTTGTAACCGATTCCTGGAAAGTCCTAGTCTTTTCCCCCCTGATTGTCATTAATCGGTGGAAGGTCAGTAGTGCTTTGGCTCTTTTAAAATTTTTTTTCCCCCCCTTTTGCGAGGCTATTTTTTTTTTTCTTCCACCATATCGAAGATGCGGGGTTATTAAAACCTTTTGGACTCAGCCCCATGTTTCCGTGCGCTGTTTGGCTACCATTCTTCACCTCAGCTTTCTTTTTTTCCTTTGCCAATTTTGGTTCCACGTTCATTTCTTCTGGACTCCCCAAATTAAACCCCCCACGCTGAATGTTGGTCCCCGGGGGGTTGGGCCCGGGGGCCCTTTTTCCTTCTTCGGGTTGAGGCTACTAGGGGTTGGGGGCGTATTTAAATTTTTTTATTCATCTGGACTGACCAGGCTTGGGGGCCCCGTTTGCATCCTCTCTCTAACTGTGGTGTTGTTTTTTCCGGAGTATGATGACTATGTCTTCTACGTCCCCAAAATGTTTTGTCTTTTTTTCCGTGTGATCATCAGGTCTTTCAACACCGGTTTCAGAGCAGTGGGAAAGCCCCCCCGGTAGCCCCGGGGACCGGTTGGGTATACCCCCCCTTGGGAAAGGGGTAGATTATTTTTCTTTTGCATTCAGTCCACCCACCGGGGAATTTCTCCCTTCGATGCCCTCGGGGGGCTAAATTTTTGGGGGGATCGTTCGAAGTCAAAGAATGCACCCTTTGTTTTACAGAACAGTTTCCACCTTCTCTACAAGTTGGTGTTATGCTCTTTCTGAGGATTTGCCTGTTGTGTAGGCATATAGATCTTTGTGTAGGGATTTTTTTCCCAAGACTGTATCTCTGATATGCATATCCAAGTTGTTTTTGCGTCATGAGCATAAATAACATAGTTTTTGGCCTCGTCCTTTTTGCTCCATCCTGTCCAGTTCTTCCAGGCTTGGAAATGGGGCCCCCTGTTTTTCCTTATGCATTTGGTATGTACCCAGTGAAGACCGGATCCCGTATTTAATTCTACTAGATCAATTCATTCCTGCAGCATGATGGGGTAAATGCCGCGGTTTTGGGGGTTTTTCGGTTGGCAGTTGATGGCCCATATCTTTTTTCCGTTTTTTCCCTTTTTTTTAATCTGCCATTTGGGAGGCCCTTGGGGGGTTCAGTTCTGAGTGTCCCGGTCTCAAATGATTTGGGGAAATTATCCGGGGGAATTTTCCCCCCGTTCAAGGGATCTTTCCCCAAACCGCGTGTTCCCGACCCCTTTTTGGTTTGGATATTTTTGATTTCGTAAAGTCTTGCTTTTCTAGTCCCGCTTCCTCAAACCGTTTTTTTTGTTATTGCCTTAGTGCTATGTTGTACTCGGAAAGGGTTCCATATTCCCCATTACCGAAAGAATTTGTTAAAGGGAAGCGACCACGTTCCTTCTTCAAATTCTTTTTCCACCAGGAAGTTATGCCTCCCCTTGGTGAACAGTTGTCGTTAAATGTGATTGCGTCCTGAAGTATTTTCACAATCAGACATCATAACAAAAAAATATATTTTTGTTTTACTAATTTTCATACTATTTTCAGAATCTTCTTAGCTAGTTGCCCTCTGAATTTGATTTAATATGTTCATAAATAAATACTCATATACATATTTCTTATGTTCGGCTATGTATTTGACCTTTTTTCTATTGATTCTTTTACCTTATTCTCTTTACCTCGGGTAACGAAGGCGTCTATGGAATCTCGGAGTCAGTTCTACCGGAGCCCCCTGGTAGTTCTTGATGTCAATTTCAGAAAATGGCAATTGTTTTGCCAATATTGAAAATAATGCAGAAATTCATCAAAATATTAATTTCCTTCATTCAGGAAGACTTACTGTTATCTATTCTGCGATAATTAACTCAAATCAATGCTTCATAGCAAAATATACATGAAAAGTGAAGTTATGTGATGATGAAAAAATCAATGTAACCTATTTTTATAGGTTATGTAGTCTATATACTAATTTATGGAAGTGTTCTATCAAAAGGGTTCCTTGAAAAAGGTTTATTTTTGCAATGCACTGAGTTTAGTAACCTTTTATGGTTCAAAGTACCTGTGGCTTCTTGAAACGAAAATGTTCATTTTGGATTTCTCGTTGCTGGAAAATCCGTTCCCTCTGCGCTTGTCGACTGTGAATTCGCCCTCGTACTGGTATATGTCTCAAATGAGAAGGTAAGATTAGTTTATCGGGTTTCTCCAAGCTATTATTCTTTTGTATTTTCGTGTTGTATTGGCGAATAACTGTTTCTGTAACGAAAATATGATTGATTTTTCAAATTCAAATATCTTGGGTTGGTTCTTCCAAAATATTTTTTTTTCAATTCCTAGCTTGTTGATTCCTTTCCCTTGATACCACACATTCTTTGTTTTCTTCTCGAATTTTCGATTTACACGCACTTTTTCGTTGCCTTTTTCATTATTTCCGTTTTTCGCGATTTTATTCAAATCGTTTCAAAAACCTTACATATTTATCTTTATAAGAAAATTTTTGACGTTTTGCTTTTCATATTATCAATATTCATAATTTTGCATCAAGATCTTTCCTGGCATCTCATTGGCTATTGTGTTGAGATCAAATTTCATATACAGAATATTCTAACTCTAACATTTTGTTGTCTGCTTGTGCACAAAAATATATTAGTGAATTTTGATTTCTATAATTTTATAAATTATGCCAATTGCTTGTAATGTTGAAGACATGTTTATCTCAAATAATGGTATCGACTAATATTAAATGCGGTTTCAGAAAAAACGGTAGAATCTTCAGAAAAACTGTGAAATAACATAGCATAAATTACTAAATATAGCAATGTATCAAAAATAATAGTGAAAATTGAACTCATATCATACCTCAAAAAATTCACATTCATTTACTCAAAAACACACATAAGCTGAAAGGAAACCAAATCAGTGTAGTTGATGATATGGGCCCAAAAGATCGCGAGATTATTAAAAAGCTAGTGAAACACCTGATAGAAGCCAAATCGAAGAACCTGTATGCAAAAATCAGAGGACAACAACTGATACTGAATGGAGAAGCCCACACGAATAATCAGTTGAACCAAGATCCCACTACATTGCACCACAGAAACTCCATCTGAGATTTCACATTTTCAAGTGAAATCGCATACTACTGAGAATATAGATATTTCGACCAATTAGATGAATTTTCAGTCCAGAGATTCCTCAGTAGGCCGAAGTTCCGAAAAAGCAAGCATCTTTCCAAAAAACCCAGCGAAGAAGGAGAAGCTTGAAAAAATTCATACACCCATAATGAGAAAGAAAGAAAGTAGACTACAAAATGCCAACATTAAGAAGTGAGTTGCAAATTAATTATATTCTTTAGCTTGAGTATAATGAAAATTCAATGTTTTATAGGTTATCAAAATAAAATTATTTGGATTATTGCCAATTATTTTCCCCGCATAACTTTTTATAATATGATAGAATAAAGAAGTGAATAACTATATAATTGAACTCACATAATGGAAAACTTCATCAGGGATTCAGAATATAGGAAAATGCGAACAAATGGAATAAATATGAACAACGAATATAACGATTCGCTGAGTACCAAAGGAAATGAATAAATACAACTTCAGCATTCTTCACCAGAACATTCGAACTATAACCAGAAACCTGAAAGAACTCAGGATATATTTATCACAATTCAAAAATGAACCACAATGCATTGACTCACTGACTTTCATCCTATAGCAGAAGATATAGACATCAATATCCTTCACGAGGATGACTATTTGAATAATCAATACGAATTCAACTTCCATTCAACAAACAGTAAATCACTCAACTAGAAAAAGCAATGGCACTTGTTTCGTTCACATAATTCTTGAAAAAAAATCATTCAATAGATGCAATTCCGTGGAAATTACTTAATGTAACTGACCATTGTTCGGTTTCTATCATTATTCCGGTCAAATACGACACTATCAGAAAACAAATGAACCATGTAATTTTTTTTTATTGATTATGACAAAACCAAAAACGATTTCAATAATTATGACTGTGTAAACTTCTATTTCCCAAGAGATTCAAATGATAGCACCGACTTCTTAGTAAATGTGCTGAACAGCATAAATTAAAATATTACCAATAGTACGAAAATTAAACGCAGAGAACTGAAGAGAACACCTTGGATAACTCCAGGTTTTTTAAATGCACCAATATAAGGGATAGGTTATTTAAAAATCTAAAAAAACTATCCAGAGGATATAGATCTAGAAAACGAATACCTAAGATATTGTAATACATTAAGTTGTTTGATCAAAACCGCAAAAAAGCGTTTCTACATGAGACAAATGAAAAATGGAGCCAACAGTCAATCTGGAAAGTAGTGAGAGAAATATGTGGTAACAAAAAACAAAATCAGATAACAAAAATCAAAGCAAAAAAATTCAAATTTGTTCAATGCAATTTGTTCAATGCAATTGTAGGAAAGTGGCTTGCTGGACAAATACATAAACCTCCAAGAAATCTACTACAAGGAATATCAAAATTTTCTCTATCCATCTCGACCCTGTGACAGAAATGAAAATTTCTGATATAAACATCAGTTGGAATATCACAAGAGAGTGAGAATGAAGTTAGAATAATTCAACAGATTTTCGAAAACTTGTTGCCAGGCAATAATAGATACGAGAGCCCGACGGCCACAAGTGACTATGTATTATACTTCACGATCATTTTTGTATAATACTTCCCTATACCTATCTCAAGCGGTTTTCGAAAAATTTATTGATTCCCTTATTTCTTGTGCAGAACATAGCTCCAATTAAATGTTTATTACTGCGGTATTTGGACTCGAACAAAGCTGAAATTTTAGGTGTAGTTTAATTGGAGAGTTATGGAACGAAATATCTAAAGGAGAAGGAAGGACCTCAACATCATCCAGCTCAGTTATGCTAAACAGAGTATCTGATGACCTAAGGTACGATGAAAGAGAACATCTTATTATTCACGTTCCAGGAAACAAGCGAAGACGTTGTGCAGGTGAAGGTTGCACATCAGTTGGAAAAACAATGTGTCAAAGATGCAATGTTGGACTGTGCATTGAATGTTTTTTTATATTCCATGGAAAATGATAGCATGTATTCATTTGAATTGAGAAAAAATAAAAAATTATTGGTTGACCCCTTAGGCGCCTAGAGTTGCCATATGGTAACGTAGGATTTCTGAAAAATCTGGCTTTCGGAAAAAGTATTTTGGTGTAATCCATATGCCTCAGATTATTATCGGTGCTGTGCATACATTCAGATGCAATTTTTTGAAAAATAATTGACTTAGGCGTTAATGGGTTAGTTAGCTATGGGATTATCCTTAATATCTTTAATATCCTCAATTAGATTCATATACCTACTACTACCCGCCCTATCTCCACCTGAAGAATATATTGTATAGCGAAACACGTATGTGTGATATAATGTACGAAACCGGTTTTGATTCATTTCTAACTTCTCATGCGAATTGATGACAGACGTCCAATTTAAAATATAGGTTGTCAGAGAATAAAAACAAAATACCTCAAATTATTTACGTGGCAATTTTCTAGGTAGAATAATCCCACTATAATAATGTTCTGATTGGCCAAAACGTAAATGAATTATTCCATTGGTTTCAAGGAATGTCAAAAAATAATCAATCGGAAAAATTGAGAAGCCCCTGGAATTGATCAAATTTCTGGCCATAAGTTCAAGCACATTCAGTTACAGATAACGACTCCAATAACCTAGCTGGGCAACAAGGTACTCGAAACAGGACGGATTCTGTCTCCATTGAAAATAAGTATCATTAAACCAATATATATATATTGTAACGAATTTTTCGTTACGTCCTTACACATAACCAATTTCTCATAACTTTCCCGGTTATCTTTACGGTAGTACGGGTCAGTAGTCACTGCTCAGGTCGTGAAGAATGTGCGTTCATTATTGTCCCTAGAAAATGGTATTTTGACAGTGTGACCGTGACATTTCATTTTCGTGTCGATCGGGTTTATCGAGCGTTTGGTTTTTTCCAAGTTTTTTTAAATAGGAAAGGAACCGAGAATGAAAAACAGGTGAACTGTGATTTCGTCGAACCGAAAGGATAATCGTTCTCTTTCTTGATTTGAACGTCGAGATAGGCAGGTGGACGGAGTGAATTTATTTTGGTAAGATCTATAAGTTGAATAAGTTTCACTGCTGGAGTTCAATTGAGTAATATTATTCTCTTTATCTTTCAATTAATTTTGTAGCTGATTAGCATTTTCTTCTCTTTCCTTATGCTTGTAATATTAGAATTCTTGGATATACCGCATGGTAATCTTTGAAGGTTAAATATAGATATTTCGGCCATTTTGACAAAGCATTCATAGTACATATTGTGGCTAACGTAACATCTGTTCCGAATATTGGGAACTGATTTTTTTTCATTGGAAATCAGTTCTACGCTTTTGCATTTTTTAGGTACCTAGTAATTGGTAATTTCGAATGGACTAGAGCTTACTTACCTCACACAACCAGTTGATTGTTCCAAGGATTCTGATAGAAGTGAAGGGCGAATTCGATTGTTCTGGGACAGTGACTAATAGGACGGCTCTCTGGTAAGCAATTTTCTTCATTTCATAACTATATGTTTATGAGAGTAATTTTCTTTTCTCTTGAGAAAAAATTGCTCATGGGGAGAGTTGTACCTCTGGCCTAACGGTCTCAGAACACTCGATTCGATTCAATATATGCCTCAAGCGTAGAGTTGATTTCTGTTCAATAAATTTCTTATATCTATTACTCCATTCAATTCCCAGTGTGGCTTGTTTGATTTTTGATCGTTGCAGAGTCAATTCACTTCAGTTACTACCTTATCGCCAAGAGCAGGGAGATTCATTCTAATTTTTGAGAATTACCTGTTTATCGATTTGAAAAGGGAATTGCCGCCCAATTTCAAAATTAACTTTATCTAAGAGAGTTGTGCCCACTGAAAGATGTGAGGTCTCCCTCTTCAGTTTATCTTTAAAAAATTCTTCAATTAAAAGAGTTATTTAACATTATCTTTTTCTAAGAGAGTTTTGCCCACTGAAAGACGTGTGGCCTCCCTCTTCGGTTTATCTTCGGAAATTCTTCAATAAAAAAATTATTTCACTTTATCTTTATCTAAGAGAGTCGTGCTCACTGAAAGACGTGTGTCTCTCTCTTCTTATCTTGGCTGAAGAGTATACTTTTACTCTGACTATTATCGTGGTTCAGAAACCCTATTTTTTTATGTAGCTTACTAGAGTATTTTGGTTATAACGCTATATTTTCCTTTGGCATTTGCTTTCAAATAATATATTTTTGTACTGGCAACCTTTAAATATTTTGCTTTAAAATAGTAGATTTTTCCTCTGGCAATTTTATAGTATTTTGGCTTTAAAATACTATATTTTTTCTCTGGTAAAATTTCAAGGAAATTTTTATATTTCTTTTGGAATACCTTTCCTTATAAATTTTTTTTACCCTTCTGGTACATAAAATCACCTTATCAAAACTTACTTATTTCAAAACTCAACTGAATTTGAACAAAAACGTTTTGGGTGAGGTTTGTTTTGTTTGGTTTTAAATTTTGTTCATTTTGAATATTTTTTTTAAATTATTAAAATTAACTTATAAATTTAACTCCAGAATAGCAGATTTATTATCTTTGTTCTTTCACTGTAACTTTCCAGTCTTTTATATAGTCTGAGATTTTTATTGTATGCTATCATTTGCATCTATCTTTTGACTCTCGATTAAATTTAACATAAAATTAACTCCAGAATAGCAGATTTATTATCCTTCGTTCTCCCCCTTTTTGTATTTTTGATTCCTATCATCTTCGCATGATATATACCACGGAGGGAACCCATCTACGGAGACGGAAGAACTAGTAGCCTGGGAGGTCTTACAGCACATCAATATCAGCACTGGTCCGTGAAGATCAACTAAATTCACGCCGATAAGGGGGTCGGAAATCAACTATCGAACCACCCAAGACCATCTTCATCGTAACCGCTGAATCCAAGCTCCTCCTAGAACCGCTGAGACCAGCTTCAAGAAACTAGCCTTCATCTCCCTCGCTCAAGATCTCCGAAGGTATATTCGTGGCACCAACAACTGCAGGAATCATAGGTGTAAATGTTCGAGTTTTGATCAGAGTCAAAAATCCTGGTTTTTTATGTAATTTCTCAATACTCTTCTAATATTTGTCCAATCATTTTAATTCCATCTGGAATAAATTTGTTAAGTTGATTTATTGCATATTTATTTGCCTTCCCATACAAGCTAGGTAACATTAATTTAATTTTATTTATCTTTGACTTTTGTCTTTAGCAAGTCTGGCGCCCAACTCTTGAACTAGTCAAGTTAATTAATGTATAATTTTTTAGTGGCCAAATTTGAATAAACTAAGAAAAGTCATTAATTGAACCTTACTCTCGGCCTAACCGTATCCATCTGAGCAGCCTATCAGCAAAGTGATTTCACCTTCTTAAATTTGAATCATATAATTTAAAATCTGGGGTTCAGAAGAAGGGGTGTTGGAATATATATATATATATATATATATATATATATATATATATATATATATATATATATATATATATATATAGATATATATATATATATATATTATATATATATATATATATATATATATATATATATATATATATATATATATATATATATATATATATTTATATAAAAAGGCGAATTTGGAAAATTTTCAGTAACTGAAGATTATCCTTGGGGTTGCAGTCATATAATATATTGGCCTGATAAAGTAAAACTCTTGTTTAACTTGTCGAGCTTTCGAAAATTTTATTATTTTTTTCAAGACATTAATGTGAGGTTTGTATCAAAAAATAGCTGATGCATGTCCTTAAACATAATAGGAAAAAACAAACAAAAAGAGTTGTTTTTTTGGCATAATTATTTAAACTGAGTAAATTATGTATAACCTGAGCACATGAACAAATTCGTGTAGTCCATTTGTTTTCAATCAATATTGTGTGTGTGTTGTTTTCATATTTTCGCCAATGTTTTTCATTGTATACAACTTTCCAGTGCCAAAAAAAACAACTCTTTTTGTTGGTTTTTTCCTATTATATTTAAGGACATGCATCAGCTATTTTCTTATACAAACCTCACAATAAAATTTTCGAAAGCTCGACAAGTTTAACAAAAGTTTTACTTTATCAGGCCAATATATTATATGACTGCAACCCCAAGGATAATCTTCAGTTACTGAAAATTTTCCAAATTCACCTTTTTGTGCCAATTAATCCAGTCAAGATACTACCTTTCTCTATATATTTATATATTATATATATATATATATATATATATATATATATATATATATATATATATATATATAATATATATATATATATATATATTTATATATATATATATATATATATATATATATATATATATATATATATGAAAGAGAGTAATATCGAGGGGTAGTTAAAAACAAAATGGAAGGAATTCAATGGACATAGCCCTCAGAGGAAAGTTCTAACCGTAGACACGTGTTTCGGGCTCTTGACCCTCATCAGTACGGTGGAGAAGTGCAAGGATGAACAACACTTGGTAGAAAACGACAAATCAACGGAGTCAACAAACAGAAGCCAGCCGCTCATTTGTGATTTCGGTCAGCAGACCCTGAATTCCAGGGCAACAACCAACGTCACCACGGAGGCAGCTATAGCTACCTGCGTGACATCCGAGTCCAGGAATATAAATATGAAAGAGAGTAATATCGAGGGGACTGTTGAAAACAAAATGGAAGGAATTTAATGGACATAGCCCTCAGAGGAAAGTTCTAACCGTAGACACGTGTTTCGGGCTCTTGACCCTCATCAGTACGGTGGAGAAGTGCAAGGATGAACAACACTTGGTAGAAAACGACAAATCAACGGAGTCAACAAACAGAAGCCAGCCGCTCATTTGTGATTTCGGTCAGCAGACCCTGAATTCCAGGGCAACAACAACGTCACCACGGAGGCAGCTATAGCTACCTGCGTGACATCCGAGTCCAGGAATATAAAATGAAAGAGTAATATCGAGGGACTGTTGAAAACAAAATGGAAGGAATTTAATGGACATAGCCCTCAGAGGAAAGTTCAAGTAGACACGTGTTCGGGCTCTTGACCCTCATCAGTACGGTGGAGAAGTGCAAGGATGAACAACACGTAGAAAACGACAAATCAACGGAGTCACAAACAGAAGCCAGCCGCTCATTTGTGATTTGGTCAGCAGACCCTGATTCCGGGCAACAACCAACGTCACCACGGAGGCAGCTATAGCTATCTGCGTGACATCCGAGTCCAGGAATATAAATATGAAGAGAGTAATATCGAGGGACTGTTGAAAACAAAATAGAAGGAATTTGATGGAATAGCCCTCAGAGGAAAGTTCAACTAGACACGTATTTCGGGGTCTTGGCCCTCATCAGTACAGTGGAGAAGTGCAGATGACAACACTTGTAGAAACGACAAATCAACGGAGACAACAAACAAAGCCAGCCGCTCATTTGTGATTCCGGTCAGCAGACCCTGAATTCCAGGGCAACAACCAACGTCACCACGGAGGCAGTATATTACTGCGTGACATTCCGATCCAGGAATATAAATATGAAAGAGAGTAATATCGAGGGGACTGTTAAAAACAAAATGGAAGGAATTAATGGACATACCCTCAGAGGAAATTTCTAACCGTAGACACGTGTTTCGGGCTCTGGGCCCTCATCAGTAGGTGGGTAGGATGAAAACAACTTGTGAAAACGACAATCGACAGTAACAACAAAGCCAGCCGCTCATTTGTGATTTCGGTCAGCAGACCCTGAATTCCAGGGCAACAACCAACAGTCTACGGTTAGAACTTTCCTCTGAGGGCTATGTCCATTGAATTCCTTCCATTTTGTTTTTAACAGTCCCCCCGATATTACTCTCTTTCATGTTTATATTCCTGGACTCGGAGGTCACGCAGGTAGCTATAGCTGCCTCCGTGGTGACGTTGGTTGTTGCCCTGGAATTCAGGGTTCTGCTGACCGAAATCACAAATGAACGGCTGCTTCTGTTCTGTTGACTCCGTGGATTGCTCGTTTTCACCAAGTGTTGTTCATCCTTGCACTTCTCCACCGTACCGATGAGGGCCAAGAGACCGAAACACGTGTCTACGGTTAGAATTTTCCTCTGAGGGCTATGTCCATTAGATTCCTTCCATTTTGATTTTAACAGTCCCCTCGATATTACTCTCTTTCATATTTATATTCCTGGACTCGGATGTCACGCAGGTAGCTATAGCTGCCTCCGTGGTGACGTTGGTTGTTGCCCTGGAATTCAAGGTCTGCTGACCGAAATCACAAATGAGCGGCTGGCTTCTGTTTGTTGACTCCGTTGATTTGTCGTTTTCTACCAAGTGTTGTTCATCCTTGCACTTCTCTACCGTACTGATGAGGGCCAAGAGCCCGAAACACGTGTCTACGGTTAGAACTTTCCTCTGAGGGCTATGTCCATTAAATTCCTTCCATTTTGTTTTTAACAGTCCCCTCGATATTACTCTCTTTCATATTTATATTCCTGGACTCGGATGTCACGCAGGTAGCTATAGCTGCCTCCGTGGTGACGTTGGTTGTTGCCCTGGAATTCAGGGTCTGCTGACCGAAATCACAAATGAGCGGCTGGCTTCTGTTTGTTGACTCCGTTGATTTGTCGTTTTCTACCAAGTGTTGTTCATCCTTGCACTTCTCCACCGTACTGATGAGGGCCAAGAGCTCGAAACACGTGTCCACGGTTAGAACTTCCCTCTGAGGGCTATGTCCATTAAATTCCTCCCATTTTATATATATATATATATATATATATATATATATTGGTTTAATGATACCTATTTTCAATGGAGACAGAATCTGTCCTGTATATATATATATATATATATATATATATATATATATTTATATAAGGCAGGAGATAAGAACGAAATAGCAAATTATAAACAAGCTTGGTTAATTGATTTGTTGAAAATATAAACAGGATGTTCATAAAATCAGATGTGGAATCATCTGCGACTGAAAGATAAACTGTAGTCACTATCTTCCATCGTCAAGATAACCTCTTGTGGGGTATTCATGTTGAAAAAGGAAACATTCTCAATCGAATATTGATAGAAAGATTTTTCTGTGAATTGAAAAATCCACGATTAAAATGAAGTTATTTTTTGTGAATGTCTAACAGAAAACAACTACTTTCCCGGCTGAAGCCACGCTGGACATTGAACTACATCTGATAGATATTCTGAAAAAGCCCTAACTCAAAAAAAAAAATCTGAAATTGAAAATTTGCATTTTTATTCAGATAGTTATTTGATTTTCTATTCCAGTCTTAATTAAGAACTTATAAAAATGAATGAGGCAAAGAAAAATTTTTTCCAAAAGAGAGTACTCCCCAGAAATCATTCGTAACATTGACGCAGGAGAGACATCGCATTCACTAGGTCTTCAATACATTTTTGTCGACGAAAATCTATTTCACGCTTCCACGATCATCAGGAAGACCGGAAGAAATGGGAAACACATTTTCAAAAAGCAATCTCACTTTGCAAAGATGGAAAAAGTTAGAATCATTTCTTTTGGAGAGACACTTTGAAATTAGTGTTTTCTGACATTAAAACCTGTCATGATTCTTAATTAAGACTGGAATAGAAAATCAAATAACTATCTGAATGAAAATGCAAATTTTCAATTTCAGATTTTTTCTTTTGAGTTAGGGCTTGGTTAATATTATAGAAAAAGTAATAAAATCTTGTTCAGACAAATTCATCAGGAGGTACAAATTAATTTCAGACAACCAATTTGGATTCTTGGGAAGGCAAATCAACGTCAGATGCAATCTGTTCCTTATCATTGAAAATATATTCAAGCTTGGGCAGTGGAAAGGTGTCATTAGCAGTATTTCTAGACCTAGCAAAAAAGCTTTCGATAGTGTTCATCACTTATAGAAATATAAGTGATGAAAAATCATTGAATACGGGGTTCCTCAAGGCACCACCTTGAGGCTCATCTCATTCACATTATACATTAACAGCAAATTATATGCCAAATATGATAGACTGTTTCAACCAGAAGCCACTTACCTTAAATTTCAATAAATCTTGGCTCGTTCCATTCTCTTGTTATGATAATAACTCATTGAATATAAACAACGACAGACACAGAATAACAATGAATCTTTCGAACCATGCAAAATACCTTGGAATTCACATGAGGTGCGATTTCCACATAAGTAAAAGTATACAGACTCTTAGGAGTTTTCCTTTCAGAATCAGATACCTCAAAAATATCATGGATATTGCTCATCTTGAAATAGTTTTCTTTTCGCTAATTGAGTAATGTCTGTCATATGGGATAATTGGCTGGGGTAGTGCAGTAAGCTGTCATCTCAAAAATCTAGATGTACTACAGAAACGGTTTCTCAAGATAGTTTTCGGAAAATCATTTCTCTATCCTACTGACAAAACAAGAGATAAATATTATAGACTTCATATTGATATGATTTTGAAAAGATACTCAATCACACAATGGTGATGGATCGCTGTCTTCACTCAACCTTACTGTCTTGATAATGAAAATAAACATTTTCGAAAGCTTGACAAAATAAGAAAGAGTTTTTTTTCTTTCACTGGCCATTAAATTTGACTGCAACCTCAAGGAATATCCTTTGTACAAAGTTTATTGCAACCTCAAGAAATATCCTTTCTACTAAGTTTATTTCAAATTCATATATATATATATATATATATATATATATATATATTTATATATCGTTGTGATGGGATTGTTTTTGAGTTTATATATATTTCGATATTTTAGATTTGTTTCCAAAATTTTATGAATGAATCCCTATCATAACAAAATGAAAACTCCGGCTATGTAATCTTACTCCTTTTCACCTCTCTTCACCTTATCCCAGCTCAGTCGGTACGCCTGACCTGATTGGACATCTGGAGATTCTGGAAAATATTCTGTCAGAATCCAGATACAAGCCAATATCTTCTCAACGAACAGGTTTCAACTTGAAAGGAATGTATCGGTATGGCATACTGATGATTCCAAAATGACTAGAGTGGTTGTAACGGGTCCTAGTTTAACGCTCTCAAAATCCCTAGGCAAAGCTTCAATAATCTTTCAAGCAGATACTTATGCTATATGGGTTTGCGCTGAAGAATGTCTTGAAGAAGGCTCCAGGGAAGCAGTTATCGATATCCTATCGAACAGCCAAGCAGAACTGAAAGCTCTAAAGTCACACACATGTGAGTCTAGACTGACTTGAGACTGCAAACTCTCCCTAACATAATTGGCTATGAAGAATCAGGTTCCTCTGATGTGTCAGGTCACAAGGGAATAAAAGGCAATAAAGAAGCGGACAGAATTGCTAAGGAAGGCGCAAACAATAAATTTTCTGGCCCGGAACCTTTCTGTGGTCTTTCCAAAGAGCCTTAGCGCTGGGAAGCTGACTAAATGAAAACCCACTGGAATGAGGTTCCAGGGCAAAGACAAACGAAAAGGCGAAAAAACTGAACAGCTTCTCGAGTTGGACAAGAAAGAGTTGGAACTGGTAATGAAACTGCTCACCGGACATTGCCCTCTGAGGTATCACCTCAAAAAAATGAATGGAGCAGACAGTGAACTGTGCCGATTCTGCGAAAACTGCTGAAACTGCAGAACACCTGCTTTGTGACTGCCAAGCGCTGTTTTACAAAAGGCTTCAACTTTTCGAAGTGGTTCGACTAATGCCCTCAAACATCAGGAACTCAGCTCCCAGGAAACTGATACGCTTCGCATGGAGTCCCGGAATCCCAGGTCTTGAATAGATGGAGGGTAATGTACAGAACACCCCACAGGTCGAGGTACGAAGAGGCTGAAGAGCCATATCGACCCACTACCAATCTATCATCTACGTTGAACATTTGGTAGCCACGAAAATGGTGGAAAGTGACCACATAATGAATGCTAGACCAATACATGAAATACATATACAAAACACATACACACTCACTTATATATACACACACGAATACGTATCCGATTTCGTTTTACGATGGGATATATCCTTTCTCCTGAGGTCGATTGACTAATTTTGTAAAGAAATAAACCGCACTCATTTGACGTTACCGTTCATAACGCTCCCAAATGAGGACGTTGAAGACGAAATAATTCGATTATTTTCACTTCTTTGTCTCTTGTTTGCTATTTTCAATTCAAACACAATGACAAAGCGAAGTGAGCATTGTCGAAATCATTTGTATTCTGTATTCTGTTCGCGACTGGAGTTTGGATTCTTTCTTACAAGTACAATAGTATAGAGTGAAATACTTGAAATCAATTTTGAATCATATATCTGATAAACTTATTGTTTAATGATATACAGTACGGCTTGTCATAGTTGCCCCCAGCTTCCTTCTGAACGGTTTGACGTAGAACAGTGGGATGAAAACCGTTTCGAATGATATCACCGATACCACTATTTTGAATGAAAGACATTGTGCGATGGTTGGCGCAGGGGGGCTCATCAACATAAAAATTTCAAATACCATTGGTGGTCAAGTAGCACATCATTGAAAAAATAATTCAATTATTCTTTTTTTCAAATTCCGTTATTTCATTTTTTCACAATATACATTTGAAATGTCAAGTATAACAAAAAACAAAACTATTATGTGGGATTTTAATTTATTGAGAATATGGAGCAAAATTGTTGTCAATCCTGTCCACTTGTGTCAATCCTGTCCATTTTGTTGTCTTGATACTAAATTTGCTCTAGGTCAAACTCTTTGATAAATGTGATAATTCGTTTTAAATATGAAGAGCATATGGAGACATCGACAAAATAATCCTACTTCATATTATTCATTTCCAGGTAACTGCCCAATTAGCAGTTTACAAAATCCAATAAATGGTACCAGATATGACTATGGTCTTCAAAAATAACTTTATTATTGTATGGTTTGAAAATCTATACCTAATTAAGCTTTGAAACGAATACGAAAATGGAAAATTATTTTCATGATTTTCCTCTATTGACCGTTTTTCGTGTTACTCCTCGCAATTGTGATTCCGTTAAACAACCATGGTGGAAAGTAAAATTGAATTACCTTTCCAACGATATGCAACTCGACCTCTATGCCAATCGACATTTTCAAGTTGATGTGCTCCCAGCGCCCTCGAGAAATTGTAATGTATTTTTTTTTCAGAAAGTAGGATCGGTAATACCTTTCAGAAAATTTTTCAAACCGTTCAAAAGTTATCGGGGTGAGGGTACCAGTCAGATCCGCACTCATACTTGACATTACGAATATTGGGAAAAAACGTATTAACGAGATTCGAAAAAAATGGTTGGAAAGAGAATTGAATTATCTTTTCAACGATGTGCTATTCGACCCCTCATGCTTTTTGAATTTTTTTAAATTATGTACAATCCCGCGCTATCTATGGAGCAATCACAATGTTTTTTGTATCAAAAAGTAGTATCGAAAACAGTTTGTGTTTTATTGTTCTACGTCGCACCGTTCAAAAGTTGACAGAGGCACTATAAAAAGCCGCACTTTATAATGGGAGATGCGAAACCAGAGAAAAATAATAAATAACATTACTCTTTTCTATCGATCTGACTCATTTTGGGTGATTCAATGGTATGCAAAATTAATCTCCAGTTTGAAATATATTTTCAGGGTATTAAAAAAAAGGAATGGTGATACTAACATGTGGAGAATTGGGACACAGGGGTTCTTCAATGGGGCGGAGAGTGGCGAAGCTGCAGCTGGAAACTTACCAATTACAAGAAAGATATAAGGAAAGCTGAGAGAAATAGCTTCAGAAAACTGTGCGAGTTAATCAACTCATAGCGGCAGGACTATACAAAGTATCTATACAGCAAAAATTAAAAAAATCAAAAAAAGTGGAACCCAATAGCAATCGCACCAAGACAATATCTAAGCCTCATTCAAGATGATGAACCACTTTGGAAGTATTAGGAAGAACTTATCATTGAAGCCAAGGAAGTCTTAATGGTGTGCGGAAAAAAACTGGAGATTCCACTGAAAATCTCTGCAGTGCATGTACACATCTATAATGAGGCCAATCATAATTTTTTGGATAGTGGCACGGGGTAAAAAAAACTAATCCAACCACTTCAATGAAAACTTGCTTAACGGCATATGAAGATGCTCCTGTACCTCACTCCTGTACACATCGTAGTGAAGAGTGCAGAAAATATTGGTAGCTCTCTCCAAACTAATGCCGAACGTAAGAAAACCTAGGGCATCCAAAAGTAGAAAAATTCTGAGTGTAGCCCACTTCCAGATACTGGATGCTGCACCAGCCTGTCATAATGTGACCAGTATCCATAAAATTTCATTCAAACTTACTAGCACTGCTTACGGAATCATATCAACAGAAGCAGCAGGAGTACCCCCTATCGAACTCCTGATTCACGGGAGAAAGGAAGAGTATGAAGAGTTGGACGAATCCACTGCGAGAACAGATGGAATGACACGATGGCAAATTGAATGGACAAATGGCACATGGAAGATGGATATACGAGCTGATACCACATATGAAGGAGTGGATCAACAGGCCATATGGAGAAGTAGACAACTCCATAACCCATGGAATATGTGGACAAGGGTGCTCCAGAAAATGCCTCTTCAGATGTCTGAGGACTGTCTGTTCTGCGTTGAAGAAAATGATGTGGAAAACACACGGTCTATAAAAATAAATTATATGGAATTCGTCAATAATACCAGACAGATATGGGCGTGTCATTGGGAGCAGAGAATATGATGGTTTTGCCAATCTCTGACGATAGAGACTCAAGACTCAATAACAGCATACATGACTACAAGGCATATCATCAAAATCAACGAGAGGGACGATAGAGACCGAAACAAGGAGAAGATATAGGACAGCACCCTCAATGAAGTGGTGCGGGAAGCTGCTCTTGTAGGGGGTATGAGACGAGGGAAAAATATTATACGACAATCCTACTCCGACTAGGGTCATCCTATGGAATATATTTTCTATTTCTATATATATATATATATATATATATATATATATATATATATATATAGAGAGAGAGAGAGAGATAAATGATTAAAACTGATGGTATTTTTGTGTTCATGATGGCAAAAATATTCCAATTTTATTTTAAATTCCGACTTTTTCAATAGGTAGTATTTCTATTGTATTTTCCTGTTTTTGTGTATGTCTCAACAAAAAACTTTTCAAGTAGATGCCGTGATGTTCGAATACGTCAATTATGCATCCATTGAAATACATCAAAAGTAATTCAACAGCGATATTAAACTTTTTAGTACGACTCCAAGTAACATTGTTGGGCTAGAAATGTTCTATGAAACGAAATATAGTTTGCTCAGTTCGGTATGAGGATAGAAATTAGATTTTTCTAACCTTTCAATATCCGCAACTTTGAAACTACATGGCGGGTTACGCCGATCTTCGAACTCCACCAAGATTCATGCAAATAGAATTCTTGTAGCAAATCCCATTTTCTCTGAACAAATAATATGGCTTTCCGAAGCCGTTGAGTCGAGACATTTTTAATTTCAAATAAACATATTTGTGTATTTCGTGCTAATAATTTATTTTTCGCAGAGCGCTTTGTGCTTTTCTAAAAAGTAAGTGGGTAATTTAATTTGGTTGTTTTTTGTAATCTTTTTGGTTCAAAAAATTCAGGTAACACTTACTTGTCAGATAAGCACAAGAATAATACATAAAATATAACGACATGCACAATGTAAAACAAATTGAAATAGTATATAAGTAAAACAGATTGAAATTGAAGATATATTCATTTATACAAGTTGAAAGAGAATTTTTTTTGAATAAAACAAGTTCTTATACATCACAGAAGATAGGGCCAGGTTGTACTCAAACAAATCCTCAATTTCCACTTAACCTACAATGAAATTAGTTATTTTTATTCGACGAAAAAAGGAATAGGTTCTCTGGTCGACGCATATATTTTTATTATGATTATTATGATTGTTCTTTGTTATGTATGACCACCCATAACTTTTGAAGATTAGTCCGACTTCGATGATTTTTTTTTCATCAAATAGGGTATACTTCGGTTGGTCTCATTCAAATTAGAAAAGAAAACAGCTTCAAGGGTAGGGAAATAGGAGAATGGTCACCTGTCAACAGATTCTACCACGCATATCTATGTATTGGGTCATCCGATTCAGATTATTTTTTTTTTAATGAACAGGGTATACATGAAAGTTAGTCTTGTTTGAATTTGGAAAAAAATTCTACCCCTAAGGGTAAAAAAATAGGGGACAATTGATTTTTCACCTGTGAACAGATTCTGTTGAAACTTGGCACACATATGTGGTTCCGATGACACTACAACATGATGGAGACCAGTAGTTCATCTGATGATGGAGACGTGAGACAGTAGAATGAACTTCTCAACGGTTCACAGCAGCTACCTGGTGTTTGGAGGGTTATAGTATACAACAGTTGATAGTTGAAGTAAGGTAGATAAGAATTTCAAAAGTAATTGTAGTAATGGTAGACTTCAGCAACAAACAATTGGAAAATAAAACTTTAAGATTACAGGGTGTAATCAAATAAGTACGAAAGTTTCTAGGGGGTGTTTGCTTGTCGAAATTTAAAGGGGGTCTTTCATGTAAACAAAAGCTCTTAGGCCTTTCCTTGAAAAATTACACGCTTGCAAAAATGAGAAAAAATTAGTTTTTTTTTTAATTGCTGAAGAGTTGAATAAATACCATTTTGTGGGCATGATGTACCAATAAAAAGGCTACCTATGAATATGTTTTAATTTTGTTGTGATCTTTTAAAGGGGTGAAACATGCAACCCCTATTCCATTCTTTACCAGAACTTTTTAACAAAACAAAATTTCTCAATTTATTTGTTGAAAAGGACGATTCGTTGCAAAACTTCTTCAACTCTTGTGTTGTGTCCGTTTCCTAATAAAAAAATAAAATACAACATTTTGCATGGGCGGATCTTCTGTAAATGAATCGAAAAAATCTAGTAGGTGGCTGTCACGTTTTGTTTGCACAACTTGGGACTCCAATCGTAGTATTTCGAAATCATTCCGTTTGTTTTACATTTCAATGTAGGCATGTAGCAGTACCATGTTTTGTTTTAATAGAATATCAAATTGAAATACAAACAAAACAAAATTGTGTGTATTACAGCAAAGAAAAAGGCAACAAGATCAAACGGCACAGAGTTATAAAAACTGATCGAAATGACTACCCCCAACCATTCAACAGGAATCAAATCTTCGTCTCATAAACTGGCGCAAACGTTGGAATATTCCTGGTGTGTTTTGGATTCTCTCGCAGGCTGCAATGATGCGATTCCTCAAATCATTCACACATTCAATGAGGGTCGTATAGACCAAGGAATTGAGGTGACTCCAGATGTAAAAGTTCAAGAGGTCTGGAGATCTGGGAGGCCGAAGTTGATGTACTGCTCTGCCTATCCAACGATTTGGATACACGTCGTCCAAGTTCTGACGAGCAGTTTTGCTGAAATGGACAGGCGCACCATCGTGCATAAACCACATCCGTGGTCGAATAGCTAGCGTATCATTTTCAAGTAAAATGGAAAGCTGCATCTGGAGAGAATTTGTATAGGTTACACCAGTTTACCTTAACGGTAGAAAATACGGCCCAATAATATTTTCGCCAATAATTCCGACCCACACGTTAAGTTGAAATTCATATTGATACCGACCTTATTGAATTGCATGTGGGTTATCTTTGGCCCATAGATGATTGTTTTGGGAATTTGTAATCCCTTGCCTTGGAAAGATGGATTCGTCAGTGAATATTACGTTTTCTAAAAATCGAGCATTTTGGGTAATAATTTGAAGACTCCATTGACAAAAGTCTATTTGATAGGGGGAATCTCGCGGCAAAAGTGCCTGGACTTGTTGAATATGGTGAGGATACAATTGGTGATCCTTTAAAATTTTCCAGATTAGTTTGGTGCTCACATTAAGTGTGTAATTGCTCACATTGAGTGTGTAAGATTTGTCTTTTACTCAATTCCGGACGATCTTCTTTCATATTGAGAACCTCTTTTTCCAGTGCCACCATTCTTATTACTCGTGGATGACCACAATCAGTTGTACTTTTTTTAAAAGTCCCTCTTTCACTAGATTTTTTCGATTCCATTTACAGAAGATCCGTTCATGCAGAATGTTGTATTTAATTTCTCTATTAGGTAACTATTACTTCCACGGGCACAACACAAGGGTTTAAAGAGTTTTGCAATAAATAGTATTTTTCAACACATATTTTAATTGAAGAATTTTGTTTCGTTGAAAATTTCTGGTAAAAAATGGAATGGGGGTTGCATGTTTCACCCCTTCAAAAGATAAAAACAGAATTAAAAAAATGTATAGAAAACTTTTTTATAGGTAGAACATGCCCACGGAATGCCATTTCTTCAATTCGCCAGCAAATAAATTTTTGTTTTCATTTTTGGAAACGTGCAACTTTCCATGGAAAGGCCTAAGAGCTTTTGTTTACATGAAAGATCCCCTTTGATTTTTGACAAGGAATCAACCCCTAAGAACTTTCGCATTTATTTGGTAACACCCTGTATATTAAACCGACGAAGAAAAAACAGAAAAATGGAAGACAAAATGAAGCTTCTCGATAAACCTATTGGAAGTAACAAATTTCGAGTAGGCGCCCAACAAACAATTAACGAAGATCATTGAATTACCTTGGAGAAATATTCAAAACAAAAACATAAAAATTCAACGAGAAATCTCCAGCGACAAACAATAACATTCCAAAAAAACTTTTTTACAAAAAATTAAACCGACGAAATACGGACGTGAGAAGTAAAAAATAAAATAAACCTTCTTAGTCTCAATAACTAAGCTCCTGAACTAATGTAAGTAACTAATTTTGAGTCGGCGCCGAACAAACAAGAAAATGAATTAGGTAAGGCGTTAATTGATGGCATGGAGTTGCGCGGTGACATTCTGATAATTTTTTTGAAGTAATGTAATTATCTTCGTTGATTGTTCGGTTGGCGCCAACTCAAAATTAGTTACTTCAATTAGTTTAGGAGCTTAGTTATTGGGACTAAGAAGGTTTATTTTATTTTTTACTTTTCAGTTCCGTATTTCGTTCGGTTTAATTTTTTGTTAAAAAGTTTTTATTTCTCAGTTATTTGTTGCTGAAATCTACTGATTACTACCTACTTGTTTTTCGATTACTTCCAAAATACTTACTTACCCACCTCACTTCAACTATCACCAGTTAAATAATATGATTATCTACTTTTACTATTTGTTGTAATATAAATTATTTTTGTTGTTCTGGTAAGTTAATTTCATTACTTTGTATCTCATTTCATCCTCTCATAGAATATAATGATTGTGACGGATGTGGGAGAACAAAAATAATGACAATAGCGATATGTAATTGTCAACTACATATGTGTGCCAATGTTCACAAGTGAAAAATCAATTATCCCCTATTTTTATACCCGTAAGGCTGAATAATTACATTCAAATTCCAGATATGATCAACTATGAGGTAAACCCTATCTAATGAAAGAAGAATCATCTAAATCGAAGCCTCCAGTACAAAGTTATGCCTGATAGAATCGGTTAACGGACCAGAGTTCAGATGGTGAGTGATCAATATCCTTCATTTTGCTACCCTCAGAGGCGGATATCATCTCTAAAATGGGACCAACTTCGAAGTACACGCTATCCACTGAAAAAAGAATTTTTGGAATCGGACTTCTCAGTAGAAAGTTATGCTTGGTCATACATAAAAAAAAAATATACGCGTCGACTAGAGAAACTCCTCCTTTTTGGTTTCGTCGGTTAAAAATGCGCTCTCTGCACGACTTACGTAATTAGTTTGCTTGTTTGTTGTTGTTGTTACGTAATTAATTTGCTTGTTTGTTTGGTGCCGATTGGAATAAGTTACCAACATCAGTTCAGGAGCTCCGTTATTGAGACTAAGAAGGTTCATTCTATTTTCAACCGACGAAACCAAAAAGGAGGAGGTTCTCTAGTTGACGCGTATTTTTATTTTTTTTTATAATTTTTTTCATGTATGATCACGCATAACTTTTTACTGAGACGTCCGATTCCGATAATTTTTCAGTGGATAGGGTGTACTTCGAAGTTGGTCCCATCTGAATTAGAAAGATGTACTCCACCCCCAGGGGTAGCAAAATGAAGGATATTGATCACTCACCCTCTGAATTCTGGTCCGTTTACCGATTCCATCAGCTTAAACTTTATACTGGGATCTTCGATTTGGATAATTCTTCTTTTATCAGATAGGGTATACCTCATAGTTGATCATATTTGGATTTCGAACGGAATTATCAACCCTTATGGGTAGAAAAATAGGGGATAATTGATTTTTCACTTGTGAACATTGGTACACATATGTAGTTGACAATGACAGATCGCTAGTGTCATTATCACAATCAATATATTCTATGAGAGGATGGAATGATATACAAAGTAATGAAATAAACTAACCAGAACAACAAAAATAATGTATATTACAACAAATAGTGAAAGTGGAAGATCATATTATTTAACTGGTAATAGTTGAAGTAAGGTGGGTAAGTAAGTATTTTGGAAGTAATAAAAAAACAAGCAGTTAGTGATTAGTAGATTTCAGCCACAGAAAATTGAAAAATAAAAACTTAAAAAAAAAAAATTAAACCGACTAAATACGGAACTGAAAATTAAAAAATGAAATAAACCTTCTTAGTCTCAATAACTAACCTCCTAAACTAATGTAAGTAACTGATCAATTTGCTTGTTTGTTTGGCGCCGACTCAAAATTAGTTACTTACATTAGTTTAGGCGCTCAGTCAATGAGACTAAGAAGGTTTATTTTATTTTTTACTTTTCAGTTCCGTATTTCGTCGGTTTCATTTTTTGTAAAAAAATTTTCAGCTTTTCAGTTTCTCTTTTCGTCGATTCAAGTTTTTGTTAGAAGTGTTTTTTAGAGATATATCTGAATAATTTCGAAGCAGAATTTCAAAAACACAGGATGGAGGTTCTGAACATGAATACAATCGGAAATGAGCCATACAAACGGCCATTCGAACTATTAGTTGAAACAAGTTTCTCTTCATTACTATCGTTTTGGACGTCCATCGTCTTTATGTATTTCAAAGGTTTCCACGACGTTTCGAATGCTTGTATCTGCAATCGTCTTCAGGTGAAGACGATTGCAGATACAAGCATTCAAAACGTCGTGAAAACCTTTAAAATACATAAAGATGATGGACGTCCGAAACGAAAGTATTCAAGTTACCACATCGTCTACAACCTTCAAACAAGTTTCTCTTCCATCGGGGAAGATACAGACCAATACAATATATCTGTGAAAGGATTTTCACACAGCTGCTGACTGAATTATATCGCCACGTTTTTTTTTTTTCAATTGGCTTAGACTTTCGACAGCGGGCATCACGTATCTCATGCGTCAAAACGGCATGATGCTATCCCCAGATATGAAAGATGGCATTCTGTATCGACAAGAATGGGCTATCGCATCACACATATGTATAGGGATGGTTCAATAACTTTATTATATTTATATATATATATATATATATATATATATAAATATATATTATATATATTTCTACATACACCATTACCTGAAATGGGCCTTAGTGTACCTTGGGTATTTTTTTGAAGTTCTATATTGTTATTATTGGAAATGCCTCGTTACTATTAGTAGTCATGAAAAGAAACTATTTGCAAATCTATAAGACAATTTTATTTTTAATCGGCTCGTGATATTTGTGATATTTTTTTTTGTTGGTGGATTTTTTCTCTACATTTATTTCAATAAACTGACTTGTATTCCTTCCTTTTTCTTTTTGTTCATTCAGTTTTGTAGATACTCATTTAATTGTTATTTGATCAACTAGGGTATTAATGGTCGCCATTGATGATAAAAATTCATTAATCGCCATTTTAATATACGAGTTCCTGGGGTTAACGTGATATTATCGAAATACATTTGCTTCAACTAGGAGAAAACTCACAATATTTCCATTCTAAAATACATAAATTTAACAGCGTGAAGGTAATATGATTTGGCATTCGGATATTATTTAAATTCGTGTATTTTGTCTACACCACAATGATACATTGATAGATATATCGACCATTATTAGGTTATAAATGGTTTGGCTGCATACATCACAATTATGCATTAATAGAGAAATTGAACGTTAATTGCGGTCATTGGCGATCTATTTTGTGTAGATTAAACAGACTCGTTAATACGAGGTCGCCAGAACATTTTATTTTCGAGTTTGTTTTGAATGGCGTGGGTGAAAAGATGGGTGTTGTGGAAGAGAAGTAGGTTGATACGTCAAGGGAATGTGCGAATTCAAGTTGTTCGTGTTGGGTCGGCAACTGGTAGGAATTTACGTTTTGGTGAGGTGTAACTTCATAAGCAAGTGTGCTATATTATCTTGTTATTTCATTATTCATGGCGTTTTGGTATTTTTTTATATGTGTGTGTCTCACTTCTCATGGAAACAACCCCGTATCTTGGTTAATTATTGGAGTGGAATTCTGAAATTTCTATGATTGTTAGATATACCAAAAATGAGTCTTAATCTCTTCTGGGGTTAACCTGAGTGGCATAAACTGCGCACCAGGGGCGATAAATATACCGATTTTTGCGAAAAATAATATTAGTAGGCTCGAAATCCTTACGGATTATTGATCGGGACAACTTTAGTAACCATCCATATTTTCACTGGAAAATTTTTATTTCTGAAAAATCCGAATTTGTCACTTCTCATGAAAACACCCCCGTATCTTCCGGAATGATTGGAGTAGAACTGAGAAATTTTCACGATCGTTAGATATACCAAAAATGAGTCTAATTCTCTCCTGAAGTTAACCTGCCAGGAGCGATTGATATACCGATTTTTTGAAAAAAAATATAAGGGGGCAAGATAGGTTCAAAATTTTTACGGATTCGTGATCAAGACATCAACTTTAGTGATAATCCATATTTTCGCTGAATAATTTTCATTTCTGAAAAATCAGAATTTGTCTCACTTCTGGAAACATGTCTTCCGTAATTATTGGGGTAGAATTCTGTAATTTTAACAATCGTTAGATATACCAAGGATGGGTGTGAATCTTTTCTGATGTTGACCTGGGTGACATACATTGCACGCCAGGGGCAATGGATAGAACGATTTTTGCGAAAAATAATATTGGGGTCAAGATAGGCTCAAAATTGATTACTCTGGTTTCGGACGTCCATCGACCTAATGGATTTGGAAGGTTTCCACGACGTTTCGCATGCTTGTATATGCAATCGTCTACAGGTGAAAGCTGACAAGCTTAGGTGCTACTTACTTATTTATATGTCTGTCGGTGCAATGGTGCGTGTTATTTCGCACGGTGTGGTGGTTCGTGGAGTTTCGCGCCTCAGCAGTCCGCCAGAAAGGGCAATTGGTGATTTCAATACGTTCTTGATCTCAACGCTTGGTTGAACCAATGCCCCTTTCTATGTAGAGCACTTGCGTCGTCTTTCTTTGTCTCTTTACCGTAGGGATTTCCGCATTCACATAGATGTTCACAATTACAATACTTTCTGGTTTCAGTTCTGTTATCAGGTTTGTTCTTGGTAAGGAAACTCCATAAAGTACTGCCGGATTGGAAGCAGCTCTGGATGTTGAACTTGTTATTTCCGATCCTCGTGATTTTTCGAAGACACCTCTGATGTACGGAAGGCAGAACACTGTATTTTGTTGTTGCTCTTCAGATGGCTTAGGTCTCTGAAGTTGTTTCAATACTCATCCTAGGAGTTTCTTCGGGTATCCATTCCAGTGAAGGATCCCTCTGATGTGGTTTGATTCGGCATCTAGTGACTCCTTGTCGTTGCATATGTGGATCGCTCTTTCTACTAATGTTCTCAAGATCACTCTCTCTGTCAAACTCGGACAATCTCAGAATTTTGAGCCTCTCTTGCCACTCAATATGATTTTTTGCAAAAATCGGTATATCCATCGCCTCTGGAGCGCAGCGTATGTCACTCAGGTTAACATCAGAAAGGATTCTTCGACTTTCAGCTTGGTAGGTGACAGATTAACCGTCAACCTATTTTCTCAATTGGTAATAAATGACTCGATAGTCTACTCCTTCGCTGAATTTCTTATATACCCGATTTTTTTCGATTTCCGGACAACTTTCCAATTTCTTTCAGGAGCTATTAGGAACATTTGAAAAAATTAGCCAAATCAGTTCAGCCGTTCTCACGTTTTGCGCTTACAAAGAATCAAGATTCAATTTTATTATAAAGATATGTTCATTTCAGGCTATTCTTATATTTTTCATATATTCATGACTGTTGAGTTTGTTGCCTAAAAGTTTTAATGTCAATATAAATGAGGTTCGAGTTTTTTATTCAGGGAATTTGACTTTTGGAAGGGGTGAAACATCTCCTTTTTAAGAGTTTTGTGGCTCAAAGCACACCTCAAGATTTTTTTGTATACAATATTTCCAATATTTTCAAAGAGGTCCTGTACCTATGGAAAAGCATTGTACCTACCTGTTTATTTTTCTGGTTGTTTTGTTCAGAATTGTGATTTGTTTATTCTTTGATTGATTCTTTCATTGATTAATTCCATTGGGTAGTTGTTATTTAGTTCTCCAGATTCTTCCAGACAATATTATCTCAGCTATGGACTGCTTAGTTGACTGGTTCTGTCACTCAATACTACGCTATTTTGTGTATTGTAGTGTGATTCGAATTAAAATTCAATATCTGCCCGACCAGGCATATTTGGTGTATTGGTACACATGAAGTTCCAATGGTACACGAAAGATACCTGATTGGGCAAATATTCAAATCTTGTTTCGAATCACCCTACACAATACAAAAAAGTACAACAATGAAGACGACCTACATTGAAGATGGGATGAAGAGAAACATCGTCATTGCCCCTGTCTACATGCCTAATGACACTCCGAGCTCTCCACCAGCAGAACAAGTGGGAACCGGTTCAATACTACGAGATACACGAGCAGCAGCGACACGAAACGTAGATGGTCTTCAGTACCTGGAAGTATTGATATGGTTGAACTTCATCTCTACATGAGTTGTGTCTTGGAAATAATACATACAGTGGGACATGGATTGTAGAAAATGTTAAACAATATGAGAATCTTCATATCAATATGCAGGAAGGAGATTGATCAAGTCGATTTGCAAGTATAGTTCCAAAAACACACACTCCCAACTAGGCATATTTTTATCATGGTCCGTTCAGCAAAGTTCCAAATCTGTGATGACGTCATACTTGTAATATCAGATGAGCGCTTCACTGTGAACGTTACGTTGATGTCATTAACAACAAAAAAATCCGACACACAAACCCACACTGTAACTATGAACGGCTAAAGAAACTTTGACAAAACTTTGGTACGTCCCTGAGTATTTGGGGTTACTGTTCATTCCAGTCTGGCGAAATGTTTTATTCCTCTTTGAGAAAAATGAATGTATATACCAAAAGCTACTGGAATTACCGTGAAAATCATGCATAAAATGTAAAACTGTGTTTTCTATATCTTATGAAAAGAGTGAAAAGCTCCTGGAATGGTTTTTGTAAAAGGGGAAAAATCGCGATTGGATGAACCATGTCATTTTTTGTAATAAGCACGAAATCATCCTTCAGATTGCCGGTAAAGTTTCGATTTGTCGAACAAAAAGTGCGCCGTTTGTACCCTAAAAGGAACAAAAAGAGCGCCTTCCTTAGTGGACTTTTTCATCTAGTTTTGGCATAAATTCTTTAAATATGAAATATGAAGCTAGCATCGGAGCTTGTACCTATTGTGCCAGTGAAGCCTGTTCCTGCTTTGTAACCGTAACACTTGTTCCTGCTTTGTGCCCTTGAGGCTTGATTCTTCCAGTAACTTATCAGCGAGAGTAGTGTGAAAAAAATATTGAACAGTAATAATTTGTGAAAAGTGATCCAGAAGCGTTGAGGTATCCGTAAATGGAAAATTGTGAATAAATTGTATTCAGCTTGGTTTCTCCCTGTGTTGAAGCACCCGAAAGTTTATTATTTTTGCATTATTATTGTTTCATCTGTTTGGGGGAAGAATACTAGTAAGATATCATACATTTTCACAAAAACCTAATTATGTTGTTATAACATTGTCCCAATATTTGTACATCAGACCTGAAGTTAATATGGTCTTGATTCTCATTAATGAATAATACTCCTCACTCTGTATTATGCGAATTTTCACTCTCAAATTCGATATGGCATCATGAATTGGGGAGCTGGCACTGATTGTTTAAGAATATTAATTTTACAAAAATCCGCGTTGAGAATCCTCTGTAATCTTCCCTGGGGACACTCATGCAGGGAGTCTTATAAAAATAATAAAATTTTAACCGTAGTTGATACTTACATATACAAAATATCATGCTATGTTCATAAGAATCTCTCATTGTTTAGCTGCAATAGATCGAAGCATAATTACTCTACCAGATTTAAGAACAATTTACTTCCGGCAAAGCACTCAACCAAGTTTTACCAAAGAAACTTGTACTACAATGGCTGCAGAATCTATAATAATTTACCTGAAGAAGTGCAAAGTGCGCCAAATATTCTCATTTTCAAAAATAGGCTCAAAGACTTCTTGACCCAAAAGAACTTTTACACACTTGACGAATTTTTTTCTTAGGAGGTTGTTGGGACCACTGTATGTCTAGTTGTATACATTTATATATCTGTGGTTCGTCGGTATTCGTGTTTTATTCATAATTTATCTTATATTTCTTGTCTTCTATGTTTACTGTGTATACTTTCATTCACTGACGCTCTCGGCAATTTGTTTTGGACATCATTGTAATGGTTTTGATAACTTATTATTGATTAAAGTATATTATTATTATTAATATCATTCCGCTGATGTTACGTTCATAGTATGGGTTCATAATGAAGAATTCTAATGTCCTCAAATTTGAAGTCATGTCTCGTTAGGAAATGATGAGTTGCTAAGGCAGTTTTCTCGTTTCTATTGATTGTTTATCACCACCATCTCCTTAGTGTTGTGATATTATCTTTTTTAAGAATTGTTTAATTTGTCCAGCGTATTCCTTTCCGCACTCGTAGGGAATTGAATACACTACATTGGACTTTAATCCAACAGGAGTTTTATTTTTTAATCTCCAGAATATGCTACCTACCGTTTTTGTGGTATAAAGAGCCAGCTCCAAAGTAACACTATTAAACAGTTTACCTATTTGTTGTGATAGTTCATTGATGAGAAGGAATCTCATATTTAACTAACCATTCATATTTAACTTACCGTTCATGACGATTGGTTCCGGTTTTTTTCAAGTATTTTATCCCAATCCCAGTGACGAAATTCTTAGGGTATTCATTCTGTATTGAGATCCGGGATTTTTTTAAATTATCATTATGGGAAGAAGGGTGGCTGAGCTCAATCGCTAAGCAGAATAGTTTAGTAATAATACCTACTATAGGAATTCATTTTGTTGACATTCAATTCAACAGGAGAGCCATTAGTACATTTATGGCAGAGCTAATATACAGGGTGTAAGTGAATAAGTGCGACAAACTTCAGGGGGTCATTCTGCATGAAAAAATAATGAGGTTTGCCAAATAACTTTTATTTATTGCTCTGAAACCAGTTGAAATATGCAAATGAAATTTGATGAGTTCCAAGCAGTAGTTATTGCGCATTTTTTGACATGCAATTAGGGAATTTTTGTTCATCATTGGCGCGCATACGAGTAATTATCTCAGTTTTTAGAGAAAAAAATGGTACGCCACTGAGATATTTCGAATGAAATTCCATTCTTGAATTTCTCGTTCAATTTGTGACAAAAATATTCTCATGTCTTTTTTCCGTATGAGGCGCCGTTTTTGTGCAAAAAAATAAAACATCTTAACGCGTATTTGTCATTACTTTGATACATTATCTAGTAGCGATGCTAGTAGGCTACTGTCGACATTCTGTTAAATACAAATATTTCAACGAAATGTCAAATAAGCGTTTCTTCATCTTTGAGCTTCCAGTTTGGTATAACATTAATGATAATAAGTAATTAATTTTCCTTTTATCGAAAAGAATGGAAAATGATACAAATGCGGAATTGTCAGACATGCATTTTGTCTATGGAAATGGTTGGCAAGCTCGACGATTGGATGCTGAGTTGTATCCAGGAGGTAGGGTACCCCATAACACAATATTTGCTCGTCTTCACCAATGTTTGCGCGAAAATGGTACATTTAAGAAACAAACGGCTGACTGTGGGCGCCCTCGAGAAGTACGAACTGTGCAACTAGAAGAAGCAGTTCTCGAGTTGATTGCGGAGTCACCTGAAACAAGTACTCGGAAAATTGCCAACATACTTGATGTAAGCAACTTCACTGTATTTAAAGTTCTTAAAAAACAGCAATTGTATCCGTTTCATATTCAACGTGTGCAAGCTCTACTACCAAGTTTTTCGCCATTGGATTCTTAATCAAATCGCTCAAATTCCTAATTTTTCAAATGGCGTTTTGTTCATTGAGGAGGCTAATTTTGGACGACTGTGTATACGAAATTTCCATAACAATCACTTCTGAGCTGAGGAAAATCCACATGGGAGCTTTGAAGCTCATTTTCAACATTAGTTTTCAGTAAATGTATGGCTTGGGGTACTTGATGATCATTCAATCGGTCCATATTTACTTCCACAATGACTAACAGGCGACTCTTACCTAAATTTCTTACAGGAAGAGTAGTGTTCTTCTTGAATAAATTCCTGTACAGCTGAGACACCACTTCTGGTTCATGCATGATGGTGCACCAGTCCATTTTAGCATTATTGTACGTTTTCACTCAGATACAGTATAACCAAATTATTGGATAAGTAGGGGAGGTACGGAACATTGGCTCGCTCGATCTCCAGATTTAAATCCTCTAGATTCTTGCATTTGGAGTTTTCTTAAGTCATCAGTTTATTCCACTTCCGTCAAAAATATTGAAGACCCAAGATATCGAATTTTAGCCGGCTGTGAGGTAATAATAAATACACCAGGAATATTTGCGCGAATACGACAATCAATGAGGCGAAGAGGTGAATCTGAGGAAGGTCATTTTGAACATTCGTTGTAGCTTTGCGCCTATTTTTATGCTAGTGCTATTTTCTGTTAATGTTCTGGTTTAACGTTATTGTATCATATAGTTCTTGATAATGTATTGAGGAAATGAAATATACGCGTTAAGATGTTTCATTTTTCCTTCATAAAAACGGCGCGTCATACGAAAAAAAGGCAGGAGAAATTTTTTTGTCACAAATTGAACGAGGAATTCAAGAATGGGATGATTACGCGTATGCGCGCCAATGATGAACATGAAATTCTTAATTGCATGTCAAGAAATGCGCAATAACTACCTCTCACCACTCACCGAATTTCATTTGCATATCTCGATCGGTTTCAGAGCAATAAATAAATAGTCAGTTTTTAAGAAAAACTTTAACGGGGTATATCGGAAAACGAAGCATTTGCGGACAAAAGTTATAAAACAAAAAGTCATTATTTTTTCATGCAGAATCACTCCCTGAAGCTTGTCGCACTTATTCACTAACACCCTGTATAATATCATATTCTGACTAATTGACTCACTGATTGACTGATATACCATCAACACCCTGATCAAACCGCTGGACCTGAGAGCTGAAACATTGACAGCATATTTCATTGATATTCCATCCCTAAAGGAGTGAAAAGGTAGGTGAGAAGGGGGGTGAAAGTGAAAGTACAGTTGGTTTTGAAATTAGAATCATGGAAATTAGTATTTGGGCTCTTTTCCGCAAATAAAGATAAATGTATGCGCGCCAATGATGAACATAAAATTCTCAATTGCATGTCAAAAAATGCGCAATAACTACCTCTTGAAATTCACCAAATTTTATTTGCATATCTCGCACGGTTCCAGAGCAATAAATAAATAGTCAGTTTTTAAGAAAAACTGTTACACCCCGTATCTCGGAAAACCAACGGACAAAAGTTATATAGCAAACTGTCATTATATTTCCATGCAGAATCAGTCCCTGAAGTTTGCCGCACTCATGTATATATATATATATATATATATATATATATATATATATATATATATATATATATATATATATATATATATATATATATATATATATATATATATAATGAAAGAACAAAAAAGGAAAAAAGGGGGGGAAAAAAAAAAAAAAAGGACCCCCCGGAATTTTAAAAAAAAAAAAGGGGGGGGGGAAAAAAATTAAAGGAAAAAAACCCCTGGAAAAAGGGCCCCCCGGGCCCAAAGGGCCCCCAGGGGGCCCAGCAGAAAAATTCCGGGAAAAACCCCCGGGGGGGAAATTTGGGGATCCGAAAAAAAGGGGGGAAAAAAAAGAATTTTTTTGGGGCAAAAAATTGGGGTTTTCCCCCCCCCAGGGGGGAAAAAGAACTTTTGAAAAAAACGCCCAAAAAGGAAAATTTTTTAAAAAAAAGGGGGAAAAACCGGGGGTTTAAAACAGGAAAAAAAAAGGGGGGGAAAACAAAGGAAAAACCCCCGGGGGGGAAAAACCCCGGGGCCCGGGCGGTTTTGGGGAAAAAAAGGGGCCCCCGGGGTTGGGGGAAAAAAAACCCCCCGGGTAAAAAAAGGGGGGCATTTTTAAACCCCTTAAAAAAAATTTGGGGCCCCCAGGGAAAAAAAAAAACCCCCGGGAAAAAACCCAAACCTTTTTTTCCCCCCTTTTGGGGGGGGAAAAAACCCCCAAAGGGGTTATTCCAGGAATATAAATATAAAAGAGGTTGGGGACGTTAAAACAAAGTTAAGAATTTTTAATGGCATACCCTCAGAGAGAAGTGTTAACCGTAGAACGTGTTTGCCCGCCCTCATCAGTACGGTGGAAGGCAAAGATGAACAACCAGAAAAGCAAATAACGGAACGACCAACCGCTATTTGTGGTTTCCGGTCGGACCCAATTCCAGGAAAACAAACGTCCACGGGGGCAAAGGCTACCTGGGACATCCGAGCCCGTTGATTTGTCTTTTTCTACCGTTGTTCATCTTGCTTTCCCCGTTCTGATGAGGGCCGAGAGCCCGATACCGTGTACAATACTTTCTGAGGGCTCCATTAAATTCCTTCAACTTTTGTTTTAACCACCCTTTCTCTTTTCATTTTATATTCCTGGACTCTTTTCACCGGACTAAAACTCCCCGTTTGGTTGTTTCCGGAATTAGGGTTGCTGACCGAAACCACAAAATGAGCGGTGGGCGTTGTTTTTTGACCTTGCTATTCCCGTCCGTTTCCTTCCGCAATTTTTTCTTTTTTTCCTTCTTCCCCCGGGGTACTGTGAGGGCTGAGAAGCCCGAACACGTGTCTATGGTTACCAATTCCTCTCTGAGGGGCGTCCAAAATTCCTTCCTTTTTTTCAGTCCCCCACCATTCTCTTTCTTTTATACTGACCGGACCGCATAGTCCCCTGGCTTTTTTTCGGAATTCAGGTCTCTGACCGAAACCACAAATGGCCTCCGTTTTTTGACTCCGATTTGTCGTTTTTCCAAGTGTTTTCTCTTTCCTTCCCATGTGATGACCGAAACCCAAACCGTCGGTTTCACCTTTCCCCTGAGGGCTTGTCCTTAAATTCCTTCCTTTGTTTTAACGGTCCCCACTTTTTTCTTTTCATTTTATTTCCGGGATGGATGTAACGGTAGCTATGCTGCCTCCTGGTGACGTTGGTTGTTTCCCGAATTCGGGTCTGCTGACCGAAACCACAAATGGCGGTTCTCTTTTTCCGTTGTTGCGTTTCTCCCAAAGGGGCTTCTTTGCACTTCTCCCTGTGGGGGGAGACCCGAAACACGGTCTTTAAAACCTCTCTGGGGTATTCCATTAAATTCCCAACTTTTTTTGCGCCCACTATTCCTCTTTTTCATTTTATATTCCGGATCCGATGTCACGCAGGATATGTGCCCGGGAGTTTTTTTCCCTGAATTGGGTCTGTAACCGAAACCCTGGGGGTTTGCTCTGTTTTGACCGTTATTTGTCGTTTTCCCAAGTTTTCATCTTTCACTTCTCCACCGCAAGGGCCCCGGTTTTGGTTACTTGAGGGCGTCATTAATTCCTTCAACTTTTTTTTTCAGCCCCCTCACTATTCTCTTTTCTTATTTTATATTCCTGGATTGGAGTCCGCAGGTTATGCTGCCTCCGGGTGACGTTTTTTTTCCCTGGAATTCGGGGTCTTGACCGAAACCACAAAATGAGCTTGGCGCGTTTGTTGACCTGCGTTTTTGTGTTTTCACCAAGTGTTGTTCATCTTTGCATTTCCCCGTACTGATGGGGGCCGGGGCCCGAAACCTTTCCCAGGTTAACACTTTTTTGAGGGCTTGTCCATTAAATTCCCCCCTTTGTTTTAACAGTCCCCACTTTACCTTTTTCATTTTATATTCCTGGACTGGGGATGTCCGCGGTGGCTATAGCTGCCTGGGGACGTTGGTTTTTCCGAATTGGGTTGCTGACCGAAACCAAAAAATGAGCGGTTGCGTCTGTTTGTTGACCCGTTGATTTGTCGTTTTCCCAAGTGTTGTTCATTTTTGCACTTCTCCCCTTTGATGAGGGCCGGGCCCCGAAACACGTGTCTACGGTTAACACTTCTTTTGAGGGCTATGTCCATTAAATTCCTTCAACTTTGTTTTAACAGTCCCCACTATTACTCTCTTTTCATATTTATATTCCTGGTTTCCCGGATGTCACGCAGGTAGCTATAGCTGCCTCCGTGGTGACGTTGTTGTTTCCTGGAATTCAGGGTTGCTGACCGAAACCACAAATGAGCGGTTGGCGTCTGTTTGTTGACTCCGTTGATTTGTCGTTTTCTACCAAGTGTTGTTCATCTTTGCACTTCTCCACCGTACTGATGAGGGCCGAGGCCGAAACACGTGTCTACGGTTAACACTTCTCTGAGGGCTATGTCCATTAAATTCCTTCAACTTTGTTTTAACAGTCCCCTCACTATTACTCTCTTTTCATATTTATATTCCTGACTGGATGTCACGCAGGTAGCTATAGCTGCCTCGTGGTGACGTTGGTTGTTTCCTGGAATTCAGGGTCTGCTGACCGAAACCACAAATGAGCGGTTGGCGTCTGTTTGTTGACTCGTTGATTTGTCGTTTTCTACGAAGTGTTGTTCATCTTTGCACTTCTCCACCGTACTGATGAGGGCCGAGAGACCGAAACACGTCTCTACGGTTAACACTTCTCTCTGAGGGCTAGGGTCCATTGAATTCCTTCAACTTTGTTTTAACGTCCCTCACTATTACTCTCTTTTCATATTTATATTCCTGGACTCGGATGTCACGCAGGTAGCTATAGCTGCCTCCGTGGTGACGTTGGTTGTTTCCCTGGAATTCAGGGTCTGCTGACCGAAACCACAAATGAGCGGTTGGCGTCTGTTTGTTGACTCCGTTGATTTGTCGTTTTCTACCAAGTGTTGTTCATCTTTGCACTTCTCCACCGTACTGATGAGGGTCGAGAGCCCGAAACACGTGTCTACGGTTAACACTTCTCTCTGAGGGCTATGTCCATTAAATTCCTTCAACATATATGTATATATATATATATATATATATATATATATATATATATATATATATATATATTGATCAATATAATACAGAGACAAGATGTTCATTACTATGAATCTGATACGAATCCGATGAAATCTCGCGCCATTCGATCAGTTCAGAAAAAATCAGATGTGTGACACCCCAGAACTTGACCGGCAAGGACCTCGGGAGAAAAGGGTTATTTTGGAATAAAACATCAATAAACCATTTTAAGGACTGTACGAAGTCGATTTGATTGGTCAATTCATCAATCAATTTACCAGGGACCAAGGGAGATATTAGACACCAGTCAATTGAGTGGTCCTGCACGAAACGCGAGTCGTCCTATTCAAAGCCCGGGTGAACGGCCCTCTCGGATGGAAACTATGGAAAGCTCCACCTGCAGACCTAATTTGATTTATTTTATTGTTATGCTCCCCGCCAAATTTATTTCCAATCCATCGAATAGATTTTGAATAATTGAATAGCAAAATTTAGAATTTTTATATTTTTATTTTTTACAGATGTCAGTTGGAGAAATAATGTTTACTGTTCTTGATACAGTTTTTCAAGAGCTTTCGAAGCGATATAGTTCCAATGAATTTCTAATAGTGACTCTGTCGTTTGACAGATGAGTGTCAAAACTAAGGGTCACATTCGGGGCAGCAAAGAGTCATAAAATTTACATAATGACTTCTTATAACGTTTTGAAGACTACGCATTTGCCATGTTTCACAACCAAAAAGTTAATCGGCGTTTTATAACTTTTAGGTGTTGCTATGATGTTGTGGAGTAGTTATTATGAGAGTACAATGAAGAATTCTCGAGATGGAGGTGTACTGTGGTTTGTATGCGAATGAATTGTATGTGTCGTTAAGTAAAGCTTAAAAGCAGTTGTGTGAAATCATTATGACAATGAACATATGTGGTTCTGATGAATAGAGTTTTGAAACATTCCAATGACTTCATATCGTACTCATGTAATGTACCGTTCATAAACAGATTAACATTGTTCGTGATGACTATATTATGTACCTTCAGTTAGATTCTCTCTGTTGGTTATATTGTGTTATGTAGGTATTAAGTTCTGTAATTTGTAAATATAAATTGGAATGACAAATCAAAAATGTAGTCTGCCTCACAGGATAACATGTCAAAAAGAAGGATAGGTATACACTGACTGCATAAACACTTGACCAGTTTCAGTCCAATTGAAACCACTGATAAGATCTGTTACGTTGTAGATTTGCTCTTAGTATTGAATGAACCCAGTAGAGTTAACACTCAGTATTATCAGTTCACTCATTTATGTCTGTCATGTCTACATTGTATATTTCATGAAAAAAAAAGGATATCAGGTTTAAGCGCTTCGCTGAAACGGAATCTTCTCATCCTATTGGAAACTATTTCTGGAAAACAAGAATGAACCCATAAGCACGATTATTTTGTATAGTGGACTCACCACCTTCAACTTCAAGTTTAGTGGCTACCCATATCAGTTATGAGTTATTCTTGTGAGGAGACTAGCAACTATGGCTTGTATGTGGTTCCATAAATTTGTTTATTGTTTATATTGAATCCATTAGTGTAAGTTGTCTGATCGTTTTGGATATTGATTGGAATCATATTACGAGGCTGATGCATTAATTTCAGTCTGATAGGAGATGGAAGAACCTGAGAAATGGAGTTATTGATATTTTCCGAATTCGTCCTGTTGAAGTTACCACTACCTGGTGTTATGCCAAATCTTTGATTTGTTCACCTTGCATCTGTCCAAAAATCTAATCTGTCCATCGTCCCCTGAGATTGTATTTATTTTGACTATCTCTCATGAATTTATCATTTTCCCCCATGACAAATAAAAAAAAGATCATCTGGCATTCTAAATCACAATAGTTAGTTAGTTTGACATTCGCCACCCAACTCGTTCCGTAGTACGTGTCACGTACAATATTTAATGTTATGACTTCTGGTCACAGCGACTACGTCACAACCCTTTCATGTATGATAATTCGATGTAACTATTCTATGATAGTACAAACAGAAGTAATTACAACTTTTCGACACTAGTAGGACGGCATTCGTGTTCTTCGTTTGATTGATACACCATCATGGTAGCCATATTCCTCCCTATTCAAATAAAAGCAAATTTGTGTGAGTCATTAATACTGTCCATATTTGATTATGCAGATGTCCTCTATGGTCCATTCTTGTCCAGCCAATATCAAATAAAAATACAAAACGTACAAAACTCATGATTACGATTAATATTTGGTATCCGCAGAAGAGAACATATTTCACACAAATTGAAAGATAATGGTTGGCTAAATATGAGCAATAGAAGGAGATTACACGCTGCTGTTCTTTTTCAAAAAATTATTTTCGATGAAACACCCTCATATTTGCACAAAAAAATCACCTATCGATCCGTTATACATTTTTTTTTTATGTTCTGGTTCCCACGAAAAGGGATATCCTGTAATGTTCAGAGAACATCGTGGAAACCAAGGGAAAGAAGGTAGGAGTTGGTGTTCTTCTTAAATTTCTGGAGGTTGTATGCCTCGGGGAACACCTCCCTAGGCAATGACTTCCAAAGCCTCGCTGTTCGTTGGATGAACGAGTCTTTGGAAAGTGATGTTCTGCAGGTCTCCAAAGTGACCATGAAGGGGTGTGATGACTGAACTTGACGGGTTAATATCGAAGAGACTGCCAAAGCAGGAACGATTGTTGATATTTCAGAAGAGCATCGCCCATGAAAATATCTATAAAATAGAGACAAATCGCCAACTTTTCTACGGTGTTCCAGACAAGTGAGCGAGTTTGTAAGCGAGGCATCACCGACGAGACGAATTGCCCTTTTGTACAGAATCCAATAGCCTCAGGATATGTTTAGGTGCCGCGCTCCAAGTATGGGAACAGTATTCCAGGACAGGTCGGATCTGTGCCTTATAGATCATAAGCAGCTGAGTGGGGGTGAAATAGCTCTTGGCACGAAACAAAACCAAGTTTTGGGATGCACTTTGGCAATGAACCTCACGTGATTTTCCCAGGAAAGGTTATTGCTGATAGTAATACCAAGCATCGATATGGATGACTTCAGTGGTATGGTTACTCCTGACAAAGTTATGTTAGGCACAGTGAGATCGGCTTTTCTAGAGAAGACATGCTTGTGTTTTGTTTGCATTGAATTCTACCAAGTTATTAGATCCCCACTCGAGAATTGTTGCTAAGTCCATATTTATATTATTAACATTTCTTCCTCGTTCATTTCTGGTTTTACGGGCTGATATAGGGCCCTGGAAGAGAAAGCGGTATGGAGGGTACTATCATCGGCAAAGCTGTGTACTGGACATGAAGTTGCTTTCAACAGGTCGTTGATGTGAAGTAGAAATAGTGTTGGTGCGAGAATAGATCCTTGCGGAACACCAGCATTTATGAGTAGAGTGTCAGATGAAACTCCATCGACCACTACATGGAGAGACCTGTTTGAGAGAAAACTAGCAAGCAGAGAACACAGCTGAGGGGGCAAGCCATAAGACGGAAGCTTGGCGAGGAGTATCTGGTGCCAAACTCGATCGAACGCCTTGGAGATATCTAATGCCACAGCTAAAGTTTCTCCATACTTTTCAATAGATAGCTGCCATATATGCGAGACGTTAGCGAGCAGGTCACCAGTTGATCTCTGATGGCGGAAGCCATATTGCCTATCGTTGATAATTCCTGAGTCTTCCAGATATTTCATGAGCTCGATGTTTATGGCTTTTTCCATGACCTTTGAAATAATAGATAGCAGTGCGATAGGTCTGTAGTCTGCTAGGTAGGGCCTTTTGCCTTTTTAGGACTGGCTGTACTCTTGCAATTTTCCAATTGGACGGAAATACCCCAAATTGTAAGAGTGGTTGAACAACTGCAAAGAACAGGTGTTAGTTCGGGGCACATTTCTGAGAACAATCGGCGGGATTCCGTCAGATCCACAGGCTTTGTTGGTGTTGGAGACCCAGCAAAATCTTTCTGATAGTACGTTGGCGAAAGGTGATTTCGGGCATGTGACTGTCAATAGGTGTTATGTTCGGGGGTTGTTTTCCCGATGAATCCAGAGTGGAATTTCCAGCAAATAGGTGCGCAAAGATATTGGCTTTTTCCTGGGCAGTCGTTGCTAGTGTTCCATCTTCTTTGGCTAGAGGAGGAAATGAGCTGGAAGTGAAGTTTCTTCCCACAGCTTTGGCGAAAGACCAAAATGAACGGGATCCGTTAGGACATTCAGCAAGTTTTGATCTTATTTTGGCATTGTGGGCATCTTTTGAGCATTCTATTGTCTCTTTGCATATGCCTCTAGCCTCGACATATGCTGCTCTGGTCTCAGGGCCCGGATTTTTTAGCCTGTTTGGAAGCCACAGCTCTAGAGCAGTTTCTGTTGAACCAGGTCTTATCGGATGATGTTCTTCTTTCGGTATTCGGTATGTAAGTTTGTATCCCCAACATGATGATTTCAGAAATTGTCTCAGCACATCGTGTTGGATCTACTGAAGAGAAACAAACTCTCTTCCATGGAAACGCTGAGAAAAATATACGAAGACCTTCCCAGTCGGCCGAATTGTAATGCCACATGAGACGGGGTGGTATTGTGCAGCTCGATAGTAAATGGAAAGAGCATGTTGTGGAGATGAGGGTGTGATCAGAGTTTCCAAGTGGGGCACAAACTTCTATTCTATACGGGTCAGGATTGGTGGTGAGGAAAAGATCTAGTGTATTGGCAGACTGGTTGTTGACATCAGGGATGCGGGTTGGTAGCTCGACCAGTTGTTCTAGAACATGAGTGATGGCGAAGGCCTCGGCTTGACGACCCGCATCATCTGTTTTGTTAGAGAATTTGAGCCAGGCAGCGTTATGTACATTAAAGTCTCCCATGATTATGGTTTGAGCTGTTGGATGGTTCTCCTGAATGTAGTCCAGTTTGAGTGATAAAATCTCAAAGAGGTCGTTATATGAAGGTTCATTAGGTGATAGGTAAAGGCAGCAGAGGAACTTAGTCAGTTTGGTATCAGATAGCTTGAACCACATCACATCAAAGTCTTTCGGTTCCGAACTCTCTTCACGCTGGCATGAAAGGTTAGCCTTAGCGTAGAGGCAGACTCCACCTTTGAACCTGAATCGAGAATGGAGTTCGTAACCAGGACAAAGCATATGGACCTTGTTGGTGGACGAGTTTACTTGTGTTTCTGTTAGAGCCAGAATATCCGGTTTTTTCATCTGTAGGTGATGGTGGACGTCATTGATGTTCTTGTTGAGTCCGCGGATGTTGCAAAATAATCCAAATATCCGATATAGAGGAACCCTTTCACCGCCAATCTTCAGACTAGAAATAATCAGGCGTAGTTATACTTATCAAATATGTTCAGTATACAATCAGGTCCCTACCATGTTGAAATCCTACAGTTTGCAAAGATTCAAGAAGGCCTATAAGAAACATTTGTTTTCAATGCAATCCTGATAAACGTACGATGGAAATTAGATTAAGAATAGTTGTAATTGTTTAACTTTCATTCTTTTATTTAAATATATTGTTAAGTTCAACACACCTAGAGATATACTTAAGGCTACGTGGAAGAACAGTTTATGAGCTGATTTTATATCATCTTATAAACTGAACTTCGCCCTTTGCTTTGGGCCTAATTCACATTGTATATGTATTCTTGTTAATCTATATATGTAAGCAATTAAGTCGTTTATTATTATTATTATCATTATATTGGAACAAAAATATTCAAAATGGAAAATTTTCGTCCCTGGGTGTTAAATCAATTTTAAAATCATTGAAGCAAGCAAATGAAGTATGTTTCGCCATATGGTGAACATATTTCAACGATCAATGAGAAAAATTGTTTTATCTGAAATGAAAAAAATAGAATTATTTCTCTCCATTCACGAGGCTCATGAATTTTGAGTCAGTAGAATTGGATTTTGATCCTGGAAATGGGTTTGCTTGGTCACTAGTGCTTCAGAACAATAACAGAACATGAATGAAAATCATTTTCATCTCAACTATCACGGCCGTTTGGTGTATTTATAGTGACTCACCACAGAGTATTATGAAAATGGAAAAGAAGACATAATTATATATTAAAATAGTATTATATAAAATGTTTCAATATGGTAAACATATTGTAATACTATATTAGTAAGTGTAAGACCTTCATGCATAATGATGAAATGACTACACTAAGACCACAGAACAACGTTATAATAATATTCAATCCAAACCTTTTGTGACTGGCTTATATAAGTCTATATTGGCAAGTCATTACCAGTACTTCATAACGTCATGTGACGTCATAAAAGGGTTCCCTTTTGTCGTGTTGGCATACATACCGACGTCTGAGCATATTACAAGAAATAAGTCACGGACTTTTGCGAAATGTCTTGTAGACGTCTGTATAACCGAATTATGACCTCTGTGTGCTACTTGGGAGTAACTGTATCTCCTTACCAAATTTCAGCCCCATTTGTCAAACGGAATCCTACCTAGAAACTCTTGAGACATTATTTCTTGAGTTGTCCTCATATGTCTCCGCAGTTTACCACCAGTTCCTTTCCTCGACTCCCAGAATATAGATAGTATCGTAAGCAATATTAATATACATAGGAAGAAAAATATACAATGTGGAAAAAAAATAATATATATTAGAGGATTAGGGAAAAAAAGGATTTTTTTTATCTCTCTCCTGAGGTTGCAGTCAGTTATATATATATATATATATATATATATATATATATATATATATATTGTTTTATTATGAAAAACCAGTTATATATATTGAAAGGAAAAAACCCACAAAAAGAATAATTACCTAATAGCTATTAGTTTCGAAAGATTGTTTTCACATATTTTGAAATTCTTTATTGAGCCTCTGTATAATATGAATAGATAAAAATATTCAAATACTATAATACAATCAATTTCATACACTGTCATAATGATTACAACCCATAATTATTCAAAAGACAACAAGAAAGGTCTAGATTTACAAAATCATCCTGAATAAAATGTGATAAACAAAATTATAAGCTTGAAACATACAGTATATGAAATTGTATGTAACTAAAAATAGCCAATGGGAGAAGAACAAACTTCTTGATGACAATAGCCAATCAGGGAACAGTATGGTCAAATGTAAGATTGGAAATTGTGAGAAAATAAGAACGGAAAAGTGTCAGAGACAATTATGATTGAACATTGTAAATAGTCTGTAAGAAAGGAAAAATAGATTCATTTATAAGTTTTGACAAATAACCCCAAACAGTGAAAATGTGAGAACATAGTGCGCGAATTCAAAAATTCAAATCAAAAGGAATGAGGAGAAATGGTATCCAAGTAACGGAAAACAAAGCCAGAGGGAGATCGAAAATAAATTGAAAATGAATGCCACGTTTTATTTGGGAGAAAGAAAAATTCAATAAATTCAACAGTATAAGCAGAAAATCAACATTACCTTATTTGTACACCATACACAAATATTCCAAAGCTGATTGTTGAATTTGTATGGTTCCTTCTTTTGGTATTGGAGTTCCTGAGGGCATTGGATTGAGAGAGAATCCAAAATCTGGGTATATATTGAACAGCGACAGTTCCAGCGACAGGTAAAAACTTTCCTAGTGCACGTCACGAACTGAACAATTTCACTAATAACTCATATCCCATCAGAAGAACTTTTATTTCATTTGATTTTGAACTATTAAAGAAATTTTCACTGTCCAGGTAAAAGTGAGGTTGTGTCTATTTATCCATGACCTGTTTCTCATGATTATCCATGAATATTTGTAGATTCACCTTAGAATAAGTTTATCTATCGTAGGCCAGGTAAAATTAAGTTTCCTGAATAAAGTAAATAATTGCTTTTTGATACTTTGTCGTTTTGTTTTCCACAATTATCAGCAATCATATTCATAAACACAGACTTGACATCAAGCAGTAGTTAGTGGCTCAATTGCCTGAACCGGCTATCTGAGACGAGAGGAGTACCAACTGAGTTTAGTCGTGGTAAGAAAAATGATAACAATTGGCAGCAACGTGACGAGAGAACTGTGACGTTAGCTAGCAATTATTAATACATCACAAAACATATTATACAGGGCGAAAATACTTATCTATATCATAACAATTTGGCTCACAACGAAGAGTGGAAATTATCAGCAATCATCATTATATAATAACAATTTATTTGATATATCATCATCATTACAATATATATATATATATATATATATATATATATATATATAAATATATATATATATAGATATATATATATATATATATATATAATATAAATCCCCTCCAATTATTTCTTTCAGTGTTTTGGAGTACGAATAGGTCAAATATAAATCGTGGACTAAAAATCATTCATAAAAACCGTGAAAAACGAAAGAATATGAATTCATACTTGTACATGACGAACAATGAACATAATAATCTAGCACTGGGGATATTGATAAAATAAATATTCCATCGTTTGAAATTAAAATTCAATCAAATAAATAGGCTACGTGATTTATTGATTTCCATCTGATATTAATTGTGTGTCGTACGTGAAACACTGACACTAGATACTTCTTGCATGGCTCACCAAATTTCATTATATCCAAACTAACTTCACAGGAGAATTATACCAGATAGTCAAAATGACTTCAAATAATAAAAATAAAAAAATCTCTATTTCGTGTAAAATGTGAATATAAAAGCACAGTGCCTTTGGACTGCGGCCATCTCCAGTGCTTACCTCAAACAAACGTTGAAATGTACCTGTCATGAGAATGAAAATAATTTTGAGAAATATTGTGTTATGTTCCTGGTTCAAAGAGTCACATTTTTAATGTTGGTTTCAATAACAAAATTGACTAACTTTGGTATATTTTCACTTTCTTTTAACTTTTGAAAAAATTCAGCCTATGGCTAGACTGCCGTGGTAGAGCCTTGGTTTCCTCCAGAAATCACAGTCGCTGACGACTGCGATCGGGTAGCCGCGACCAAGTCGTTGAGATGCATTTTAAATGATCCTGTTTTTCATACTCAAAACCACCACCCTCAAAACTATCTACACAAAAATACTTCAAAGTAATTTGCGAATTTAAATTAATTCCACAAAACTCACTACACAAAACCACCCTCAAATCTACTTCAAAAAGCCCCCCAAAACTCCATACCCAAAACTACCCTCAAAACCTATTACACAAAAAAATACTTCAAAGTAATTTGTTGATTCAAATTAAACAACCCCCAAAAACCCATACCCAAACACCCCCAAATTATCTTGAATAGGTTTTTCGGTGTTTTGCGAGGTGTCTGCACCTCGTATTCACCCTTTTCCTATAATACAACCACAGATCGCAATAACACAGCAGTAACAAGTTCAATTACCGTTTCCACTGGATACAAATATGAACAGCTCTCATAAGCTTCTTTTCTAAAGCAGGAGGAGAGCAAATAGACCATATATTTTAATCATTTACCCTGGCATATGCCATATATTTATGCTAACACCGCAGTGCCCTTCCCTTCGCCCTACCCATACAGGACGGCAAGCTGGAGGGGTAAACCCACTGCATTAAAGTGATAGAACAATGTATATATATAGTTTAAGTGGTATATATTAGGTTAAGTGACATGTATTTCAAACAGACCAATAAAGATTGTTAAAAGTAAAAGTAAAATTAAAGTTTTCCTAGCTGCTGCCGAGTCGTTACTACTAACTACCGGTCGCCATTCACACAGTCACACTCTCAAAATTACTAAATGGCTACACATGAAAAATCGTCGAGAATTGCATTCTACCATGTTTTATATTAAGCTACTGAAGAAAAACTCTCCACCTTATCTGTATCACAAAATAAAATACAGAACTGATGTACATTCTCTGAATTTAAGACACAGAAATACTCTTACTATACCTCGCCACCATACTGAGTTCTTCAAACGATCGTTTTCTTATTGCATTGTTAACCATATCAATAACTTACCTCTCGATTTCAGTTACTCATCACTACATAAACTCAAACGAGTCCTATTTGACCATTATTTTTCTCAACAATAATTAAGTTTGTCGGATTGAAATATCTTCCCTTGGCTAATTAATCAATGGCTGATTAATACTAATACTAATATTCTTTCTCTATTAATTTAATTTATTTATTTATTATTCTATTTGCTGTCTTTGACTTCTTTTTGGGGTTAGATGGAAGAGCAGATGTATGTTAAATGCTAATATATATTTCATATTGTATTATATTTAATATTACATACAAACTGAATCTCGCCCTAACTATATAAATAAAATGTAATATTATCCTTTATCAATTGGTAATAAAGACAATTATTATTATTATTATTATTATTCGTTTAGTCGCCGGACGCTTGATCGCTCTGGGAGCAGACGCACTTCCATTCCATTGACGGCGAAACAGGTGGTTTTGCGCTGTGACAAATCATTTACTGTATTTTTTCCACAGCAGAGTAGAAATACGTTTGTGGTTATGGCAGGTATGTAATAGTTTGTACTCGTGAGTTATAACACCATTGACATTAATTTTTTTTATGAGAAACGGAAGATATGGATTCAATAGATGATTAATAACTGTGCATCACATAGCAGTACTGCATGATTTGAAAAACGAGTAATATAAGTTACATACGAAAAAGGAAATTATATGGATGGATATGGCGTATCAATACAGTTGGTAAAGTTCTCTGGAAATATATTGTAACAAACACAAGTACACAGAGCGAACAAATGAAATTAGAAACATCATTAAATTATTCCAACATGTCAAATAACAGTGCCTCCGTTGGAAAAGTGAGTAGTCTGTGAACCTTCTTCTCACCTGAAAACCTTCGGCACGAGCTAAACCCCCTGTGTCTGCCAAAAGAATCACATTTTCAGTCGGCATTGGGTAGCTTGTGTCTTCTGTACCTTGTCGTCTTGGACTGTTCACAATATATTCCTTGCGCGACATGTTGTGTAGACAACAGCAAGCACAAATAACTGGAGTTAGGAAAATTAGAAATACCTGGCATAAAATTCCGAAACAATTTTCAGTGGCTCTTCTTACTCGAGAGAGGGAGTCTGTAGTTGAAAAAAGCTTTCTTGTGATTTTGTAGTACTTGCTTGATAATTAAGCAATATTGAAAGAATCGACTTATTAGAGATATTCATACATTGAAAGGCATTAACTCGCAAACAAAGAAACAGCTGTTCATAAAATGGCCATCTAACAGAATGGCGACTGGCGGGGCTGAGGAAAACAGGTAAGGTCGTGACGACAGGTCGAGGTCACCCGGTCGCATTCGTCAGCGACTGCGACTTTTGGAGGAAACCAAGGCTCAAGACAACGGTCGCTGTCAAGTGTCACGTTGTGTGTGTAATGTTGTCAGATTAACGATTTCTGATTACGGGTAATAAGAATTAAAGCTATATTGCTTGAATGATTGGGGAATATTTCGAAAAAAATCCGATAGGGAATTTCAAGTTTGTTGGCCAAGGCGTCTCTCGGCGTATACGGATGCTTGTTGTGTGTCCGGCGTCCAAGTCTAACCAGTAGTCGCCACTAGCTTTGGATAACACTTCTCCACTTCCCCCGTATTCCCAACAAAACGAACTGATTCTAATAATGGCTTTCATTCAGGACATTAATTCTTGTGAATGAAATAAATACCCGAATAAAATAAATGGAATGAAGACTTGATAAAATAATCAACATATTAAAACAAATTGAGTGAACTTTTTGAGCAAAAGTAGGTTGATTGAATAACACTCTGTAATCAATGGGTTATGAAATCAAACCACACGGAACTCATTCACTTCAACAGTTGGAAAATTCTACTTAGAACAAAGAATTCCACGGTTTCTGGTGAACGACAGTTGGTAGTTATCTGAAACCCGACAAGTTGAGCCCTAACGCGCACGTGAGCACTTATCTCGATACGGACAGATGAATTTCGACTTTTCCCTAACTCAACCGGAAAAACAAAAGGAACTATTGACTCGAATGAAATTTCAGTTTAACCCGGCCACGATGAAATATCAACGGACTATTTTTCTGCTAGAATTTACTACGTCAAATTTCCTTTGCTAATGTTTTTCTGAGAACCCCCCCTGAAGTCAAGTTTTGACTGGTGATAAGAATGAATGCAACCCCTATTCCAACTCATTCGTACTGGGAATAATTACCTAACCAATGGGGTGGTATTTTGAAAAATCAAAAACAAATTCGTAACGACTCCGTCGACCAATCCGAGTCTAGTTGTGGGTGGAGCTATCACTTGATCTTAGTCATCCGAGAGGTGGCTCCCCCGTTATTTAAGCGGTACTACTTTGAACTATGGAATTCTACGTTCTACTTTTCGTGGGTTCTAACAATTATTCTCTCCTTTCAGACCTCTGAAAGTGATCATGCTGTACAACTAGAGTTTTCGGGCTCTTCATTTGGAGGCAAAATGATGAAGAAAAAACCTCGCTCTAACTCGTTGCAGCTTATAGGCCGTTAATCTACATACAAATAATTGTTCATGTGGGTACTAATAATTTCGCAACGAAAACAAACAATGAAAAGGAAAACATTCTCAATTGAATATTGAATAGAAAGATTTTCTGTGAATTGAAAAATCCACGTTAAAAAAGTTATTTTTTGTTCTCCCATTGCATAGAAGTTGGTTACAATTTCCCGCTCTTGGCTAGTGAACCTAGATTTTTCAGCAAAATTTTCATATCTCGAAGGTTTTATTCCGAACATGACGGAAACAATACCAGATATCAATAGCCTCTCTGCAGATGGGCCACCCGCTGTGACCATTTGAGCCCGCTTGTACTTTAACTTCATTTTTCAAAATTATTGACGAACAACCGGTTGGCAGATGTAGATATTCTACGAAATTATAATTTTGTTTTCGACTTTTTGCCCAGCAAACCTGCGTTCCAGATGACAAGGTTTCTGAAAACTGTGACTGTTTAACTCCCATAAACCCAACGGTTTAGGTCCCTCAAGAGAAGCCTTTAGGAGTATGAGAATCTGCTATTGAACCCGGCGATATATTCTCACAGGGTGATTCCTAAGATTTTGTTACAGTCCGAATGATTGGGGAATATTAAAAAATTATATAGGGAATTTCAAGTTTATTGCGGGTCTGGTGGAATAGGAGATTTGGGAAAAAATTACAGATGCGATGTTGACAGATGCAAAGCTGTGATTGGTGACGGGAGAGTAGAAGAACTGGTGGAAAAGAATTAACTGATTATAAAAAAATTAAAGCTGTATGGCTTGAATGGTTGGGGAATATTTCGAAAGAAATTAGATGGGGAATTTCAAGTTTGTTGCGGGTATGGTGAAATAGCGGATTTGGGAATGAATTACAGATGCGATGTTGACAGATGCAAAGCTGTGATTGGTGACGGGACAGTAGAAAAACTGGTGGAAAAGAATAAATTGATTATAAAAATATCATGAACTCCTTATGCCATCTAAAGTTGTCTTAAATGTTCTTCTTGAAAAAATGAAAAGAGTGTGATGGTTTCCATGAAATTCTTGATCCATATAAGGCATCCCAATGAGAGCCTGAAGCGAGGAGTAGAAATAGTAGGAAGTAAAGAGGTACAGGATAGAAATACTCAGAGCCCTCCCAGGCAGCACAAACATCCCTGGGAGGTTTTGGGATGTTTTGAAAATGTTGGCATGATGAAGTTTTTTGAGACGCACTATGCACTTCCCAAAGATTACTTTGGAGGATGTTGGAAGTATTGTATTTTTCTTATGTGGCATTCCTTTGTATACCTACTGGAGAGGTATTTTAAAAAAAATCAACGTGTGGATGTTCTTTCCAGACATAACATAATTCGCCTTGAGAGGTTCATCCTGAATAAACATTTCTTGTCCAGTTTCATAATGGTTCTCGACGATTCATTTCAACTTGATCATTTCACATAACAGGAAGTTAAGAATATCATGTGAATTGAATCTCAGAATATTTATATTTTTCGACCCTTCACTTTCAACTATTTATTTCATTTTGTATTTTTTTATTTTAATACCATTACCTCCTACCTCCTGCAGGAACAACATTATCATATTTTCAAAAGCAAATGAAACCAATAATATCCATTATAATAAAAATCAAATGTCGGAATGACCTATCCACTCATTTTAAAATTCCCGCTATCTTAAAATTTGGCTTTTCAATGTGGTACACCTGATAAACCTCGCAAAATAACACTGGACGACTGGACTGTATGGTATGGCACATGAAAGATGTTTAAAAACCATGGTGTATTCATTTATACCAATAAAATATTGGGACAAACTGGGAGACACCAGCCCACTTGACAAAGGGGGTTATCCAGTGTTTCAGATGGCGCCGACGTCGTTTCTTGTTATAATTCAGTGAACTGAATTAAAGACCACACAAGGTGTTTTTGTGATTTGTGTCTCTGATATGTTCTGTGATTGTTCTTTTGTCGCCTTCAAGGTTATGTCAATTCGTTGTGAAATATTTTGAGGTTGATCGATCGATGTAACATATTTAAGAATGAACTATTCCATGTACTTAAGTCAGTGTTATATAGAATTTTTGAGAAGTGTTCCGAAATAATTCTAATTATGAACAGTGCGTACCAATTTTGTATGGTTAATTTTCGACTCTACGACTCCACCGAGTTGGTATTCATGTATTTCTGTCCCATGAACACAAATTCAAAGTCGGTGCTTGTTCAAAATGTATGTGGATAATGGAAAAGGCCTAACAAATTCCATAAATTATAATTGAGATGTGTTTTGAACGTTTCTTCATGCTAAAAATGACGGAAAAGGGGCTTTTATTGATCTTTGAACCTCCGAAAGTATTGGAGAACGACGCGTTTTGACTTCGAATTCGTGTTCATGGGGCAAAATACGTAGGTAACACCAAGCGGCCAGACTCAATTTGACGGACCCATATCAACAATTGATTTGGACAATCCCGCTTTGCTTAAGAAGTTGAGTTTCATATTTCTTTCTCTATTCAATATATTCAGACGTGTCCCATTCAATTACTATACAAAGAAACAGGAAATGCAAAATTGATTAAACAAGTGATTCTCAACTCGGTATTTCAGTGATTTGGTATTTTAATTGATATATACCTCTTTAAGCATGTTGAAAGCTTCCGATTTTCTAATAAGGCAATAATTGAATTCCATTATTTTCGTAATATCAACAACAGTTCTCGTGAAGTAGTGGTTAGCATGTCAGTTTCCCACCCTAGAGACTCGGGTTTAATTCCATTTCAAGGGCCATTTTTTTTATCGGTTTCAGATACAACCATATTTGATTATATACAGGGTGAGTCAGAATGAGACCGACAAACTCCGACTACAGATCCCTCACCTCATTTCGAAGTGACAAGTTGCTATCAAGGTATGTTCTAAAATGCATCCCCTCTGAGATACATGGTGTCGAATGTGCGAAAAAAATTAGGATTTAATTTGTTTTCTCCAAAATTCCTGAAGGAAAAAATTATAAACTTGGTAAACTAATCAAGGTTTATCAACGTGCTAACTTCAAGTTATAATTTTTCATTTTCGTAAACCAGTGGCGTAGTTACGATGGTATGTGGTCATATGTTCCTCCATATTTTCTTGGGACAAGTGAATGGACAAATGAGCGTTTGACATCAGTTCGGCTCATCGATACTCAACCTAAAAGTCATAACATTCCATATCCCTGAAAGTGACAATTGAAAAAAAACTGAAGGTATGTCCTCAGTAGAGACAATTTCCTATATGCAATAATCGCATAATGCTAATTTCTTACAACATATCGGAATATGTGTCAACCTCCTGAACACTTTTCAATGATGGGAGAATCGGAAACATAGTACGGGTGAGTCAGAATGAGACCGATAACTCCATTTTTTCATTCATCATATTATTTGATCGAATCGATGTCGTGGATTCACTGATATGTTACCAAACTTTTTTGCATATGATTGTTTTGACAGATCAACTGACGAACAAACCCAACCTCAAATTCATAATACTCCACTTAGATAACATTCAGTCTGAAATAATTTTCGCGAAAAACTGAAGATAAGTACTCTCAATTTGTTGAAGTTTATGTTCGTGTATCATTTTCAAAGCCATTTCTGATTGAATTTTTAGGAAAATATTATCCAATCAACAGGTTTCTGATGAAGAAAAATAAATCATTGTGTATTAATATCTACTTAAATGATAGAAACGGTTTAGTGGATGACTACATAGAAACAAACAAGGCAGTAAAGCAAATGGCATCTCCGTATCATCGATTGTCGCACGCTTTGGAATATTTCCGAAGAATCCTGTATTAACGTACATGCTTTCCGTTAAATATTCCACAGATTCTATAAGTGTTTCATACACCAGGGATTCAAGGTATCCCTACAAAAAAGTCCGGCAAACGTGAAGGCCAATGTATGGGACCACGTCTACCTCTCCACCGATCATGGAATGTTTGATCAAGAAATTGACGAACGATTCGTTGGAAATGGGTCGGTGCTCCGTCATGTTGATACCACATTCTTTGACGAACCAATGGATGTACGTCTTCAAGTAGCCCAGGTAAAACATGTTCGAAAAACACTCGGTAGTTCTGCCCATTCAAACAGGGGGGAAGAAGATATGGTCTAACGATACGATTTTCGATCATTCCTACCCAAATATTCACTGAACATTTTTGTTGGTTGCCTTTCCTAAATATTCCATGCGGATTTCATTCATTCCATAAAAAGCTGTTCCTACTATTGAAATATCCATCTCTTGTGAAACATGCCTCATCCGTGAATAGAACATATCTAGGAAAGTCGTTTGCCCCTTCATACATCCTCAAAAACCACTCACAAAAAATTTCCGTGGGCCATAACCACCAGCATCTAGGGCCATCACCTTCTGTAAGCGAAATGGATACAATAGTTGTTTACGTGCTACCCGACTTACTGTTGATTGTGACACTCATAAAATATCTGCTGCTAATCGTTCAAAAAGTTGTTCCTCCGTCACATTATCTCTTCTTGTTCTATTCGCAGCACAATGGTTTCCGTTTCCTTCAATTGTCGATGCACAGCTATAAAAATAGTGAAAAGTGGATGATATCTGTTTGGATATATATGTTGATATAATTCAGCAGCGGCTCTGGCATTTCCCCCTGTTTCGCCATAAACAAAATGCATATCTATATATTCTTCAACTGAATAATCCATTTTGAAACGATGTTCACTGACTGAAATGATGATAGATGACAATAATACAAACTGTTTTGGGTGTCTGTCAATTATGTCTAATGTAAGTATCGATATATCAGAGTATTTTTACCAGAAACAATGAAAAAAAGGCTACGTTTCTTTTTAGTTCCAAATTTCGTGTATGTTATATGCGTTGATCAGTGGTGTACTGAACATCCTACCACAAACTAGCATGAAAGGCTCGACTATGCAACTAGTTATCACGAATGGAAAGAAATCAGTTGAGTAGATATGAATACAGAATAATTGGATAATATTTTCCTAGATAATTCAATATCAAAAGGCTTTGGTAATGATACCCCAACATGAACTCTAACGAATTAAGAGTACTTATCTTCAGTTTTTCGCAAAAATTCTCTCAGACCTTAACTCTTATCTAACTGAAGTATTATGAATTTGAGATTGGGTTTGTTTGTCAGTAGATCTGTGAAAACAATCATATGCACAAAAGTATGGTAACATATCAGTGAATTATGCGATTATTGCACATGGGAAATTATTTCTCTACTGAGGACATATCTTCAGATTTTCTCAATTATCTCAGAAACCTCCACTTTCAGGCACATTGAATGTCATGACTTTTTGGTTGAGAATCGATGAGCCGAACTGATGTCAAGTGCTCATTTGTCCATTCACTTACCCCAAGAAAATATGAAGGAACATTCCATCGTAACTACGCCACTGGTTTACGGAAAATAAAAATTAGAACTTCGAATAAACCTTGATTAGTGTACCAAGTTTCAAATTTTTTCCTTCAGGAATTTTGGAGAAAACAAATTAAATCTTAATTTTTTTCGTACTTTCGACACCCTGTATCTCAGAGGGGATGCATTTTAGGGCATACCCCGAAATGAGGTGGGGAATCTGCAGTCGGAGTTTGTCGGTCTTATTCTGACTCACCCATATATATCTTATTCTGCCTCACCCATTTTTTAAGTTTACCTTTGTACTTTTATAATTATATAATATGTTCCTAAGTTCTGATGTCCAAAGAAAGTCTCAAATTGCACAGTATGTATATTATTGCTTAAATATTTTTATGTCCATATTTTCACTTTGTAGCCCTCGAAAAAGCAAATAAAGATTTGCGAAAGCTCGGGTAGCAAAAAAGAGTGTACTTTCTTCAAGACCGAATCCCCGATAGATACTCATTCTATGATAATAAGCCGGTCGAGATACTTTCCTATTCATAGAGGATGGGGTTTTACTTGTCAATCACTACAGAATATGGACATGAAACAACAACAAACCTTAAGTGCTGGTGTAGAACAAACATCAAAATAGCTTCAATGAGAAACGGGAAGATATTTCTACTCAAATGTAGAACAAAAGGAACCTTTATGAATCATATAATTATAAATATAAAGAATGTTGATAACTTATTGGAAACTAACAACAAAATAACAGGACAATTAATGAATAATTTCATTGATAGACTAAAAAGTAATATACTTTCCCTTGAAATTAAAATAACACATGAAAATATCACACAGTTAGAAAGGCTACTTACTGATTCATCTAACAGAATTATTGGAAAACTTCCCAATCATATCTGGGTAGAATTTAATAAAAGACAGACAGTTAAGTACAATCATGATTTTTTTCTCATGAAAGAACGTAATATTAATAAATTTAATAGACTTAAAAATGAGAAAAATGATCAATTAAAAATAGTGGATAATTGGCTTAAGAATCTAACTGATATTGAGATTCCTGAAGATATATTGGCCTTTCTCTCTCTTGGTCACAAATTTAGTGTTCAACCAGAAACAAGGGAAATTTAAATTACTAATTTGTTGGCAGACATAGAAAATTTGATTATAAATATAAATGTAGATGTTTACAAAAGAGATATATTCAGGGCACAAATCACAAACATTTCAACAAATTTTTTCAACAAACCTAAAACAAATCGTTATTTTTCTTTTATTTACAAAACACTAGACTCCATTGAAAATCATCCTGGAATAATTATTACAAAATCAGATAAGGGTAATGTAACACTTATCATGTTAAGACTATAATATATGGATTTATCATTAGAACAACTCAACAATGACATATTATACAAAATTGAATCGTAATCCAACTTCAACCATTTAACAAAAATCTAATGAACTCATTAAAAAAAATTATAATAAAAAACTTATAAGTCTTTCTGATGAAAAAAATTCACTATATCCAATTCCATAACACCAAAATTGTATGGTTTACCAAAAACTCATAAACCAAGTCTAAGTTTAAGACCAATAATTTCTTCCATCGATGCTCCTAATAGTAAAATATCACAGTTAGTCACAAATATCTTAGCTGTCTCCTATAATATTGTAATGAGTATTATGTGAAGGACTCTTTCGAATTTTCAGAATTCATACATCAAATCAAGCTACCTGAAGATTTTGTCATAATAAGTCTAGATGTAGTTTCACTTTTTAATAACATTCCACTAAATTCAATCAAATCTAGTATTGATAAACATTGGGAAGATATAAGTAACTATACTAAATTAACAAAATCTATTTTCATAGAACTTATAGAATTCATTTTTGATAGAACTTTTTTTGTGTTTGATAATACATATTATGAACAAATACAGGGAACTCCAATGGGAGCTACTCTATCACCCATTCTAGCACAGTATGTAATGGACGATTTGTTAGATGCAAGTATTCCAAAATTACAATTCAGACTCCCTTTCGTTAAAAAATATGTTGATGATATTATATGTGCAGTACCAACAGATCATGTTAATAATATTCAGTCTATTTTCAATAGCTATAATCCTTTCATACAATTTACGGTTGAGAAAGAACATAATAACTCTGTACCCTTCCTAGATACTCTCCTAATCAGAACATCAGATAATACTATAATACTGGATTGGTACTTAAAACCCACTAGTTCAGGAAGATACATGAACTACCTTTCCAGTCACCCAAAAAAAAATGAAATTCAATCTAGTATTATGTCTCAAACATAGAATTGAGAAAATATGACATCCAACATTGAGAGAGAAAAATATAAAATTATTATATAAAATACTTTCCAATAATTCATATACTTTAAATTAAAAAAATAAATATTATATAATACTACTTCTGATGTCATTCAAACAGAAGTCCATCAAAATGAACAGTTACATAATATCACATATTCGTCGATACCTTACATTCCTGAACTTTCTACTAAAATTATAAATGTATTCAAACATGAGAAAAACTTGAAAATTGCACAAAATAAAATAAAACCATTGGAAAACTTGTATACTCAATTGAAACAAAAAGATCATATCACCGAAAAGTCTAACGTGGTTTATGAAATTCCTTGTTCAAATTGTAATAAAAAATATTTAGGCCAAACAAAAAATTGTTTAAAATCACGAATAGCACTACATAAAAGCAATTGTAGAACTATAAAAGAAAAGTCTCGTTCCTTAACGAAACATGTCATGGATAACGATCACATCATGAATTATGATTGTGCCAAAATATTACATGTTGAAAAAAATTTGAATAAAAGACTTTTTTTTGAAATGGCTGAAATTAAATTACAAACTGATAATATGAATAAAAAAACTGATATTGAGAACTTAAGTAAAATTTACTCGTACCTACTTTTACCAAAAAATCATTCTTCATTTGAAAATACCTGAATTAAAACACCTCTGTATATAACTATTCTATTTGACATCCATGATTATTGATTGTCAGTGATCAAATTTTCATGTCACAACATTTTTTAAGTTTTCCTCTGTACTTTTATAATTATATAATATGTTCCTAAGCTTTGATGTCCAAAGAAAGTCTCAAATTGCACAGTATGTATACTATTATTGCTTAAATATTTTTATGTAGCCCTCGAAAAATCAAATAAAGATTTGCGAAAGCTCGGGTAGCAAAAAAGAGTGTACCTTCTTCAAGACCGAATCCCCGATAGATACTCATTCTATAATAATAAGCCGGTCGAGATACTTTCCTATTTATATATATATATATATATATATATATATATATATATATATAAGGGTTTTGGGAAAGTGCAAGAGCAGTGAATGATCATTGTAAATGAATAATTCTGTGAAACGAAGCATTTAGAAACGTACACTATTCCTTCAATTTTGGAACAAGAGGAATTTTTTTAATTTTCCCCCTTGAAAATTGAAATATAACATGAACTCTGTTAATTTTATCCAGTTTCCAATGTGATTCAGGTACTATAATCATCAAATATAATTTCATTCATTTTGCCTCAAGGAAATTCAACTCGTTCAATTTGAGGCGTTATCAACAAAGATTGAGATTGAATCAGATAATAAAACCACGAACCGCAAAATGCTCTTTCGAAAATTCCAGAAAAATTTGAGTGATAAAAGCACATATGATATTATCCTAAAAAAAAAAAAAATAAACGTACATCCGCACCAGCCAACAACACATTCAACCTAACTTCAATTCAGATTATCTAGTCGGAAAAAATATCTATCTTCATTGAAAAGCATTTGACAAACTTATTGGAAAACATCGGAGCAAAGTGATTCATGTTTATTTTTCCTCTTGCGGAATATTTCACTCCACCCCAAACTGTAATTTGTTCGGCAGTTGAGGTGGATATAGTAAAGCCATTAACTTTCAATCTAATTTTCCAGGCAGAACACCTTAGTAAACCGTATTATTGAGGTCTGATTTCAGCTGAGTTATAAATTACACTATAAACTCGCCAGATTAGAATTTCTTCTTCTTCTTCTTCTTCCTGATTTTCGGGCCTTGCTTCCTCTTGGTGCATTCAGCCAGGTCATTTCGTGGGGCTACTACTCTGTCTGATTTCCATAACTTCGTAGCCCTTGTATCTTCCACTTGTCTACTCTCGTTTTTTTTTCATATTCTTTTTTCTCTTAAATATTTTTTTGTGCTGAAAGGTTAGTTATACAAAGTTACACAACAAAGGAGATACAACTCTTCTCGCTTCGGGGCAGCAGCGAAGCACTTCACACCCTAAAACTGCCTCGGATTAGAATTTCACTATGAAAAACCGATAACTTGATATGGAATCGTAACTGTTCACCTGGTTCGAATGATTTGAAATTTAAAAAGGAAGTTCACACTGCCTCAACGGTTCACTATGCTCCGAATTCCCCTATCAATCAATCAATCAATCAAAAGTATGCTTTATTGTCGGAAGAACAAAAATTCTTATAGACAAAGCTATAATATCATACTCATACAAAGTTGCTAGATTTCACAGATAATTATAAAAATATATATATAAAACATTGAATAGATGTAAAACATTGAACAGAGTTGTGTTATAATTGTATAATTACATGTACATACACACTAAAATTAAGATAGAACTATATAAATGGTAATGGGCATCACAGTATAAGTTAGAAAAAAAAGTAAAAATAGAGTACAGTAGGTGAAAGTAGTTAGAAGTTGGAAACAGTTTATGGAATAAACTTATGTCATTAGGTGTGCTTATATCAAGGTAGTATGGAAAAACTCCTCTATTTCATAAATTACTAATTCTAGGAGAATTTTTTCAACAGCAGATCTGAATAGGTTATAGTTTTCGATGTTTCTTATGTTCAGTGGGAGTTTGTTGTATATTTTGGCAGCATTGTAGATCAGAGAGTTTACGATTAACCTACTTGAGGGGAAAAGGAGTTTCAAGTGGTTTCTTTGCGGGTGATTCCCTCATTGACTTGATACAATGATTTGTGTTTGAACACCAAACAGGCAGTTTCAAGAATGTACAAAGAGGGAGAGTTAACAGTTTATTGTCCTGAACAGTGACCTACATGATACTCTTGATCCTACTTTTAGATAAATAGCGGATAGCCCGTTTTTGCAGGACGAAGATTGAATAAAAATTTTCTTTATTACAAGTGCCCCAGAACGATATTCCATATTGAATATGCGACTCAATTAGTGCATGGTAAACCACCTTAGCTGTTGCTACATTCAATTCCCTGGCTACTATGCGCATTGCATAACAACCGGAAGCAAGTTTTTTTCCCAACTGCTTGACATGATGCTGAAAATTCAATTGTTTGTCAATGTGGACACCGAGAAATTTAGTCATACTTAAATTGGTTATCGTGTCCTGTCCTAGAGGGATATCAGGAATTGTACATTGATAAGATAAACAGTGAGTTTTATTAATATTGAGAGATAGTAAATTGGCATCACACCATTCTTTGATCTTTGATATGTCTCGTGTCATTTTGGAGCGTAGATTATCAACATTTTCATCATTCCATAGAATGGTAGTATCATCTGCAAATATTGTGAATGATCCATCGGATGTAATGGTAGCCAGGTCGTTGAAATATAGCAGAAATAAAATGGGACCAAGCACAGAGCCTTGAGGAACTCCACATCGAATGGCACAAGTGTCAGATAATTTGTGTGTTCTAACAATTTGGGTTCGTTGGCGTAAATACGATTCCACCCACTTGAGGCTCTGATTTCTGAACCCATAGAGCTGTAGCTTACCCAGCAAAATTTCATGATTTACGCAGTCAAAAGCTTTTGACAAATCACAGAATATTGCTGCGCAAGCTTTTCTCTGATTCATTTCCGTGTAGAGTTTATTGAGAAATGTAAAGATAGCATCGCTTGTGCTTTTACGTTGTTGAAACCCAAATTGTTCAGTGTTTAGAATGCTGCAGTTTTTCAAGAAGTTCATTAGTCTCACTTTCACCAGTTGCTCTATGATTTTACCTAGAACTTGTATATCAAAATAACACTGATTATTTTTTGACATTTCTGGAAACCAATGGAAACTTTCAATTTAAATCATTCAATGTACGTTTTGGTCAATCAAAACATTATTATAGTGGGAATATTCTACCTAGAAAATTTGGGAATAATTTGGGGTATTTTGATTTTTATTGTCTCACAATGTATATTTTCAATTTGACGTCTGTCATCAATTCGCATGAAAAGTGAGAAATATATCAAAACTGGTTCAGTTCATTATATCATTTTGCAAGTGTGTTTGTGATTGTAAATTCAAAAAATAATACCACACGAGAGTTCGATGAAGTAGAAAATAATTCTCCAGATTTCATTCTCAAACTTGTTGCCATTCAGCAATAGCCACTCGAGCCTATTGGGCTCTCGTGTCTATTGCCTGGCAACAAGTTTTCGAGAATCTGTCGAATTGTTTTCACTTTATTATCACTCTCTTGTGATATTACTACTGCAAACATTTCAGATAAGCACCGAAGATGACCGCAGGCCGAAATCACTTTGCTTATATACAGTGCGCGTCAAAATTATGGAACAAATTCGATATTTCGCAAGCTATGTACTTTTGACAAAAATCCTGGAATAGGTCGATTTTTATTTTGAAATGCCGATTTTTTTATGTTTATTCTAAAAAGGTTATGTCACTGGTTTTGACATGGTGACGTAATCGGTATTTTTTTTAAATTGGAATATATGTCTTGTGATACCTCATCTGAAAGGACTTTCAATACCGCATTCAATGATAATAATTAATTAGATATTTTTTTACAGGGTGAACAAAAATTAATATTTTATTTCAATAAGAGAATAACTTTATATCCAACAAAATAGAACAGTTAAATAAGATTTTCGAAATACCATCCACCAGTCTCTTGACAATAAGCAAATCTACGGACACATTCCTCTTGCACATTGCGAATAACTTCCAGAGTAATTCTGTTAATTTCAATCCTAATTCGATTTTTCAACTCTTGTAGATTTTGCGGCCTATCTACATAGACCTTTGATTTCAAATAACCCCACAAGAAAAAATCCAGGGGCGTAAGATCTGGAGATCTTAGGGGACACTCTATCGGTCCGCGTCTACCAATCCACCTCCTAGGAAAACAGTTATTCAAAACCTCGCGAACATCACGTGCATAGTGCGGGGGTGCAACCAAATACTTTCATTTGGTGAGTTAGGATTGTTGGCGTTTGGAAAAATATATTTTTATTATTATTACATTATGATTATGAAATTCTTCTATTGTCATCGGTCCTTGATATGTGTGACAAATTTCAGATTATTCGGAAGATTGGAAGTGACTGAATATTTACTTCCGAAATTTCATTACATTGTGAGTTATTTAGTTACAAGTAAAGATAATAAAAGCGTGTTAAAAAATGCAAAATTTTACTTTTTTGAGCCAAGGCTCTAATCCCTTAGACTGCCCTGGCAGACTAGTGAGTCAGTGCTCTACTACACCAATGGATCCTTTCCAAATATTAATAGTTAGCTATTACCAAGTCTAAAATGGAAACAAAAGACAATCGCAAATTAATGCCATAATAGGCAAGTTAGTGTCAAATAAATATCAGTTGAAATATCAACAAATATTCTTCACAAATTCTTAGTGAAAATGTTCTAAAAGTGAACCATGGCTACTTTAAGTGAAACCCAACGCATAGAAATTTTAATTTTTATTGGATGCGGAGATAGAACCAGAACTCAGCAAGAGGTATACGACTTGTTCAATGCGAAGTATTCAAATAGACCTATCAGTCGTTCAACAGTCAGTAAGATTGAGAAAAATTCTGGAGAAACTGGTCATGTCAAACATATTCCGAATGCTGGACGTCCTAAAATAGAAGAAAACGTGAAACTTGATGTTCTATTGGGTGTAGAGAATAATCCTCACAATACTTGGCGACAAATTGCAGCAGACCTTGACATACCCCAAAGTTCTGTGTTACGTATTCTAAAAGCAGAAAAGTACCATCCATACAAAGTACAGCTACATCAACAATTCAATGATGATGATCCCGATCGCCGTGTGGAGTTCTGTGAAATAATGCAGGATTTGTGTAACCGCAATCCACGTTTTATAAAACAAATTCTGTTTTCCGATGACGCTACGTTTTGCCTAAATGGTTCAGTAAATAGTCAGAATTGCAGATATTGGAGTAGGGATAATTCTCACTGGATGATGGACGGGCATACTCAATACCCTCAGAAAGTCAATGTTTGGGCGCGGATAATAAACGACAGGATTATTGGCCCGTATTTTTTCGAAGGAAATCTCACAGGGGAGCGTTACTTGGAATTTTAAGAAATGAACTCATACCTAGCCTTGCCGATATTTTTCCAAACGCAACAATCCTAACTCACCAAATGAAAGTATTTGGTTCCAACAAGATGGTGCACCTCCGCACTATACGTGATGTTCGCGAGTTTTTGAATAACTGTTTTCCTAGGAGGTGGTTTGGGTAGACGCGGACCGATAGGTCCAAGATTTAGATCTTACGCCCTGGATTTTTCTTGTGGGTTATTTGAAATCGAAGTCTATGTAGATAGGCCGCAAAATCTACAAGAGTTGAAAAATCGAATTAGGATCAGAAATCAACAGAATTACTCCGGAAGTTATTCGCAATGTGCAAGAGGAATGCGTCCGTAGATTTGCTTATTGTCAAAAGACTGGTGGATGGCATTTCGAACATCTTATTTAACGAGAGATAAGTGCCATGTGAAGTGGAATGAATAGAAAAATCGAATTTAAACGGTTTTCTTCACATAAAGGATTCAATATAAAATTGAACCAGAGAAAGGTAGATCTCAGATGAAAAACAACTACTTTCCTGGCAAATACCACGCAGAACGTTGAATGATATTCACCTGAAAATCCATGCATACTTCCATATAATATCAATGGACATTGAATGCAAATGTTTCTTTCTGATAAGCTCGATTATGTTTAATTTATGTCGTGTTCACCTAACAATCCGCATACCGGTTTCAGGCTTCTTGGCCCTCATCAGTACGGAGTAGTCAACCAGCCAAAGGTCCAAGAACTCTGGCTGAAGTGAGACCTAACGAAACAAACCATCATCGATCTTGTTAACACCTATAGGTACGCCGGAAAGATAACTTTAACTGGCGGTACCTAGTGACAGAAAGAAACACTCGAAAATCTCCACCTCGATAGGTTTCTAAATAAAGATTCCTTCTCAGTAGAATTGTAAGCCCGTCTAGCATATAGTGAGAGATAAGTGCCATGTGAAGTGGAATGAATAGAAAAATCGAATTTAAACGGTTTTCTTCACATAAAGGATTCAATATAAAATTGAACCAGAGAAAGGTAGATCTCGATGAAAAACAACTACTTTCCTGGCAAATACCACGCAGAACGTTGAATGATTTCACCTGAAAATCCATGCATACTTCCATATAATATCAATGGACATTGAATGCAAAGTGTTTCTTTCTGATAAGCTCGATTATGTTTAATTTATGTCGTGTTCACCTAACAATCCGCATACCGGTTTCAGGCTTCTTGGCCCTCATCAGTACGGAGTAGTCAACCAGCCAAAGGTCCAAGAACTCTGGCTGAAGTGAGACACAACGTTAACAAACCATCATCGATCTTGTAACACCTATAGGTACGCCGGAAAAGATAAACTTTAACTGGCGGTACCTGGTGACAGAAAGAAACACTCGAAATCCCACCCGATAGGTTTCTAAATAAAGATTCCTTCTCGGTAGAATTGCAAGCCCGTCTAGCATATAGTGAGAGATAAGTGCCATGTGAAGTGGAATGAATAGAAAAATCGAATTTAAACGGTTTTCTTCACATAAAGGATTCAATATAAATTGAACCAGAAAGGTAGATCTCAGATGAAAAACAACTACTTTCCTGGCAAATACCAGCAGAACGTTGAATGATATTCACCTGAAAATCCATGCATACTTCCATATAATATCAATGGACATTGAATGCAAATGTTTCTTTCTGATAAGCTCGATTATGTTTTAATTTATGTCGTGTTCACCTAACAATCCGCATACCGGTTTCAGGCTTCTTGGCCCTCATCAGTCAGTAGTCAACAGCCAAAGGTCAAAGAACTCTGGCTGAAGTGAGACACAACGTAAACAAACCATCATCGATCTTGTAACACCTATGGGTACGCCGGAAAAGATAAACTTTAACTGGCGGTACCTAGTGACAGAAAGAAACACTCCGAAAATCTCCCACCTCGATAGGTTTCTAAATAAAAGATTCCTTCTCAGTAGGAGTGGCAAGCCCGTCTAGCATATAGTGAGAGATAAGTGCCATGTGAAGTGGAATGAATAGAAAAATCGAATTTAAACGGTTTTTCTTCAACGTTCTGCGTGGTATTTGCCAGGAAAGTAGTTGTTTTTCATCTGAGATCTACCTTTCTCTGGTTCAATTTCATATTGAATCCTTTATGTGAAGAAAACCGTTTAAATTCGATTTTTCTATTCATTCCACTTCACATGGCACTTATCTCTCACTATATGCTGACGGGCTTGCCCTCCCCTGAGAGAATCTTTTTAGAAACCTATCGGTGGAATTTCGGAGTGTTTCTTTTGTCACTAGGCCGCCAGTTAAAGTTTATCTTTTCCGGCGTACCTATAGGTGTTACAAGATCGATTGTTAGTTGTGTCTCGCAGAGTTCTTTGGACCTTTGGCTGGTTGATACTCCTACTGATGAGGCCAGAAGCCTGAAACCGGTATGCGGTTGTTAGGTGAACACGACATAAATTAACATAATCGAGCTTATCAGAAAAAACATTTGCATTCAATGTCCATGATATTATATGGAAGTATGCATGGATTTTCAGGTGAATATCATTCAACGTTCTGCGTGTTATTTCCAGGAAATAGTTGTTTATCTGAGATCTACCTTCTCTGGTTCAATTTATATTGAATCCTTTATTGAAGAAAACCGTTTAAATTCGATTTTCTATTCATTCCACTTCACATGGCACTTATCTCTACTATATGTGACGGGCTTGCCACTCCTACGAAGGAATCTTTCATTTAGAAACCTATCGAGGTGGAGATTTTCGAGTGTTTCTTTCTGTCACTGGTACCGCCAGTTAAAGTTTATCTTTTCGGCGTACCTATAGGTGTTACAAGATCGATGATGGTTTGTTTACGTTGTGTCTCACTGCCAGATTCTTTGGACCTTTGGCTGGTTGACTCTCCTACTGATGAGGGCCAAGAAGCCTGAAACCGGTATGCGGATTGTTAGGTTGACACGACATAAATTAAACATAATCGAGCTTATCGAAAACATTTGCATTCAATGTCCATTGATATTATATGAAGTATGCATGGATTTTCAGGTGAATATCATTCAACGTTCTGCGTGTATTTGCCAGGAAAGTAGTTGTTTTCATCTGAGATCTACCTTTCTCTGGTTCAATTTTATATTGAATCCTTTATGTGAAAAACCGTTTAAATTCGATTTTTCTATTCATTCCCTTCACATGGCACTTATCTCTCACTATATGCTAACGGGCTTGCCACTCCTACTGAAGGAATCTTTTATTTAGAAACCTATCGAGGTGGGAGATTTTCGGAATGTTTCTTTCTGTCACTAGGTACCGCCAGTTAAAGTTTATCTTTCCGGCGTACCTATAGGTGTTACAAGATCGATGATGGTTTGTTTACGTTGTGTCTCACTTCAGCCAGAGTTCTTTGGACCTTTGGCTGGTTGACTACTCCGTACTGATGAGGGCCAAAGAAGCCTGAAACCGGTATGCGGATTGTTAGGTGAACACGACATAAATTAAACATAATCGAGCTTATCAGAAAAACATTTGCATTCAATGTCCATTGATATTATATGGAAGTATGCATGGATTTTCAGGTGAATATCATTCAACGTTCTGCGTGGTATTTGCCAGGAAAGTAGTTGTTTTCATCTGAGATCTACCTTTCTCTGGTTCAATTTTATATTGAATCCTTTATGTGAAAACCGTTTAAATTCGATTTTTCTATTCATTCCACTTCACATGGCACTTATCTCTCACTATATGCTAGACGGGCTTGCCACTCCTACTGAGAAGGAATCTTTTATTTAGAAACCTATCGAGGTGGGAGATTTTCGGAGTGTTTCTTTCTGTCACTAGGTACCGCCAGTTAAAGTTTATCTTTTCCGGCGTACCTATAGGTTACAAGATCGATGATGGTTTGTTTACGTTGTGTCTCCTTCAGCCAGAGTTCTTTGGACCTTTGGCTGGTTGACTACTCCGTACTGATGAGGGCCAAGAAGCCTGAAACCGGTATGCGGATTGTTAGGTGAACACGACATAAATTAAACATAATCGAGCTTATCAGAAAAACATTTGCATTCAATGTCCATTGATATTATATGGAAGTATGCATGGATTTTCAGGTGAATATCATTCAACGTTCTGCGTGGTATTTGCCAGGAAAGTAGTTGTTTTCACTGAGATCTACCTTTCTCTGGTTCAATTTTATATTGAATCCTTTATGTGAAGAAAACCGTTTAAATTCGATTTTTCTATCTTATTAACTGTCATTTTCACTGATATAAACGTATTCCCTCCTGACATGAAAAGGAATCTTTTATTTAGAACCTTCAGGTGGGAGAAAAAATATTAATTAATTTTATTGAAGAGTTTAAGGATTTTATAGTATCATAGCACTATTCCAATTTATTACCGTTCCACCATGAAACATCTCTTTTAGAATACATAAAATCGGATTTCAAATAAATCGCCATTTCAGGTTCTTTCAAAGTACATGCTTCGAATTCAATGTTCCATATTTTGCGACTTTACACTTTCACCAAAATGAAATTTTATTTTGATTTATATGACGGACGCCGAAGCAGTGAAATCTTTGAAATCATTTGTTAATCACAAAATAATAATTCGGTTCTAAAATTAAACTCAATGAATTTGTTTAATGGATTGGGAAGAAAAATCTTCAAAATTACAACCCTACTGCAAAATGATGATACGCAGTTATGCTGAAATTATGTTCGGTCTATGATCAATTTATTAAGATGTTTTTACGGTAACTAAATTGCAGCTTCTCCTGATTTGGCAGGTTACTCATAATGTGTTAGAGCGCACATTACGAACTTCTATTACTTAGGACGGAGGTAAATGGTCATCCTGTTACTTACAGAATTTACTTTGGCTTTAAGTAAGATCATTATCACGTTAGTAGGATTTTCAACTTGCTACCAACGTTTTGGATTTCGAAAGGTTGACTAATTATGCACCATAGACTTACTTTCGGTTGGAAGTTGTTTTGTTTAATAATGTTAATTCGTTTGGGGTTTGGTTTCGTAAAGTTCGGGTCAGGCACTTATTGTTAACGGAATATTATTCGACACCGTGTCCGACAAAGGTCAGAAGTAGTTTTATGCGGGTCGTTCAATATTGGTAAGAAAAGGAGAACAATTTGGAAATTCTGTAGATTTCCAATTCTACCAGAAAATTGGTTTCATCAGCGTATTTTTCTACTCCTGCGAAAAATGTAGATGACAGACAAAATTAGTGAACGTTCATATTTTAAATTCATTTATACGTGTTGCCGAAAATTTAAATTGAATTTGAGGTAGTAAAATAATAATTATCACTTAGTGAATTTTCATAGCCTTTCCTTGTTTGTTTCATCATTTGCAAGATATTTATTGTATAAGACTGACGCTTAGAGAATAATTATAAAATACCCAATTATAAATAATTGATGAAATATTGTTTGTACTGTTCGTGGCACTAGCAAAATTATTCTTGTTTCATATTAGTTATACATATACCTCTCGAGAGAGGTGGGTCATTCTGTTATTAAATTCCCCTCTTTCCGGAATCTGTATGTTCCATCATGAGCTCAACTGATAGTAGATTCACTGAGTCCTTTCAGTGATTTTGTCGGACTTGAATATTGTTGGTTCTTGGGTGTGATCACTTGACGCTCAATACATATTTCTCTTCGCATATATCAACCTACTCTCGACTCCACTGAATTTAAGTCAAAGCACAACCTAGATTTTGTTATCAAACAAAATCTACGTAATAGTCCTAAGAACTGCAGAGTTTTTGGGTTCTGGGGGCTATGATCGCCAAAGATATATCTTTTAATTCAGTCTCATTGTGGTGACGTCCCCAATAGGTGGTATATCCATAGAAATCTACCTAGAAACAGTTCTGCTATGGAAAAACACCTAGAAGTAATTAAAGATGGAAAACTCTCGTGGAATACTCATAAAAAGTATCCAATAGAGCAAGACAATCACTGTGAACTTTCACAAATATCTACCGAGATACTTGATGTTTTGTTAAAACAATTTGAATTAATTGTAATTTTTTCAAGTTGTCAAATATAAGTTGTCGCAATCAAACTGTATTTTAGTCAAATCTTGGTGAATATTCAGTTTGGCATGACAAAGTTGGTCCTTCTAGGAATCTTAAACCATTCCTAAGGTGATCGCAGTTCAGAGAAAGATTATTCACTTCAATATGGCATCAGGATCAATTTTACGAAGTAGAAAAACTCGAAGTCGTCCCCACAATCTGATCAGGATCAATGTTAAAGAATGTACCTGGTATGGAGGAAAAAGTCCTAATACACGGAGAACGAGCTAAAGGAATTGTCAACAAAAGAAAGATTATTTCATTTCAAGGAACCGGTTAATGAGTAAAGAGAACTCATTGAAGAAGCAAGAAGAACTAGCGAAGAAAGTACGAGAGCTATCAAAGTCGGAGAGCGGTAGATCTTCCTCAGAAGAAGAGAAAGATTCAGAAAACTCTCTAAAAATCAAAGGAGTAGAAGAATGAACTATAGACAATGAACAGTTTTTCCCAAAAAAATCAGAGGATACCGAAATCGTAAATTCATCCAAATCGATCAATGATATGTTGCCAAGGCAAACAGTAGGTAGTCACCTCCCATCATTTGATGGATCTTTTTGTTCATAATGGCCCATATTCTTCTCACAGAATCAGTTATCGAATGAAGCTTGCAAATTATCACCGAGAGATAATGTTCTAAGGCTGAATAAAAGCTTGACAGGTGATGCTAAAAATTCAGTAGAAATGTTCCTAATCGCAGCTCAAGAACCCAGTGAAATTCTCGACATACTTCAGAGAAAGTATGGGAGGTCCGAGCTCATAATGGACGAGTGACTTGCGAAAGCTCACCAACTTTCAGCTGCGGAATGCATGCAATCTTTCCTGAGTTTCAGTTGTACCGTAAGAAATATAGCAGCTGTTCTACAAGGAGATATAAATAACTTCATTGATCAGCGGAACTTACTTGCTGGTCTTCTCAATAAACTCCCATTCCATAACATAAGGACATCTCTACAGGAGTTTTCAACATAGATACAATACATGTCCGACGTAGTTCCGAAAATACCTTTCGTTTCAAACAATGGCAAAGTAGATCTTTCAGTGAGGAAAATGCCAGGAAATGAGTTATTGCCTAGACACGACAGAAAATCTTTGGTACCATCTGCGAAAATCTGTAAGGTTTGTATCAAGGGTGAACACCCAATTGAAAAATTCAACCAATTCCAAAATACTGACGTACAACAGAGATGGAAACTGGTACGGAATCACAAGGATTGTTTTTGATGTCTCCGATATCATACAAGAAAATGCCAAAGGAGAGAAGCATGCAACGTCGATCACTGCGAAAAAAATCTCCATCCCTTTTCAGGCGCCTCTCCAAACATTACAGTTTTTGAGTAGTCATTTTTCGAGATTTTGGAAGATCCACATTGTCATCCCTCCAGGGAAGTCTCACCTCATACCGCCCTTCAAAAACGGAAATGGAGCTGCCCACAATGGAAAGTGCACTCTCTTCTCCTTTCGCTAGACCATTAAGTTTTGTATGAACTTCAACAACTTTTTCCATTTTCATAAAAAATTTCACAAGTTCGTGAATCTTATCATCTGTATCTTCACAGCAAACGATAGCTATTCCTTCCTTATTTCTGTTGTGCCCCAAAGAACCGTGGATTGTCCAGCCTATTTTTGTTTCAGAAAGCATGGGTTCATTGGGGTGCGGCTGAATTACTTGCCTAGAAATTATTAGATCAGCATTGTTCTGTCCGATCAACAATGTAGGCCTTTGCTGATTTTTCAAGTCTACATGAACTTGTTTGATGAATGGAAATTTTCGGAGCATATATTGTACATCAATTTTTTGTTCTGGTAATTGAAGATTTTCGATAGTTCTCACGTTTTTTAGGTCGAAAAATGTGTCATGATATCTACATATTTCACCAGTCCATTTACAACAAAGGGGTGTCATTTGCCCGCTCAATCCAATTTTGTTTGCTATCGCAGAGTCAATCGGAGTTGCAGTACTTCCTCCATCCCGCAAGGCACGAATAGTGAATGTGCCGTTGGAGCCTTCAATTTTCACGGAAAGGATTTTCAGCAGAGTGAAGTTGAGATTGACTTCGATACATGCATTCGTTTCGAGTATTCCAAGGATCAAGTTGAAATGATTGTTTTTGTGGAGCAGTGGGTGATGATTTCGACTTTGCACCATAATTTCTGGCTCCATTCTAGATCTTCAGCTATAGGACTCACTTCAACGTCTCGTGATCTTTTTAAAACGGAGAGAGATATTCGTACTCTTGCCGTGATTCTGATGATTTTCAACCCACTGAAATGATTCTTCAAGATTAGAACAGCCTCAGAAAAACAAAAACAATTATCTCGTTCATGACATAATTCTCATTGTGTTCACATCCATTAGTCATTTTGGTTGTTTGAAACCATCCGTCTTCACTACTGTATAGAAACTTTGGACCCCTAAACCACCTACTTTCAGAATTGAATTTCTCATTTGGTGTATCTCCGGTACAGTCATCAGCATCGTTGTCCGAACTGGGTACCCATCTCCATTGTTTCACCTCTGTGTGCTCTAACATAAGTTGAGCAAATGTACAAGCGTCATTTGTTAGTGGTGAAACCGACGCTGATATGGAGCGGTCGTGTTGTGGATCAAGGTAGCAGATGATAGTGAACGATGAAATTTTCACAAATTTGACCATAACAGAGATAGCGCTCACCACCCCAACAGCAGCTAGGGATCTTTACACTGTATATATATATATATATATATATATATATATATATATAAAGTGTTGAAGAAGGGTAGTTCCGTGCCTGGACTAGTTGAAAATAACTATGAATTTGAAATACACTTGTGGAAAGGATATTCTTTGAGGTTGCAATCAAATTTAATGGCCAGTGATAAAAGAAAAACTCTTCCTTATTTTGTCAAGCTTTCGAAAATGTTTATTTCCGTTATCAAGACAGCTGTGGAAGAAGGAAAACACAATTTTGTAATGCAATTTTAAAGAAATTTAAAGAACTTACTAAGGTGAAGTTAAGTGAAGACAGCGATCTAATCACCATTGTGTGATTGAGATTATTTTCAAAATCATATCACTATGAAGCACTACTAGTCATATATATAAAAATTAAACGATTGTGAAAGCACATATTATTTAGGAACATAATTTAAACAATTTAAAATTTGACAGGACCATTACCACATGGTTAAAGCATCCACCATTTCCATTTTCAGTCATGCTTTAACCATGTGGTAATTTATCCTGTCAAATTTGAAGTTGTTTAAATTATGCTCCTAAACAATATGTGACTTTTACAATTATTTTATTATATATATATATATATATATATATATATATATATATATATATATATATATATATATATATATATATATATAGTAGTGCTTCATAGTGATATGATTTTGAAAAGATTCTCAATCACACAATGGTGATTAGATCGCTGTCTTCACTTAGTAAGTTCTTTAAATTTGTTTAAAATGCATTCTAGTGTGTTTTCCTTTTCACAACTGTCTGATAATACCCTTTCCGAAAGCTTGACAAAATAAGAAAGAGTTTTTCTTTTATCACCGGCCATTAAATTTAACTGCAACCTCAAGGAATATCCTTTCTACTCAGTTTATTTCAAATTCATTGTTATATATATATATATATATATATATATATATATATATATATATATATATATATATATATATATATATATAGAAAGAAATATATATATATATATATATATATATATATATATATATATATATATATATATATATATATATATATATATATATATATATATATATATATATATATATAGAAAGAAATAAAAATAGAAATATTTATTTATCCTTTGTGACATTACAAACATGTATAGGACTAGTCAGTCACCCACTGTAAAAGGTGTATTTTGAGGTTATCTTAAAATTACAGTTGGTATATAACAATATACAGTTGGTATGAATAAAATAAAATAAAATAGTATTAAAATAGTACATTTCCTATAAACTAACATAGAAAGTATTAATTGCACTATACAGACATATTTATGCAAATACAGACGGCATAGACAAAGACAGTTCCTACAAGCTATCATGGAGGTATTCTTTTACACTATAGTAGCATTTTTCTAGCATTAAATTTTTTATGGTCCTTTTGAAATTACTGAAGGAGTCCATACTTGTAAAAGTTAGTGGGAGTTTATTATAAATTTTCATTCCCATGTATCTAAAACTATTTTCGAATTTTGTAGTTTCGTGTCTAGGGACACATAGATGATCAGAATTCCTGGTATCATAATCATGATTTGAAGAATTTAGTTCAAATTTATCAATATTTTTTTTTACATACAAGATACAGTGGTAGATATAAATGCTGTAGAACGACATAATTTTATATTTAATGAATGTGGGCTTACAAGTTTGTCTGAAGTCTAGGCTGAACATTTTTCGAATGATCTTCTTCTGTGTTATGAATATTCTATTGGCATCTGTGGAATTCCCCCATAAAATTAGGTTATAACATAAATGACTGTACACTAAACTGTAGTAGACGTTGATTACTGCACTGGTGGGCATGCAGTCTTTAATTCTTGAAATTGCATAAAAGGCCTTATTAATTTTTTTGTTAACTGCGTTAACTTGCTCTGTCCATCTGAGACTAGAATCAATATGTAATCCTAAGAGCTTTGTTGTTGTGGTTGATTCAATCATATTACTCTCGACTCGACATGTTAGAGAGGATGAGGTGGACGTAATATTATTGGAATGAAAATGTACACACTGTGTCCTATCGATATCAACCATTAGACCGTTACGTTTACACCAGTTCACGAAAGAATTTACAGTATCTGCAATGGACGATATGAGTTCCTCTAAGGTATGTGCCGAGACCGCCAGTGAGGTATCGTCCGCATATATCGTCAGTAGTTGCGATTTTAGTTGAAGTGGTAAGTCGTTTATAAAAAGTAGGAATATTAGCGGTCCGAGCACAGAGCCCTGAGGAACTCCTCTATTCATAATATGAGAGTTGGATATAGCATCCTTTACTTTGACTATCATTTTCCTATTGCTGAGAAACTCCACAGTCCAGTCCTAGAAAATTCCTCTGAATCCAACATTGTACAATTTATTCTCGATGAACTTTATATGTATATATATATATATATATATATATATATATATATATATATATATATATATATATATATATACAGGGTGTTTCAAAATTCAGTATCACGATTTCAGGGGACTATTTTGCAGGTCAAAATAAGCCTTTTTTTTCATCAATATGTATCGGCAAACGATGAGACATCCACCAACTTTCAAATGATGTCACATGCTCAAAACAAACCTAAACGTCGAAATGAAAATAGCAGTCAAAGCCCACTAATTCTATTTTTCATTGTTTTGTTGAAAAATTAAATTAACTATAGCTAATTACAAAAAATGATTTTACTTTTTTTCTCGATAACGGTCGCAGATGCGTAGAAATTACAAAAGACAAAAAATTCATGAACAAAACAAAGAATCCATTTCATATGCAAGAATCCACCAGCGGCGCACTACAAAAAAGTTTATGGGGCGAAGAAGGGCTTGACCCCTGAAAAATATCTACCTGTAGATTCTTACAATCAATCGGCATACTGGATGATGAGAACCCCAAAAATATTCTATGTTCCAAATTTGATCTCAATATCGCAAAAACTGAAAGAACTATGAAAAAAAAAGAAAAAAATCTTGAAACTTCAACGATCTGTAGATCGGTAACGAAGGGTTTGCGGACACATGCTGATGGGAAAAAAATCCTATTTTGACCTGAAATATATATATATATATATATACATATATATATATATATATATATATATATATATATATATATATAGGATTGTAGGTTTTCTCAGGTTATGGTTCGATGGGTAAAATAACCAAATGCAGGTTAAAACATTTTTTGGGCGTTTTTTTTTCATAATTTTATTAAACAAATCACGTTTCGTCTGGGAGGCTTTCCGGCTTCTTCAGATTTTTGCTATAAAAAAAATTTATATAGTGAAGCCACATGTAATTGACATTGACAATTTTTTTCTTCTTACCTGCCAAAACAAATTCAAAAGGTTAATGGTTGTTGAATTCTTTTGCCCATTTTATTTTGGGGAAAATTTTTTTGCTTCTTTTTCATTGTAAGTGAGTTAGGTGCTTGAGATGGAAATATCTGGTTTCTTAATATGTGATTGATGAAAATATATCGTTTTTCGAGAAATGACATCAACTATGGGTGACATTTGACATTTGGAATGAACTTGAAGTTCTCTTTTGGTGCGTCCGTTTTTATAGGTGTGTTCGTTTTTGTTAGTGCGTTCGTTGTTGTTAGTGCAGATTGAGCAAAAACAACAAAGGTTTTTTTATTTTTTATATTAAAGGATGTTGAAATATGTTTTGCTTTATTGTTTTATATCTGTTATATCATTTAAGGCAATGTTATTTTTTTATATATAGATCATTTTAAGGAACTCCCTTTCTTGTGTTTTTCTCTGTGGCCAAAATTCTTGTGTTGTCATAGTCAAATTCATGTTTTTTTCTTTCTTATGTTTATTGAGTGGGTCGCGCAATTTTTTGTATACTTGTGTGCTTTTATTCTGTATTCTATGTATTGAGATGTTTGGCCTATATAGACGCGTTCACAATCCGGATTGTTGCATGGGATTTCATATACTACGTGAGTACTTTTTCCTTCAAAGTTTTTGTTTTTAATTTTGAAAAAATCGTTTTGTTTAAGGTGTAGTGGCCTTCATGCCCTATACTTAGATTGTAGGGTTTTACTATTTGTGATATTCTTTCTGAGAGATCTTGTATGTCCAATGTGGCTTTTCGTAGTGTCAGTTTTTGTTTTTTTGTTAGTTGTGTTGTAGAATAAGTTGATTCTTTGTTTAAAAATGCCGTGAATTGAATTTTTGGGTTAGCAATTAACCATTAATGCCTTTTTGACTTTTTTTATAGCTCTTGGTATATATGCGGGATCGAACAGTATAATGGATCTGTCGGCCAAACCAATGATTACTGATTTCTTTTGGGATAGAGGGTGTTCTGAATTAAAATGTAAATACCTGCCAGACCAAGTGACTTTTGTGTACATGCCCTTAAGACCTATAATCTCTTGTATCCAGTCACCATTCGAAAAACTATCGTTATATATAAGTTTTTTGCCGACATTTCGGGAAACGGCATTGGGAAAAATCAAATCCAATCAAAGATTCTGTAGATTTCAAAAACCAACTGAAAAATATCAACATTTCAAAAAATCACATTCTCCTCTTTTAAGATGTTGAATCTTCAAACACAAATATACCCTTAAAACTAGCCAAAGACATTACAGAGAATAACTGAACAACACACCAATATACCACTTAATGAATTCTTAACCGCGTTAGAATACACATTAACGCCAACATATTTTCAGTAAAACGACAAATATTATAAACAAATTGAGGGTTGCGCCATGGGTGCGTCCATTTCAAGAACTATAGCACAACTAGTATTGGAAGACCTTGAACACACCCTTATACCAAAACATAACTCCAACCTTCCCTTATACAAACGATACGTAGATGATTGTATACTTATTATACATGAAAACGAATCAGAATACCCACAAACTATGTTCAACTCCTACCACAATAAGTTGAAATTCACAGTAGAAATAGAACAGGACAAAAAAATTAATTTCTCAGACTCAACCCTACAAAGGAACAACGAACAAATACAAAGTGAATGGTACACGGAAGCCACTTGGTCTGGCAGGTATTCACATTTCAATTCAGAACACCCTCTGTCCCAAAAAACATCAGTAATCATTGGTTTGGCTAACAGAGCCATCATACTGTCCGATCCCGAGTATAGACAAAGAGCTATAAGAAAAGCCAAGAAGGCATTAATGGATAATTACTACACCAAAAGTTCAATTAACGGCATTTTTAAACAAAAAATCAACTCATTCTACAACGCAACTAACGAAAAAACAAAAAATGACACTACGAAAAGACACATTGGACTTCCATACATACAGGGTCTCTCAGAAAAAATATCACAAATAGTAAAACCCTACAATCTGAGTATAGGCCATAAAGGCCACTACACCTTAAACAAAACGATTTTTTCATAATTAAAAACAAGAAACCCCAAAGGAAAAAGTACTCACGTAGTATATGAAATCTCATGCAACAATCCGGATTGTGACGCGTCTATATAGGCCAAACATCTCACTACATAGAAAACAGAATTAGAGCACACAAGTATACAAAAAATTGCGCGACCGCACTCAATAAACATAAGAAAGAAACAAAGCATGAATTTGACTATGACAACACAAGAATTTTGGCCACAGAAAAGAACAAAAAAAAGAGGAGTTCCTTGAAATGATCTATATAAAAAAAAATAACCATGCCTCAAATGATGAAACAGATATAAAACAATCAAGCAAAAAATATTTCAACATCATTCAATATAAAAATAAAAAACCTTTGTTGTTGTTGCTCAATCTACACTAACAACAACGAACGCACTAACAAAAACGAACACACCTATAAAAACGGACGCACCAAAACAAAACATCAAGTTCATTTCTAATGTCAAATGTCACCCTAAACAATTGATCTCATTTTTCGAAAGACGATTTTTTTTCATCAATCACATATTAAGAAACCAGATATTTTCATCTCGAGCACCTAACTTACTTACAATGGAAAAGAAGCAAAAAAATTTTCCCCAGAATAAAATGGGCAAAAGAACCCAACAACCATTAACTTTGAATTTGTGTTGGCAGGTAAGAAAAAAAAAATTTCAATGTTAGTTACATGTGGCTTTACTATATATATTTTCTTTATAGCAAAAATCTGGAGAAGCCGGAAAGCCTCCCAGGCGAAACGTAATTTGTTTAATAAAATTATAAAAAAAAAACGCCCAAAAAATATTTCAACCTGCATTTGGTTATTTTACCCATCCAACCATAACCTGAGAAAACCTACAATTATATATATATATATATATATATAAATATATATATATATATATATATGAAATGCATCAAATTATAGATAGTGACACCTATAATCTGTGCGGTGAAGCTTAGACCCAATATCGTGGAATTTTATTGGCACGAAATTTCGTGCACATTAACAGGTCACCAACAGATGTCAGCATAGGCCAACCCACGACATCAATAGTCGTTCTCCCAGTGCGTTTAGAGTAACGCAAAACAAATAACTAGATAAAGAGAAATTTGTTACGAATCCAAGAGAGCACCACCATCCGCCAACAGCTGTTTCATGGTTTCCCAATCATCAGGACGGCTTGTGGTCTCTTTCAAATTCGTATCAAATACTTCGTAGTGTTAATACCTACCGGCAAGTTTGAAAATGTGAAATGCATCAAATTATAGATAGTGACACCTTAAATCTGTGCGGTGAAGCTCAGTAGACCTAATATCGTGGAATTTTATTGGCACGAAATTTCGTGCACATCAACAGGTCACCAACAGATGTCAGCATAGGCCAACCCACGAGTCTATTATTCAGATTAGTATGGCATGAAGGCCCTTCAAAGCCAGAATGACTCTGCTATGATTCAATGAGTACAATTGTTTTGAAGGAAATTAAAAACCGATCATCCGGCAAAAAACATAAATGTAATCAAAGTGAAAATAGGAACAATATTACCGATAATACCCTATCAAGTTTATCTCAAATTTGAAATATTATAAATTTGAAATATTATAAATTTAAAATGACGCAAATCATGGTGAGAGTAATGAATCGAAAAATGTTTTGAAAATAGATGTTACTGCAAATATTCTACCGAATTTTTCGATGTTAGCTTGCTCACCGAGAGCTAATGTGTACCTAACAACTAATTTAGTAATCTGAAAGTTCTACCGAAGACTTCCCATAGTACAACCAATTTGTCAGATGATTTTTGGTCATTAGACTTTTGGTCAATTGATTTCGACCATTCCAATGAAATTTTTCCTCTTGAAATTTACCAAGACAGTATTTAATGTAGATTTTTTCAGAGTAAACGCTTTTATTTTTTTAATATCTCGCAATGAAATGTATCAATATCGAGTGATGACTAATGGGGATCAAAATCTCCTAATATTTCGAAATCATTTTTGAAATAGTTCCGAAGACTGAAGTGGAGTTTTTTCCAATTATTTGTATTTATTGTCCCTTTTTTCTTCGAAGTTATTAGAGACAACGTTGAGTAATTTACAAATCAATATATAAATTTCATAAAATTTCATTAATTATATCAATAAATAAGCCACTAATTTGCGGATATCACAGTTTTCATTCAAAAGTTCATACAGGTTGGTTGGTTGGTTGGTTTGAGGCTGACGAGCCAGAGACAGGGTTGGCACTTAGCTTCCCTTGACACTGCGACCAGCTGGGGTCTATTGTATCACTCTGTCGTCAGTGGTTCCCCATTCAAACAGGTTTGTGCCTTTAATTAGGTTAAGAAGCCTGTTGATAAGGTTCTTCGGATTCATGCCTGTTTCCGGGCTGATCTCTCCAAAGGTTCTGTGTCGCCTACTACTTAGGGCGTCACAGTCGAAGATGATATGAGAGGCTGTTTCCTCCTCTTCATCACACAGCCTACACTCCACGGTTTCCCTGCGTACTCCCATGGTGTTTAGGTGTTTTCTTAGGCCGCAGTGTCCAGTCAACAGACCTATTATTATACGAGCCTTCGTTCTGTTCAGGTTCAGAAGGTCAGCCGTCAGGGTCCGGTTTGGATGCCCTACCATGACTTTGCTGTGTATTTGCCCGACAGTTTGATCCCAATAAGTTCATACAGAGTTGACGGGATTCCAAGTGTTTGGCGCTGATAATTGTATCCTGGGCACTCTAGTGAAATATGCTCAGTTGTGAGAATGCATTGACATGTTCCATAGATTGGTTTGTCTGTTCTTGTGAGTAAGGGGCTGTCAGAGATAGCTAAGGCGCAGTCTGGTGGCGAGGGTATGGTATTATATTGTTGATATTTTGCCTAATGCATTCATTTCACATCACCATGTATATTAAGAATTGATTGTCAAGTAGGCATTGAATAAAGAATAGTTCAAAAAACGTCACGAATTTTCTCCATAAAAGGAACTGAACCAGCCCCAAAGACTCTCTGGAAGACATTCAGAAGTCAATACTGAAATCAACATTGGCCCTTCGATCATGAATAAAGAAAAGTGCGAAAATTTGAGTCAACAAAAATGAGTGACATCGAAAAGATGTCAGAAAGTATCCCGAAAGAAAACGTCCCACGTCGAAGCAGCAGAATTCGAACTAAGACATATGATTCGTCGAAACAACGCCCAAAAAAAGACAACATGGAGAGTGCCGAACATTCGGTCAACAATGAAACTACCGCTGATGCCCAGAAAACCGAAGAGGTCAGAAAAGGAGATATTGAAGATACTATTTCAGATATAACAGAACATTCTGAAAAACAACGCGGATCAAGACTATCGAGTTCTAGTAAGAAAAGTATTGCCGAAAGAAAGAAGCTAGAGATAGAGTTCGAAGCTGAAAGACAAATAGCAGAAATCGAAGAAAATTTGATAAAGAAAAAACTAGAGCTAGATAAAATGAAGATTATGGGAAAAACTGATTATTTTAAATACAAATGTGAGAAAACTTATTCATATGGTGATAGTTCTATAAAATAATCCGATAAAAATGCCATGAAAAAGGACTGGCTAACAGCTTTTCCATTGGAATTTGAAAAATCCAGAAAAATATCTGAAGATGGACCCGAACAAAATATAAAAGAAGAACCGAAAAATGTCGATAATTGTGACTATACATCACTGATCAGACGATAAACTCTCGATAGAAATTTACCTTCCTTTGATGGAAATCCTTCCGAATGGCTTGTATTCATCATCGAATTTCAGGAAACGACACAAATGTGTGGTTATTCGGATAGTGAAAATCTTCTCAGACTAGGAAAATGCTTGAAAGGTGAGGCAAGAGAATCGTTGAAAATGTTATTGATATCACACAAAAATATTGCAGAAATTTTGGAGACCCTCACGCATCTTTACGGGAGACCTGAGTTCATTATCAAATATCTCAGCGATCAGGTTCGATCGACACGCACTCCTAGAGAATGAACCTGAGACAGTTGTGAAATACTACACATCTATGAATAACTTAGTTGCTGCTGTGAAACATCTTGATAACGATGTCTATAACAAAAACCCAATTCTCCTGGAAGAGTTTGTATCTAATCTAACGGTGAATTTGAAACAGCGATGGTCAATGCAGGCTATTAAACTTCCTCAAGTGACCCTTTTGGAGTTTTCAGACTGGTTGAAAGATTTCGGAAGAGCAGCTAGTCTTCTTTATTATCCAACAGTGAAACCGGACCGATTTCAGTCAAGAAAATCTGAAACAGTTTTGACATCTGATGACAAAAGAGGATTGTTGAAATCCTGGAAATGTGTGGTGTGTTCCGAAACAAAACATCATTAGGGAGATTGTCCCTCCTTCGGAAACATGACAGTGGATGAGAGATGGAAAATCGTCACTCAAAACAAACTGTGTATATCATGTCTCAAACCAAAGCACCGCATGAATAATTGTTTCATGAAGAAAATATGCTCAGTGAATGGTTGCATGTTTAAACACCATAATTTACTCCACAATACCAATTTCAGAACTGAAGATTATACTCTTCCGGTACAACGAGTAGTGACTGAAAATACTCAACAAGAATCTGTTCACATTCACAGAATCAGTTCTTATGATATTGTTTTGCGAACTGTACCTGTTATCATAGAAGGTCCGAAAGGAAAAGCTGCAATTTATGCCTTATTAGACGAGAGTTCGACGGTTACACTGCTTGATGGAAATGTTGCTGATGAAATTGGAGCAGAAGGTGAAATCACTCGTCTGACAATACAGTGAACAAACAATTAGATTCACAAAGACGAGTATTCACGACTTATTGATCTGACAATTAGAGGAGATTTCAGTGATTCAAGAATATTCTCAATAGATGGTGTACGCACTGTTGAAAATCTATCGAGACAATCTCTTAATATGGAGAATATCATTCAAATTTTCCCCAATCTTCAAAATATTCCTGTGAAGTCCTTCAAAGATATACAACCAAAATTACTGATAGGTTCAGACAATTACAACTTGATAATGCCAAGGAAATATATAAAACCTAAAAGATATGGACCCAGAGCCACATTGACCAAATTGGGTTGGGTGATTAATGGACAAATAATTGGAGGAAGAATCCAACCAGCATATAATTTCCATATTTGTGAAAATGATACAGAAAACGATCTACTACATGACATTGATAAAGAGTCATTCGAACTAGATGAGAGTGGACTAACTTCGACAAATATCAACATTTCTATTTGTGACCAAATATGTTTTGATCGGATGGAGAAATTGACACGACAAATCGGAGATCACTTCGAGACGGGGCTTTTATGGAAAAATGAGAAGTTGTCGTTTCCGGATAGCAAGAAGATAGCATACAACTGTTTGCGATGCCAGGAAAATGGATAAAGACATGGAATTTGGACGAATATATTGTCAGAAAATTGAAGAATACCTAACAAAAGGGTACCTGAGAAAACTATCCGAAGAAGAGATCACTCTTGAAACAAAGACAGTTTGGTATCTGCTGCACTTCGCAGTGAGAAATGTCAATAAACCAGACAAAATACGTCTAGTTCTGGATGCTGCAGCAAAGTCACACGGATTTAGTTTGAATGACATGTTGTATCCAGGATCAGATCTTCTTTCTTTAATTTTGGGAATATTACGGACATTCCGACAGAGGAAGATAGCCTTTTGTGGAGATTCGTGAAATGTTTCACCAAGTCATTATCAGAAAAGAAGATCGATCAGCTCAACGCATCTCATGGAGAGGATTCGATGAAGATTGCGAACCCGATACATTCGGAATGAATGAAATGATATTTGGTGCAACATGTTCCCCCTGTTTGGCACAGTACGTGAAGAACAAAAATGCAAGAGATCACATGGAACAATATTCAGAAGCATGCAGTGCTATTATCTCTAAACATTATGTAGATGACTATCTTGATAGCTGCGATAACGAAGAGGAAGCTTTAGAACTGATAAATGATGAAAAGGGAAACATTCTCAATTAAATATTGATAGAAAGATTTTTCTGTGAATTGAAAAATCCACGATTAAAATGAAGTTATTTTTTGTGAATGTCTAACAGAAAACAACTACTTCCCCGGCAAAAAATAACTTCATTTTAATCGTGGATTTTTCAATTCACAGAAAAATCTTTCTATCAATATTTAATTGAGAATGTTTCCCTTTTCAACATGAATACCCCACAAGAGGTTATCTTGACGATGGAAGATAGTGACTAAAGTTTATCTTTCAGTCGCAGATGATTCCACATCTGATTTTATGAACATCCTGTTTATATTTTCAACAAATCAATCTATCATACCCCATGACAGGTTTTAATGTCAGAAAACACTAATTTCAAAGTGTCTCTCCAAAAGAAATGATTCTAACTTTTCCATCTTTGCAAAGTGAGATTGCTTCTTGAAAATGTGTTTCCCATTTCTTCCGGTCTTCCTGATGATCGTGGAAGCGTGAAATAGATTTTCGTCGACAAAAATGTATTGAAGACCTAGTGAATGCGATGTCTCTCCTGCGTCAATGTTACGAATGATTTCTGGTGAGTACTCTTTTGGAAAACATTCTTCTTTGCCTCATTCATCTCTATGAGTTCTTAAATAAGACTGGAATAGAAAATCAAATAACTACCTGAATGAAAATGAAAATTTTCAATTTCAGATTTTTTCTTTTGAGTTAGGGCCTTTTCAGAATATCTATCAGATGTAGTTCAATGTCCAGCGTGGCTTTAGCCGGGGAAGTAGTTGTTTTCTGTTAGACATTCACAAAAAATAACTTCATTTTAATCGTGGATTTTTCAATTCACAGAAAAATCTTTCTATCAATATTTAATTGAGAATGTTTCCCTTTTCAACATGAATACCCCACAAGAGGTTATCTTGACGATAGAAGATAGTGACTAAAGTTTATCTTTCAGTCGCAGATGATTCCACATCTGATTTTATGAACATCCTGTTTATATTTTCAACAAATCAATCTATCATACCCATGACAGGTTTTAATGTCAGAAAACACTAATTTCAAAGTGTCTCTCCAAAAGAAATGATTCTAACTTTTTCCATCTTTGCAAAGTGAGATTGCTTCTTGAAAATGTGTTTCCATTTCTTCCGGTCTTCCTGATGATCGTGGAAGCGTGAAATAGATTTTCGTCGACAAAAATGTATTGAAGACCTAGTGAATGCGATGTCTCTCCTGCGTCAATGTTACGAATGATTTCTGGTGAGTACTCTCTTTTGGAAAACATTCTTCTTTGCCTCATTCATCTCTATGAGTTCTTAAATAAGACTGGAATAGAAAATCAAATAACTACCTGAATGAAAATGAAAATTTTCAATTTCAGATTTTTTCTTTTGAGTTAGGGCCTTTTCAGAATATCTATCAGATGTAGTTCAATGTCCAGCGTGGCTTTAGCCGGGGAAGTAGTTGTTTTCTGTTAGACATTCACAAAAAATAACTTCATTTTAATCGTGGATTTTTCAATTCACAGAAAAATCTTTCTATCAATATTTAATTGAGAATGTTTCCCTTTTCAACATGAATACCCCACAAGAGGTTATCTTGACGATGGAAGATAGTGACTAAAGTTTATCTTTCAGTCGCAGATGATTCCACATCTGATTTTATGAACATCCTGTTTATATTTTCAACAAATCAATTGATAAATGATGTAATACAGGTGCACAAAAAGGAAGGATTTGAAATGTGTAATTGGCTTTCAAATTCAAAAAAAAATAATGCAGATATTACCCGAACACTTACGACTCCAGAAAGTCAAGAATTCCAATAGTGACACACAGTTACCAATTGAACGTGTACTGGGTGTTCAATGGGATGCAGAAAGCGATGAATTCACATTCAAGTTGAACGTCAACAACGGATCATATGGAATTTTGGATTCTGTTGAAATTCCTACGAAAAGACAAGTGCTTCGATTGATTATGACCATATTCGATCCGCTGGGTTCTATCAATCATCTCATAATCAAGGGAAGGATGATATTACAAGACTTATGGACGCAAAAAATTGGATGGGATCAAAGAATTCCCGAAATTACATTCAAAAAATGGAAAATTTGGTTACGAGAAGTAAAGTCTATTCCAGAGATAAGGATAGCAAGATGTTATTCTCCAAATATTTCGGATGCCAAATCGATTCAATTACACGTTTTCTCTGACGTGAGCACAAGAGCTCATGCAACTGTGGTATATTTGGGAATTGAGCTTGACAACGAAGTTCACATTTCTTTCGTCTCTTCCAAATGTAAGGTGGCGCCACTGAAACCATTGATGACTATCCCAAGACTTGAGTTGGAAGCTGCTCTCATGGGAAGTGAATTAGCACACTCTATCAAGAAATTCCTGGAAATTTCATTTCAAAAACAACTTTCTGGTCAGATTCGAAGATAGTATTTCTATGGGTGAAGACAGATACGAATAAACTCAAGCAATTTGTTTCCAACAGAATACAAAAAATTTTGGAACATTCAAACAGTCATGACTGGAGATGGATTCCTTCAGAGCTCAATCCAGCCGACAGAGCCACAAGGGAGACTATATCCAAATATGAGAAGGACTGGTTTGAGGGTCCAGATTTTCTGAAACAGCCCCCAGAATTTTGGCCAGACGCAGACACCCGAGAAATGAGGAAAGAATTAATTAGTCTGATATCAGTCAAAAACAATTTGCCATTGCCTGATGTCATGAGATTTTCTTCTTGGTGTAAACTCGTAAGGTGTACAGCAAAAGTTTTAAAATTAATCAGGAGATGTCAGAAGATAGATCCTAAGTAGCACAGAGTCATAAAATTAACATAATGACTTCTTATACCGTCTTAAAGACCACGTATTTGTATGTTTTAGAACCAAAAAGTTAATGTGCGTGTTATAACTTTCAGGCGTTGCTATGACGTCGTGTAGTAGATATAACGAGAGTACAATAAATAATTCTCGAGATGAAGTTGTACTGTGGTTTGTATGTAAATAAATTGTATGTGTCGTTAAGTAGAACTTGAGAGCAGTTGCTGTAAGATTATTATGACAATGAACATATGTGGTTCTAATGAATAGATTTTTGAAACGTTTCTACGACTACATATTGTACTGATTAACTTTGGTCGTAATGATACCATTATGTATCTATGGTTAGATTATTTTTGTTGGTTATGTTATTTTTGTTGGATAGGTATATTGTGTTATGTATGTAGAATATTCAGTTCCGTATGAATGATGAAAATGCCAAAACAAAAATCCAATCTGCCTCACAAGAGAACTGGAGCGTATAGAAAAATATGAAGAGGAAGGATGCGTGCCTACCCCAAAATTACCATGTGAAATAATTAACCAGTCTATCGGGACACTGCAAAAAAATGAAGTTAATCCAGTTCCTTCAATTGTTTTCACAACAAGGACAGACATAAATTATATGTATGTGCACTTCGAGTGATAAATAAAAAATATTTGAATATAACTGTTCAACATCAACATAACCTCTATTGTAAATGTCAGTTATTTTTAGTGTTTTCCATTAGGCGGAACTAGCGGAATGCTTATGCACTCAGTGTATATATTTTTCTGTTTTGGAGTTACGACGTTAGTACAACAAAACTTTCTACTTGTGGTCACAGCGACTACATTACAACTTTTTTATGTAAGATATTGCGATGTTTTTGAGACACTCGTGAACTATTCGATGATAGTACATACCGGAGTGATTACAACTTTTCGATACTAGAGGGACGGCATCCATGTTTTTCGATCGATTGATAACATCATTCTGGTAGCCATATTGGAACAAAAATATTTGAAATAAAAAATATGGGACCCTGGGTGTTATATCAATTTAAAAATCATTGGAGATGTGCTAATCAAGTTTCTTTCGAAATATGGTCTACATATTTCAACGATTAATGATAAAAATTGATGAAATATATTTTTTCTGAAATGAAAATAAGTATTTATCTCTCTTCATTTTCGAGGCGCATGAATTTTAAGTGAGTAGAATTGGATTTTTATCGTAAAAATGGATTTGCCTGGTCACTAGAGTTTCAGAACAATTCTTGAAGACACATAAATGCAAATCATTTTTATCTCGATAACTATCACGGTCACAGAGTATCATGAACATGTGAAGGAAGGCTGACTTATATATTATATTGATATTATATGAAATCTTTCGATATGGTATACATATTGTAAAAATTGTAAGAAAAATTGTTAAATTATTTTTTACCGCTTTCTCAGTTGTTTGAACAACCCTCAGAAGTTAATGAAAACTTGTTGAAATCACGGGGACCTTACCTTTTATAGTGGGATCCGAAACCACTCTTGGGACCTTGTAATACTATATTAGAAAGATTATAACGTTTATGCATGATGATATAATGACTACACTAAGACCACAGAACGACCCTTTTGCGACTGGCTTATATAAGTCTATATTGGCAAGTCATCACCACTACTTTATAACGTCGATGTGACGTCCCAAGAGTGTGCCTTTTTGTGGTATTGGCATACATAGCGACGTCTTAGCATATTACAAGACATAAGTCATGGAGAAAAGGGAAACATTCTCAATTGAATATTGATAGAAAGATTTTTCTGTGAATTGAAAAATCCACGATTAAAATATTCAATTGAGAATGTTTCCTTTTTCAACATGAATACCCCACAAGAGGTCATCTTGATGATGGAAGATAGTGACTAAACATTATCTTTCAGTCGTAGATGAGTCCACATATGATTTTATGAACATCCTGTTTATATTTTCAACAAATCAATGAGTCATGGACTTTTGCGAAAGGTCTAGTAGACGTCTGTACAACCGAATTATGACCTCTGTGTGCAACTTGGGATGTTTGTATTGAGGTTTCAGCAGAAGAAGTTTTACACACATTATTCTCAGAAGTTGAATACATGGTCAATTGTAGACCTTTAACCGATGTGACATTAGATTTCGAAGACGAGGAAGTTTTATCTCCGAATCGATTTTTATTGGGTCTCCAGCAGAACAGACTTTTTTGCAAAGTTTCACATCGGGTTCTGAGCATTCGAGGAAACTTTGGAGAATTACTCAGGATTTCAGCAATAAATGTTGGAGAAGGTGGATGAGGTAATATTTACCATTTTTACACACGAGATCAAAATGGCACATCGAGAATAATCCATTGAGAACGTTTGGCCAAAGAGATTGGTCACAGCAATTTTTCCAGGAAGAGACAGCTGAATACGTGTTGCTGACATCAAAACCCAAAATGTTGTGTTCCGAAGGCGTGTGTCGAAGTTATGCGTCTTGGATGTGAGGAAATCTAATGAGGATGAAAAATAATATTCTTCATCGAGGCGGAGAATATTATATTGTTGATATTTTGCCTAATGCATTCATTTTACATTCACCTTGTATATTGAAAATTGATTGTCAAGTAGACATTGAATGAAGAAAAGTTCAAAAAACGTCACCCATTTTTTCTTAGCAAATTTTCTCCATAAAAAAAACTGAACCAGCCCCAAAGACTCTCTGGAAGACATACAGAAGTCAATACTGAAATCAACATATGGTCCTTTCTGGTCAGGGGGCGCTTTTTCCAGGAGCGTACAAATTTTTTCACTTCAGCGAGCTTGGACTCAGAATTATTCTACTCAGACTGCCATGCGGATGTTATTGTTTCTTTCAGAATTTGGTTGAAGTCTGATTTTATAGATATTGATTCGGGTGGATTTCTTCTTTATTCATTGTGTCTCTTGCTAGTTGGTCCACGATTTCGTTTTCTTGTATACCCATGTGAAATAGCACCCAAATAATTTTTTTTATTTGGATTATTTGTTGTGAGTGCTTTAGTTCATTTTTTATCAATGGAAGTACTAGATTTGTGGGATATATTTGGAATGAAGCGATTAGTGAGCTGAGGGAACCAGTGATGATAACTGTTTTTGGAAAGTTTTGACTTCTTGGGACTTTCGGGATGTCGAATAGTTCTCCAGTGTAAACAGAAGTTATTTTTGATAATCTGTAGCAAGAGTAATGTTTCAAAGTAGTGAACGCTGCTGCCGTCCCTTCTCCTGTTTTGAATGCATCCATATATATATATATATATATATATATATATATATATATATATATATATATATATATATATATATATATATATATATATATATATATATATATATATATATATATATATATATATATATTGTTTTGTTAGGAAATGTTGTGAAATAATTAAACTTATAGTTATCATTATTATTATTAGGTATTTTAGTTATCGTCGTTAATGCTATGTTGTTTTGCAATTTTCTTTACCTTCTTCCTATTATAGAATCTTATACTATGCTCTAGTGGGTGCATATGTATCAAGATGGCAGTCCTGAGGTAGTTCTATTATCAAAAGTATGTGACCAACGAAATATCTAATGAAAATCCACAATTAAATCATGTCAAAATTGAAAATTATAGAAGAAATTGAATTTAAAGTAAGATCGACTGATATATAAGTTTTGAACATCCTGTATGAGAATTCACATCAACAGAAAAACCCACCAATGGGATATTGTAAGAGTTTGTGTGGAAAAAGTGATGATATATGAAAGATATGGTAGCAGAAACTGTAAAAATATAATTTTATACCAATTTGTAAATAGTATGTAAGATTTGGAATTAGCTTTCATTCATAAAATCATAAGTAGTAATTAGAATAACATATAAGTAGGTAGGAAGTGACATAAAATTCAAAAATCTGTGAGAAAATAAAAAAGATATGTGTTGCCATGAGAGAGAATAACAAGTTTGGAGGAGATTGAAAAAAAGTTACGAAAAGGAAGCCACGTACAAAAATTTCAAAGAGATATTAATAGACAATTCGAGAAAAAAACTGGTTGAAAGATTCCTGAACGAGAGAAATTCCTAAAAGGCACAACTGCGAGAAATAAGTTATCAAACATTTCCACTTACCTGGTATAGAAGAGAAATCCATGAAAGAACGCACGTAAGGTGTCATTGCTATTCCAAAAGTACGTTCAGGGGGCTGGAAACATCACAGGAAAAGGAGCAACAAGGTATTCTAATCACCGAACTCACCAAAGTGCAACTATTCGTATATCTATCCAATAACTTTGAGTGTCTGATCCACTGTTTACATTGTTTTGGCTGCACATTCATCAAAATTCCATGCTGAAGGACCGGCCATAATTTTAAATATTCTTTCTATTGATAATTATCACGTATATTCAGATTGCACCATTTCGTATTATTGTTTATTTCTAGAATAAGGTATTTATCGCAGAGTAGGGCAGTTTCAAGGTGTTTAGCTGAATAAAAACAACCATTTGTTTATTCTCTGCAATCTGTGTTTTATCTAACCGCACTTTTCTCCCACTGAACAGCATTTCTCATCGAATCGTTATTGCCAAGTCGGCAATACAGATCACAGAACTGACTGCTGAGATGGAACTGACTCATGTTCATAGGCGTACCTGACTGAGCTGGGATAGAATGAAAAAAAGAGGTTTGAAAAGAGAATGGTAAGATAACATAGCCGGAGTTTTCATTTGTTATGATACGGATTCAGAAATTAAAATCTGTGAAATAAATTTAGAAAATATATATATATATATATATATATATATATATATATATATATATATATATATATATATATATATACATTCAAAATAAATAACCAACCAATCATAATAATAATATATATATATATATATATATATATATATTTATATATTAATATATATATATATTTATATATATATATATATATATATACATATATATTGTTGTGTTTCGAAGTGGGTTGAATAATTAAAGAGTTGGAATAATAATGATGATAGAAAAAAACCCATAAATAAAAAAAATTTCGTATATGATAATCTGTGCTATGTTATTTTACAGTTTTTCTAAAACCTTGTTTAATATTAAACGATACCTATGTTTGAAATGAACATGTTTTCAACATTACAATCAATTGGAATAATTTAAACAAAAAAATTAAAATTTATGAATATATTTTTGATCACAAGCAGATAACAAAATATTAAAAGTTCGAACATCCTATATATGAAATTGGATCTGAACACAACAGCCACTGAGGTGCCAGGAGATATCTTGATGCAAAATTGGTAATTTTGAGAATAAAGAAAAGCAGAAACGTCAAAAGAATAATTTTACATATATTGTATATAGATTATAAGGTAGTTAGAAAAGTTTCATAAATAAAAACTGTCAAAGAAGTGAAAATAATGAAAAGTGCTTCAAATGGTGTGTCAAAATCGAAAATTCGAGAAGAAAAACAAAATGTGTTGGTATCAACGGGAGAGAATCAACAAGCGAGGTGGATTGTGAAAAAAAATAATTTCAAAAAGAACCACGTTGAAAATTTAAATTGCAACAAACAAACTATTTGGAACATAAAATCATTCATTAGCCAAGAAAACATTAGTAAAATATGAAGAACACTAACAGATAAAAAAATCACAAATGCAGAGTCAACATTACCTTTGCTTCATTTGAAATTCATAAATGAGGAGAAGTCCCAGTTGAGGAGAGCAGCTTCCGTTTCCAAGAACGGGAAAGAATCCGAAACGCTGAGCAGTTTGGTACAGGAGATCCCAGGTATTTGTTGACACCATAAAAGTTGCCTCAGTGCAAATAAAAACTGAACCTTGAAAGAACTTTCATAGAACTCTTCACGAATTATTTTAAAATAACACATAACCTACAAAACGAGGTTGAATTCACTTTATTATTCCATAATTTCATTTTTTGCTGTATATACTTATTTCTGAAGCACTAATCAGGTTATTTATCGCAGACCAGGTAGTAATAAGCTTTTCCTGAATAAAGGAAATTATTATTTTGATGAAATTCTACTTTATTTTCAATGTTTCATCAACAATGAATTGCTAATTTCTGAAATTGACGTCGAAAGGGCTCCACAGTAGAACCAACTTCTGATATTCCCATAGGCGTACCGATTGAGTTAGCTGAGGTGAAGGAAATAAGGTAAAGTAAAGAAGGTAAAGAGCATAGCCGGATATATTTAATATTTATATGGGTATTTATTCATCAATACATATTGAATGAAATCTTAAAAAAAAAAGTTATTGGCCTGAAGATTTTTGGAAAATAACAAAAAAAGAAAATATTAGTAAAACACAAAATATCATTTATTTCGTTATGATGTTTGATTGTGGAAAGTAAATAAACAAATATAAAATAAAATAAAATAAAAACAACCGCAATCAACGCATCATAACAATTGGTGCCCAACGTGGGGCAATAAGGGGCGAATAGGGGCAATAAAGTACGAATATATTTGTGAGCGAAATAGAGCAAAATGATCATAACAAGATATAACAGTGATATCAGTAACGTGGGGAGAAAACAGTAAAGCAGAGCTGAATTGCCAAAACAAGAATTAGAAGCAAATTAAAATAAAAAATAAAAAAGTTGACATTTTACAATTTTTGCATTAACATATTTTTATAAGTGTTGAGAAAATGGATTTGAGAGATGGTAAAAAAGTTGGTTTGGTAAAAGGTGCTGAAGGTAGAAGAAGGGGGATCAGGAACAAGGAGAAATTAGTATTGTGAGAGGGAGTGAAATAAAAAGTGAAAGAACAGAAATTTTCAATTGGCACAGGTTCAGAAGCATCTTTGATGAAAGAAAATAGTTTAGAAGATTTTATGAAAATTAAAAATACCATGGTAAAGATGCCAAAAACAAATTAAGTGGGAATTAATGGGAAAAAACTAGCAGAATCAAATCAATATGTTAATTTAAATTTGGAGATAGATAGATGATGAAAGCATTGAATTGCAATTATTAGTCGTTAAAGATATGGAGTTTGATGTAATTATAGGTACTGATCAATTAGAGAAAAGTAAAGCCAAGATTGATTATGATAAGAAAAGCTTAGAAATGAAAATGAAAATAAAAATATTAGTGAATAAAGGTATGAATGAGGTATGAAAAAAATAGATATATAAAATGAAATAAATGATAAGAAATATGAATGTAATGATAAAAATGAAGGGTATATAAATGAATTATTAAATGAATATAATAAGTTAATTATGTATGAGTCGAGAATCGCAAAAGAGTATGTACACAAAATAGAAGTGATAGAAGCAGATAAATTCAAATCCAAAAATTATCCAATTCCTTATAAGCATAGAGAACAAGTGAAAGGTGAGTTAGAAAAAATGGTAAAACAGGGAATAATAGGAAGAAGTACCAGTTATTACATAAATCCTATCGTAGTAGTAGTTGTTAGATTATGCTTAGATGCTAGAGAATTGAATAAAATTACAATTCCACAATATTAATCTCCATTAAACATAGAAACTATTTTTGGTAAGATAACAAATGCTAAAATATTTTCAAAAATAGATTTAAAACATAGTTTTTGGTTAATACCATCACATGAAAATTCTAGAAATTATACAGATTTTTGCATAGAAGGGGTTATATATAGATTTCGTGTAGTTCCATATGGTTTACAATCGGCCTGTCCAGCATTAGAAAGAGTATTGTATAGAAGACTAGATAAATATGAAAACTTTGCATTGCATTACATTGATGATATTTTGATATATTCTGAAAATGAAACGATATATAAAGAATATTTGAGAAAAATATTTCACATACTAGATGAAACAGGACTTAAGATAAGTGTGAATTTTTCCAAGAAGAAATTAGCTATCTAGGTTACAAAATAAATGAAAGAGGTGTAGAAATGGATCCTGAAAAAATGAAAACTATCAAAGAGTATGTTAGGCCATATAATTTAAAAACTCTTAGAGGATTTTTAGGAATATTAAATTATTTTAAAAAACTAATTCCAGACTTAAGCAATGAAGAATTACCATTGATAGCACTTTTGAAAAAGAATGTCAAATGGAAATGGGGAGATGAACAGGAAAAAGCATTTTCCGAATTAAAGGACATGTTCATACGAAATTTAAAAAAATTTCATCCTAATTATGATGAACCTTTCATTCTAAAAACCGATGCATCAATGCAAACATTTGCAGGAGTCTTAATACAAGTTCAACAGGGAAAAGAAGTTCCCATATTTTTTGTTTCACGAATCACTAAAAACCATGAACGCAACTATATTGTCACGGAATAAGAACTAGCCAGCATAATATTCTGTATTACTAAATTGAGATTTTATTTATTGGGAGCAAAATTGTATATAGAAACGGATCATGAAGCACTCATGTCTATCATAAGTTCCAAATATGCAAGTAATAGAGTGCATAGATGGGCATTATTACTTCAAGAGTTTAAATTTGAAATTAGGCATATACCAGGGAAACAAAATTTAATATCGGACACTTTAACAAGAATGGAGATGGGAAAATCTCATAGACCTCGACAAGTAAAAATAGGGGTAAATGTTTTTAAAAGTAATGTAGGATTATTTTCTAACAATCAAATTATACAAGATCAAAATAATTTGACAAACGCAGAAAATAGAGGAACAATATACAGAAATGGTATAGTAATTGAAATCATAAATGGTGAAGAGTTATATGTGATAACGAAAGATTTGGCAGAAGTGATTAAATATATACATGAAAAATATCTACATATAGGAATTAGGAAAACTCGGATGATAGTCGCGGAAAATTATATATGTTTACAAGATTTGGAACAAACTAAAAAAAATATAACTAAATGTCAAACTTGCCAATTGGGTAAACATAAAAATAAAGTAAATAAAAATGAAACCAAAAGTAAGTTAACCATTACAAATCATTTCGATAGATTTTGTCAGTAATTCAATACCAACTTTTAACAATAATAAACATATATTTGTAATGGTAGACCATTTTTCTGAATTTATAAAATTATATCCAACTAGAAAGACTAATTTAAAACTGTTGAAAATTTATTGACAAAATTTATTGTGGAAATAGGAGAACCAGAACATATTATTCTTGATAATGCTACATATTTTTCAAATGAACAAATGAGATATTTCACACAAGATGTTGGAATACAATTAAATTTTACCAGTAGTAGACATTCATCATCAAACCCTGCTGAAAGATTTATACAAGATGTGATAAAATATTTGAGACTGACATCATAAGAAAATCATAAATTATGAGATAAAAAATTAGATATAATAGAAAAATATTTCAACGAAGTACCAAGCACTATTACTGAAGGATGTCCTATGTACATTATGACAGGAAGAATGCCTGATAAGAAATGGATAGTGAATGAAATTTGAATGAAGTGATGACTAATGTAAATGTAAGAATTCAAAGAAATGCCAACAAATACATTAAAAAATAAAATAAAAGGGGTACAAAAAGAACCAAATTCAAGAAGGGACAGTTAGTTATATAAGACCTTCAAGAATACCTTACAAGAGACAAGGCATATGTGCAAAATTATTAGTGTCATTTGAAATGTCATATGAAACAGAAAATGAAAATGCTAAAAATAGCTATAGACTAATACATCCTCATACTATTGAGAGGAGTATTCAATATTGAGAATATTTATCAATTTAAAGTATGAAAAAAAAATTATATGTCGTTATTACTGTTATCTTTGAAAAATTTTCTTTCTTGAATTCAAAGGACCTCCAAAAACAAGTGGTTTCTGAAACAAAAAGAAAGTAATATTAGTAATTGTAAATAATTAAATTGATATTAAAATTTTACAATCTCGTAGTAAAATGTTGAATATAAATTTGGGGAATTCGTTATGTTTAGAAGTAGGTTAAATGTTTGAAGAGTTGGAATAATAATAATGATGAAAAAAAAACATAAATAAAAAAATATTCGTATTTGATGGTCTGTGCTATGTTATTTTACAGTTTTTCTGAAGATTTACCTTTATTCTGAAACCTTGTATAATATTAATCAATACCTATGTTCAAAATGAACATGATTTCAACATAACAATCAATTGGCATAATTTAAAAATTTTTAGAAATAAAAATGTATGGATATATTTTTGATCACAAGCAGATAACAAAATATTAAAAGTTCAAACATCCTGTATATGAAATTGGATCTGAACACAACAGCCAGTGAGATGCTGGGAGAGATCTTAATGCAAAATTAGTAATTTTGAAAATAAAGGAAAGCAGAAACGTCAAAAGAATGATTTTACATGTATTGTATATAGATTATGAGGTAGTTAGAAAAGTTTCATAAATAAAAACTGTCAAAGAAGTGAAAATAATGAAAAGTGCTACAAATGGTGTGTCAAAATCGAAAATTCGAGAAGAAAAAAAGAATGTGTTGGTATCAAGGGGAGAGAATCAACAAGCGAGGTGGATTGTGAAAAAAAAATATTTAAAAAGAACCACGTTGAGAATTTAAATTGGAACAAACAATCTATTTGGAATATAGAATTAGTCATTAGCCAAGAGAACATTAGTGAAATATGAAGAACACCATAAAGATAAAAAATCACAAATGCAGGGATAAAAAAATCACAAATGCAGAGTCAACATTACCTTTGCTTCATTGGAAATTCATAAATGAGGAGAAGTCCCAGCTGACGAGTGCAGCTGCCGTTTCCAAGAATGGAAAAGAATCCCAAACGCTGAGCAGTTTGATACATGAGATCCCAGGTATTTGTTGAAACCATAAAAGTTGCCACAGTGCAACTAAGAACTGAACCAAGGAAGAACTTCCATAGAACTCTTCACGAATTATTTTGAAATAACACATAACCTACAAAACGGGGTTGAATTCACTTTATTATTCCATAATTTCATTTTTTGCTGTATATACTTGTTTTTGAAGCACTAATCAGGTTATTTATCGCAGACTAGGTAGTAATAAGCTTTTCCTGAATGAAGGAAATTATTATTTTGATGAAATTCTACTTTATTTTCAATGTTTCATCATCAATGAACTGCTTATTTCTGAAATTGACGTCAGTAGAACCAACTTCTGAGATAGCTGAGGTGAAGGGAATAAGGTGAAGGAAAGAACGTGAAGAGCATAGCCAGAGATAATGAATATTTATATGGGTATTTATTCATCAATACATATTGCATAAAATGTAAAAAAAAGGGAATTAGCTTAAAGATTTTTGGAAAATAACAAAAAAATTTAATATTAGTAAAACAAAACACAAAAAGTCATTTATTTTGTTATGATGTTTGATCGTGGAAAGTGAATAAAGAAATATAAAATAAAATAAAAATGAATAATAGTTTAAAAAAACTAAGAAACACGCTTTTATAGAAAACCAGACTAAAAAAATATAAAATAAGAAAAAAAAATATTTTATTTAAAAAAAAGCGTGGGGTGCATGGTATCGCCTCGGCCAACAATTTCCTGTGATCTGAGACATTTCTTACTTTACTGCCCTAGGTGTGTCATATACCATATAATTATTGATACCATACACCCCACGTATTTTTTTTATAAAATGTTTTTTTTTTCTTATTTTTAATTTTTTTTGTCTGATTTTCTATAAAAGCGTGTTTTTTAGTTTTTTTAAACTATTATTCATTTCCTACTTTTTAGTGTGGTTCATTTATAAAAGCGTGTTTTTTTTAACTATTATTTTTATAATTTTTTTGCAAATTAAAAAATGAAATGATCTTATCAAATAAGGTAATCATAATCTCCGACCCCAAAAACCCCCACATACCAATTTTGAATAGAATCAGACCATAATCACAAAACTTGGCCGCCATTTTAAAGCCGCCATTTCGAATTTTCCAATTTTTACAAGAAAATCATAATATTCGACCCCGAAAACCCCCACATACCAATTCTGGATAGAATCAGACGATAATCACAAAACTCGGCCGCCATTTTAAAGCCGCCATCTTGAATTTTTCAATTTTTACAAAATAATCATAATATTAGACCCCAAAAACCCCCACATACAAATTTTGAATAGAATCAGACCATAATCACAAAACTTGGCCGCCATTTTGAATTTTCCAATTTTCACAAAAGAGTCATAATAATCGACCCCAAAAACCCCCACATACCAATTTTGAATAGAATCAGACCATAATCAAAAAACTCGTCCACTATTTTGAAGCCGCTATCTTGAATTTTTCAATTTTGATCAAAGGATCATAATCTCCGACCACGAAAATTCTCAGATATCAATTTTGAAGCGGATCGGACCATAATCACAAAACTCGTACGCCATATTGGATCCGCCATTTTTTTTTCCACACAAAAATTTCTTAATGCATTGTCACCGGAATTATGTACACCTGCCAAATTTCAAATCATTCGTATGTCTGGAAGTGGGTCAAAATCGCGCTCAAAGGAGTCGGTTACAAACAAACAAACATATAAGTGAAGCTAATATAAAGCGTATTAAAACGACCGCAATCAACGCATCTCTTGATAGTTTCCCTTGATGTGTTCTGTTAGATTATGGTACTGTTGGTTTTAGTTTTACTGGAAGGGGAAAGGCTAATATCGCAATCAGGCGAATTCACTATCCATGGAGGATGGTTTGGTATGTTGTTTGTGTACGTTTCTGGAAAGGATATTTGAAGTTCAGAAATGTATTTATTTATTCTTTCGTAGAAGGGAGGATCAAGTCTCTTCTTCATATCTAATATTTGTTCGAACCGATTGGAAAAAACATTGTGGTATACTGGGACCCGCTGATTCGTAGAGATAGCTGCTGCATAGCTGAGACTCAAATATTGCCTTCTACGATACAGTGAAGGTTCACCAGTTCCACATAGGAGACCGGCTGTTCTCCAATTGCGATTCTTATTGCCGTATTCTGTATGCTGTCTAGTTCACGTAGTACAGATTTTTTGGCTGAGGAATGAACTATGGCGCCATAATCTAATTTTGACCGTATCAAAGGCTTGTTGATTTCCATCAGACAGGTGTAATCTGCTCCCCAATTCTTGTTTGCCAGGATTCTTATCAGATTCAGTCAATTTGGCAGGATGTTTTCAAACTTTTCATGTGAGATTACCAGTTCAGTTTTCTATCCATTGTCTTACCGACGAAATTGATATTCTCCACGTAGATGTTCATTGAGAGTTAATTCTGGTTTCGTTTTCTGTTGATAGAACTGTATTCCCGTAGCTTTGAACCAGTTCCTTATATTATCAAGTGCTTTTTGTAGATTGTTTTGCATTGGGCGGATGTTTTTACCCTTTGTGAATATTACTAGATCGTCAGCGTAGAGTCTCGCTTCCACTGGACATCTACAGGTGTCCAATACTTGGTAATTGCTAGAAGGAAAAGTGTGACGCTAAGTACTGATCTTTGAGGTGTCCCTTTGAATTGAGTTTTTTTGGATGCTGTAGTTCCGTTAACACAAACTCGAAAACATATTTCCTTGATGACTCTCCATTTCTGTAGGGTTCCGATGATATCATATCTCCTGGCTGTATCGTATGCTTTAGTGATATCAGAAAAGACAGCTATACAATCCTGCCCATTAGTAAAATCCTCATAAACTTCAGACTCAAGATCAACGATATTATCGACCGCGGATTTATTCTTTTGAAAACCGCTTTGTCCCGGCCATTAGAGTTCATTTCATGAGCCATTTATTCAAGATTTTTCCGAGATTGGTCGGTAGGAATCTAGGTTGGATTTCGTTTCCAGTGGTTTAAGGATTGGAATAATGATTGCTTCAGACCAAATTCGGGGAAAGCTTCTCGTGGTCCAGATGATGTGGTTGGTCTGAAGTGAATATATTTCAGCAGTGTCAGGTTATTTCTCTAGAAATATCAAAGGTATATCGTCTGGACCTGGGCTACTATCTTCACCATTGTTGAGGGTGTCATTGAGTTCCACAATTGTAATTGAGAGGTTCAGTGTAATATAAAGTTTATTATGTCTATCTTGGGATGCTTTTCGACATAAAATTGAAAAAAATTAGGTTGCCCTGAATTTTCTGAATGTTCACCAATGACATGTTTTTACAAGCTTTCATTTAGTTTCAGTTGTAAGTTACAAACTTTTATTTAGTTTCAGTCATTAGTTCGCTCGTTCGTTCGCTAGGGTCAAATCTTGCGAGTGAATTTTGACAAACTTCTAGTGGTTCGATTGATTTGAAATTTGGCAGATGTTTGTAATTCCGCTGACAATGCATTATAGAATTTCTGTTAGAGAAAAAAAACGAAATGGCTACTCTAAGATGGCGGAGAATTATGGTCCAATTTTATTCAAAATTGGAATGTTGTGGTTTTCGGGGACGGAGGTTATGAATTAATTGTCAAAATTCATAAATTCAAGATGTCGGTTCCAAGATGGCAAACAAGTTTTGTGATTATGTTCCGATTCGATTCAAAATTGGTATGTGGCGGTTTTCGGGGACGGAGGTTATGAATTAATTGTCAAAATTCATAAATTCAAGATGTCGGTTCCAAGATGGCAACAAGTTTTGTGATTATGTTCCGATTCGATTCAAAATTGGTATGTGGCGGTTTTTGGGGATCGGAGATTATGAAATTTTGTCCAAATTTGAATTTGAGATGCGGTCCAAGATGGAAACAGTTTTGTGATTATGTCCGATTCGATTCAAAATTGGTATGTGGCGGTTTTTGGGGTCGGAGATTATGAAATTCTGTCCCAATTTGATTGAAAATGGCGGCCCAAGATGGGGGACGAGTTTGTGATTATGGTCCGATTCGATTCAAAATTGATATGTCGGGGTTTTCAGGTTCGGAGATCATGAATTTTTTTTCAAAAACTATCAATTCAAGATGGTGACTTCAGGATGATGGACGAGTTTTGTGATTATCGTCGGATTTTTTTCAAAATTGCTGTGTAGGAGTTTTTGGGGTCGGAGATCATGATTTCTTTCAGCTCATAACTTACAGGGGAGAGAACTTGATGCTCTAATAGAAATGAACAGATTAAGGCGAACTATCAAAAGAGCAAAAAAACTTTTTAAAGGCAAGCTTTCATGTAAACCGTGTATCAAAACGTATACAATAAATTCAAGTCATCGCTGACAATGATTTGATGATTTTTTGTTGAATTAATTGGTTTTAAAAAGCTTGATGCGCAAATTGTAATGAAATTAATACTTCGACAAGTTGTTACTTGCCCAATGGAATTAATTGGTATCTACTTCCATGAATACTTCGTGAAAATCAGATACTTCGACATTCTTACGTACCAACTAACCATTGCTCAATTTTGGTCCTAAAGGAAATTGGAAATTTGAAAAAAAATTAATAAAAAAAATCAAATCTTGTCAGGTATTAAATTTTTTTAAAATATTTTGAAAGGTTTAAAAAATTTTTTGTTTTTATTAGATTTGTTTTTTAAATTTACGAAAGTTTTGAAAACCTTTGGGGTCTTTTATTTTTTTATAATTTATAATTTTTAGATAGAAGGTTAGTAATAAAGATGATAGAAAATTTCATTGGGTTTTTTTAAAATTCCAGTTTTACCAAGAATCCATAAATTAATAAAAAAAATATTAATTTTTAATTTAATAAACAAAATGAAATTAAAAAAAATTCATTTAAAAAAATTTTATATTCATAATACCTTTTGGTTTTGGGTTAAATCTAAAACCAGTAAAAAATTTAAAATTGGAAATTATAGAAAAAACAAATTTATATGGTTAAAAATTATATTAAACGTGCGGAATTTTTCAGTGTAAAAAAATTTTAAAAAAAAAAAGACCTTTTTTAAATTTTTTTTGGTTCTCATGGGAATATGAGTTCCACTTTAAAATTTTTTCAGAGCCAAATTTTTCCTGATTGTTTTTAAATCTTTTTTAAGATTAGGGAAAAAGGAAAAAAAAATTTTTGAATTTGGAACACCAACTTTGGCGAAAACAAAATCAACTCAGGCGTTTTTTGTAGTGTCAGCAAAAAAGGAAAACCCAAAAACGAGCTGTAGGATACCCAAGAACTCTTGTGTTCAGGCCAAACCCCTTTTTGAAAAATATTTTGAACCCTTTTTCAAGAAATAAAAGGAAAAAAAATAATATGATTTGAAGATTATCAAATGACCAAACAGTTGGATGTTTATAAGAATTGAATTTTCAAAAAAATTTCCAAATTGTTCTTCAATCTAAAAAAAAAAATTTCTTCCCCAGGCACTAAAATTCTAGATATCGGAATCGAAAACTGATAAAAAATTTACTTTATTTTAAAAAAATTTGCATATCGTTTTTTTCAGCAACAGCACAAATTTTTTGGCAACATTTCGTAAACTGGTGAATAAATATTGATGATTGTTCCCCTCTGAAACCTATGGAATACATTAAAAATTTCCCTTTCCCCAAGAAGGTCACTACAAATATCCATAAATAGGTCTAGTTGGTCGAATATCCCTTTTTGCCAGGTTTCATTATAAAATGGAAACACTGGTTCCCAACCCCAACTTACATTACCACTAGACATTTTTTTCTTGCAAAGGGTGGGGGTTCCGAAAAACCCCCGGACGTAGGCCTTTTTTGGGGCCCTTCTGAAAAAAATCGCGGGGAAGCCAATTTTTTAAAAATTCATTTTCCCAGCTGAATCCCTTGACGTCCCGGGGCAAATTATGCTCCCAAGGTTGATCCCCCCCTTTTTCCCCAAATGGGACTCATGGTCGACGATGTCTCGTCATCTTCCAGGCACCATCACATAGGGATCACGGGTCCTGATGAGTCCTTTTCCTGTTCAATGATTATTGTTGGGAAGGTCACAGTCTTGATGTCCCTTTGTTAGGACGGGGTTTTTAAAAAAATTTTTCAGGCCCCCTATGTGGAGCTTTGATTGCCTCTGCCGGCGCCTCTTGCCATGTTTTAAAAGGAATTCTTTGAGCATTTCCCTCCTTTTGAATTGCCAGGCTGTGGGTATTCCCAAGATTTCCCCTGGGCCCCCCCCTCGGTTTTTTCCCCCCGGGGACACCAGAGGCCCGGGGACTTTGCTTGTTTCATAAACTTTTATGGCTTTCCACCCGAACACCAGTTTGGAAAATTTTTTCGCCTACGCCATATAGCAGCGTTTCGGTAGATGGCGTGGGGGATTTATTGTCGAATTTTCCTGGAAAGGTGAGTATAGCATATCTTCACTGGAACACTAGGATTTTTTTAGATTTCTCTTTGTTCTTTTTCGGGGCCCTGGGGACATTCCCCAAATCTTGATCCTCTGTGTACCAGGTTGATCCATGGTTGGGTCTATCAGGCGCATGTTTTCCATTCCCCCTTGTGGGGGGGTTTATTGGGTCCTTTTCTTAAACCCCAAAGGGGGAACCCCCAAAAGGGGGGACCTTTCCCTTTTCCCTTTCCGATGTGAGGTCCATGGTCTGCCCAGTCCGATCCATTCTTGCCCTTTGAGTCTTTTCGCAGCAGGGAAAAATGTTCAAAAAGTTCAGGGGGGGGTAGAACTCCAGAGTCTGTAGCGGGCCCCCATACCTGTTTTCCAGACAACCGTCGTTGTATTAAAATTCATTTCTGGTTTCCCCCTTTTTGGGTCCCCAAATATGGACCCAACGTTGTATCGGGCAATGACCCCGGGGAACCATGTGGGTTTTTTTGGTTTAAGCCCCCGTGTTGCCGAAGGTCTTCTGCATGCCCGTTGGACGGTAGCCTTCGGTTCAATTTTAACTGTTCGTTATCGCAGTCTGATGACTCCAAGGTTTTTATATGGGGCGTCTTTTAAATTGATCTTGAAGGGTTTCCCTTTTTTGGTTCCTTGGTAAAGGAGTACCTTTGCTTTTTCCGGGTTTCTCAGCCCACCGGCAGCCCCTGTTCTACTCTGCCAAGAGCTGTCATAATGTTTTCTCCGGGTTTCCGTTTGGTCTTAGCCACATGATATCCTAAATCCCGTTTGTCAATTCTAACCCAGTTTCCCAACCCGTTTTTTGTAATTTGGCCCTCCCATCCCTTTGCGATTTTTAACCGTTAGAAACTGACAATTGGTTTAAGTTTTTTTTGCAGGGAAAATTTAAAAGGGAAAGTCAAAATTTCGTTTCGATTTTTTTTTTTTTCAAAAAGGGGGGAAAACCCAATTTTTTGAAAAACAAGGGGGATCTTGTTTCTCGGGAAAAAAAAATAAAAAAGAATGGGCCGGGGGGAAATTTCGGGAAAAGTGGTCAGGAAAAAATCTCCGTTTACTCTGATGCCCCGCCAAAATACAGACCAAGTGGGAATTGTTCTTGGGGGGGATATCATTTAAATAAATAAAAGGATGTACCCTAGAAGCCGTTATCCACATTCTAGGTCTCTCAATGAAATTTCGTCCCCCCCCTCCGAAATAAGGAAAAAAATTGCAAAAACCTCAAAATAATGCTCTTCGCAAAAAACCCCGCTTCTTTTACCGGGGTTTGAAAACTAACAAAAAGATTCTTCTTTGGGGGTAAAAAAAAATCAATATTTTTTAACCCAAAACCCAAATTTTTTAAAGGGGAAAACCTGTTCACATAGGCACCATAAAAGGGTGATAAACTCCCCCTTTTTGGGGCCCCCTTGAACCCCTACGGTTCTCCCCTTTAATTCTGCTGTTACCACTCGTTGTGATAGCTAGCTTTTATCCACCAAAGGGTGGGGCGATTCTCCCCCCGCTGCGCTTTTGGGGAGATAGTTCAATGGTAGTCAAAAGCTCATTCAATGTGATGAAGACCCCCATTGGGACTGTCCACTGGCCGTACTCTCTTTTCCTATATACAAGGTGGGGGAGGCTGTGTCCGTGGACTTTTCTGCTTGGGAGGCATATTTTGTTTTTGCAGTGGGTTGTACTGCAGCGATTGTTTTCGATGTGCCCAAACCACCCCCTTTTTGGTTTTCCCTGAAAAAGGAAGTCAGGCTGATAGGTCGGGACGCCTTGGCCTGGGAGTAGTCGGTTTTTCCCGGTTTTGGGGAAAAAATACGATTTCCCGTGGCCCCCATCCCCCGGTATGTAGCCGGGCCAGACTGATCGAAGTAACTCAGATCAGGAGGATGATGCTACGGGCCCTCTTGGGGAAGAGCCGGAAATATACATCCCCCCCCTGGTGATTTTAAAGGTGAGGGATTTACAGCCCATCTTCCCCCCCATCATCATACCATGGAGGCCGTTTTGTGTCCCTCTGAGATTTCCTCGTGGGCTTGTCCCCGGGCGGCAGAGTGGTCGGTTCTGGGGTTCGGGAAGTTAGGGGAACGGGGGGTTTTTTTGAAGCCACCCCCCGGGAGTTTCCTTCCCATCAGGTGGGGACAGTACCCCCTTCCCCCTTTCCCCCGATCTTTTTAACTAATTTTGCGACCTTGCTGCTGGGACATTGTGTTGATGCCCGCAGAAAACAGCCAACATATCTTCAAACCTTAAACTGGAATGAAGGTAGGTTTGGTTTTGGGACATTTGAAGAATGTTGAATAACGATTTGAAGGCCAACGTTTTTTTGATACCCCCCTTAATTGGAAAAAACCCCATGAAATTTATCCCAAAAAAAATTTTGAATGTAAGTACCATGCGTTGTTGTTGAGTTGAGCTGGATTCATTTCAGTTACTTTTCCGGTTATTGATTGATTTGGTGAGTCTACTATGTTCCTCCTTGCCATAAAACGTTCGTAGATAGATGAAACATTTATTGCATAAAAAGAAATTACAATTTTTATCGCAAGAGTTGGAGTGTAACAAGACTACGGGTATGAGAATATATCTATGCGAAGCGGATACGAAGACGAAAATACATATAATTTGAATACATGAGTAGCGATAATATCCAATAAGAATAATTGTTTTTTAAAGCCCCCAATGAAAAAAAGTAGACATTTCAAAAATACAGTGTTTCGGAACTACAGAAAACTTGAATTCCCCGGGCCCAATCGTATGTTTGTAGCATAGCGTACATGGCAAGACAGGAGGTTAGTAAAATAAGAATAGTAGGGGATGATAGGTGTGTATTCATTGAAGATAGGATTTAGATCATAAAAGTTTGTACAAACGGAACTAAAAAACCAAAAAGTTAAATGGGAAAACGTTGAACGAGGTTGTCACACTTACTTTATCGTTTTAAAGCAGTTATAATTTTTTTCCCTTTTCTCTAATTTTCAGACTGTTATATTTAAATTTCCGTTAATATGGAAATTTTCTGTGACCGGCCGGGTGTTTGGCCGGGGGTGACCTAAAGTCGGACGGCAACTTCATGTTCGAAATTTTCCGCTTGTCATTCGTCTGGTTGCCCCAGCAATCGTAACATGGTTTTTCGTATCCCCCTTTGGGAGCTTACATCGCATTTGAGAGATCTGAGAAAAATTGAGATTTTATTAATTGAGGAGAATTGACTTGATATTTATCTAGATTCTGCCAATTTTAGGGGACACCTTTTTGAAAAGAGGAAAAACCTTGTGCAATTGGGATCTTTAGGTTGGGGGAACTGGAAAAACCTTTGTTGATAATGGTTTTATTGATCGTATATTTTGTCGTTTAACGTTCCGAGTGGTTTGAGCCCGTTGAGTTTTTTATCGGTTGTGATTACTTGAATTAATGTAGATGAGGGAATTTAGGATGGAATTTTTTGGGTTTTATGGTGATGGGCGGGGGAAAATATCGGAGGTAGACAGGTTTCCATTTTTTGGGGTAAAAGGGGTCTTTGGTTTTTTTTATGAAAACAGGAAGGAAAAAAGAGTTATCAGCCGGCCCCCCTGGTGAATTTATTTTGTGGATTTATGGATGATCAACATGAAATTTTTTTGATTGTACGATCCCCTTCCCGAAGAGTAGGCAGGTTAACCCCGAGAAACTTGGTTGGAAACCCGAGGGGGAAATTGAGACCCCGGCGTCGAGCAAACCTAAGGACCATGATAGGGGGAGGGGATATATATATATATATATATATATATATATATATATATATATTAATATATATATATATATATATATATATGTACGTATATCTGTATATATATAGTAGATTTTGTGGTTCTTGGGGATTTGGATTCTTCCAAACTGAGTCTCAATTCAAAACGTTTCACTTTTAAAATTTTATTAAAATAAAAAAATTTTTTAACACTGTTTTTTGGGGGCCCCGAAAAGGGAAAGAAAATTTTTTTTTTTCTATGTTTGTTCTATATTACACATTTTTTTTTTTTTTTATTAGGTGGACATAACCTATGAAGTACGTACTCACCAACATTGTTAACGGGGACAAAACACATTTCAATGTTTGTATGTTGTTTTGTTCACTGTGCTGTCGGTTCTTTTTTCCGAGTTGGGGGGGACTGCAACGGCGATTGATTTTCTGTGGTCCGGGGTTTGATTATGTCATTTGATTGTCAAGGGTAGAGGAAAAATGACGTATTCGTAAATGAAATTTGATTTGTTCTGTGTTGGGACGTTCGAATGTGATTTTTACTTCTTTGTTGTTAGTTTGGGGAGATAGGAGTTGTTTTTTGGGGATTTTTTTTATTGGTTTGTTGATTAAAGGATCGTATGATAAATTTGGGCCCCCGTTGTTAAATACGCCTGTCGTTCATTGTATTTTGGTTTTTTCTTTTATGTAAATCAGTTCTTCAATAATTATTTTTTTGAGGTAAGGTTCATGATATGATTAGGTGGTTTTCTGGAACTCATTGTATCAATGCCCCTTTGAGCAAATGAATGTTTAATGGGGAAATTTTTTTTCCTTTTATATATATATATATATATACATATATATATATATATATATATATATATATATATATATATATATATATATATATATTATGTTATGTTATACAAGTTATGATTTTTAAAAAAAACCCCAAAAAAAAGAATAATTTAATAAATAGTTATTAGTTTCAAGAGATTTTTTTTTACATTTTTTGGAAGTTTTATTCATTTTAACCTATGTATATGGATAGAAAAAAAATGTCAAAATCTAATCTCAATTCCATACACTGTCATAATGATTATCCATAATTTTTAAAAAAAAAAGAAAAAAAAAATTTAGATTTAAAAAAATTTTCATGAATAAAATGTGATCAACACATTCATAAATTTGAAAAAATACAGTATATGAAATTGTCCTAACTGGAAAATAATGTAGAACAGCAAACTTTGATGAGGGATTAGCCAATCGGAATGTGATCATATGTAAAATTGGAAATTGTGAGAGGAAAACAACGCTGTGGGGTCATAAGCAATTATTATTGAAATATGTAAATAGTAATAAGAATGGAAAAAATAGTTGTATATATAAATATATAATTAAACCAAACAGTGAAATGTGACAATTTGGTTGAATTCAAAAAAATTTAAATGGAGGAGAAAATTCGTATCTAGGTGACAACAAAAAAAAAAGGAGATCGTAGAAAAATTTAAAAAATGCTCGCAACATTTTGGGAAATAGAAAAAAAAGAATGCCAACACTAGAAGAAAACCAATGTTACCTAATTATACAACATATCCAAGGTCCAAAGCCGATTTCTGCATATGTATGGTTCCCGATTTATGGTATTGGAGTTCCCGGGTAGTGATTGGAGAGAAAGAGATCCAGTTTCAGGGCATATCTTGAACACCAACAGTTCCCCCTAGGTATAAAAAAACTTTAATAGTGCACATCCGTCCTGAACAATTTCACAAATAACGTATCTCACATCTGAAGAACTTTATTTCACTTATTTTGAACTTAACGAAAACTTCACTCTCAAGGAAAAGTGGGTTCTGGTTTTATTATCCATTTATTTTAATGATTATCCGTGAAAATCTGTAGATTCACATTAGTATAATCATTTCTCGTTAGGCCAGGTGAAATTAGTCTTCCTGAATAAAAAGGGAAAAAATTGCTTTTTTATTACTTTGTTGTTTGTTTTCTACAATGATCAACAATCATTCCTACGACCATTGAATAAAATTTAGTTTTGACATATCAAGTAGTGGCTAAATTGACTTGAACCGGCTATCTGTCAGCTGTGGAGTTTGAAAAATTATACCATATAAGTGACGAGAGAACAGTGGGCGTTCCTGGCAATTATTATTACATCAAAAAAATATTATACAGGGCAAAATATCTATAATATATCAATCTGGTTCAAAGAAGCAAAAAAATTTAAACTTTTTTATATGAAACAATTTTTTTGGGAATATCAATACATAACAATATATATATATATATATATATATATATATATATATTTTTTTATGGTTTGATGAATTGGAAATATATATTTTTTTTAATTATTGTATATTTTGCCCCCCCCCCTGTTGCGACATTTGATATGGTTTGATATTTTGAAAATCTAATAAATTGTTAACTTAAAAAAAGAAGATAGCTAATTATTTTGGTATTCTTTGAGAGCCAAATTAATATGATATAAATAGATTTTTTAACCATGTAATAATAATTGTCAGCGAACGTCACTGTTCCCCTGTCATGCTACCAACAATTATTATTTTTTTTCGCCACAGCTAACAACAGTCGGAAAGCCCTTGTCTCATATAGTCGGTTCAAAGGAATTTGGCCACTGGTATTAACTTTAGTTTACTGAATGATCTTAGTTATGTTAGTTGATCATTGTGAAAATAAACAAACCAAATATCAAAACAATTATCTCCTTTATTCAGGAAGACTTAAAATACCACCTACGAGAAATAACTTATTAGAGTGAATAAAAACAATTATTCACGGATACTCATAAAATGCATATTAGGGAAAGAAAACAGAACTCACTTTCTGTGAGAGTAATTTTCTGTTATTGTTCATAAAAGTGATATAGAGTTCATCGAATGTGAGAAATATTGTTTGTGAAATAGTTCAGGACGGAAAGCACTATTGAAGGTTTTATACCTGGTTGGAATTTTGGGTGTTACAACTATACCATAAAACAGGGAAGCTCTCTCCCACCCTTTTCGTTGGGAAACCCTGCAAAACCATGTGTCAGGAACGTACCGATGCGGGACTCAGCTTTTGGAATCGTGGATATATGATATCTTTAAAAGGTAATCTTGTTTTATTAAGAAAAATGATGGAATTATTCCATTTTTCTTTCAGTGAAATTTTGTGGTGCTTCCGCTTTGGAAAATATTTTCGATCCCCCCGAAGCTTTGTTTTTCCGTCGTTTCGCAACATTTTGGGCCCTTGTTGTCGTTCCTTTTGAAATTTCGAATTGCGCACCAAATTGTCACTTTGCACTGTTTATATTAATGTTGCACAATTTATACACAAAATTTAAAACCCCCATTTTTTATCATTAATTACAAGTTTGAATAATAATTGCTTATGATATTCTCTTGCCATTCTCTCAAAATTTTCCCAACTTTTTATTTAATCATCTCTTCTCTGATTGGCTATTTTTCAAAAGAAGTTTGCGGGTTTTCTATTGGCTAATTTTTATTTTTGCTACAATTTAATGTACAGAGAGTGTTTCAAGTTTATAAATGTGTTGATTACTTTTATTCATGATAATTCTGTAAATCTTGACTTTAATTTGTCTTTTAAATTTTGGGTTAATTTTTTTGGATAGTGTATATAATTGACTGTTTCATAGTACTTTGACATTTTTTTCATCCATATCATACCTAGGCTCATAAAATACATTAAATTTTTAAAAGCTATTTACAAAAACCTTGAAATTGATATTTATTCATTATTTATTCTTTTTTGTGGCTCTTTGTCTTTTAAAATTTATAACTGGCATAACAAAACAAACAACATTCCTAAATTTATATTCAAAATTTTCTACTAGTTAGAAAAAATTTTTAATATCAATTTCTTTTATTAATATTTTTAATTTTCCTTTAACTAACACTAATTTTTTCTACTTTCAGGGAAACTTCTTGAGCTGGACTTCAAGAAAAACAAGTTCTCACAACAATAACTCTTATTTACAACTACTAATACTACGTTTTGGTTGTTGTTGGTTGACTCAGACTTCTTTTTGGATCAAGAGAGAAAACTTTTCAAGATATTATCATATCTGATATTTTATATTTTATTATTATCTTACTTTCATTTTATAATTTATACTGATATTATTTTCAATTATCAAATAGATTTTTATTATTATTGGTACCTTTTTCCATATACTTTGTTTAATTATTTTCCTATCTCTTCCTTCAGTTGTTCTTTATATTTTATATTGAATTGGATATTTTATTTATCTGAATCTCTCATATTATTTACTTTTATTTTGTGTACATACTCTTCTGCTTCATCATTTTTCATACATAATTAACATATTATTTTTATTTATGATTAATCAATATACCTTCATTTTATTTATCAATATACCTTCATTGTATTTATCATTATCCCTTATCATCACCATCATCATCATATTTATTATAATATACTTCATTAGTATTATTATTATTATCATACCCTCTTTCATTTCTCACATACATTCATTTTTACAAAATATTTTTATCTTCATTTCTTTTCATTTTTTTCTTCAAAAATTCACATTATGTATTATCCATTCCTATATTTTTTCTTATAATCTATATTGTTTTTCAACTTTCACTTATCTAACTAACCTGTACCAATATTCTATCAATTTTTTTTTGTTTTTTCAGTATTATGATTGTTATTCAATATCTTTCTTTTCTTCCTATACCTTCTTTATTTATGCGTTGTTTTATTTGCTCTTATATTTTCTCTCATTGATGTATTTTTTTCTTTACATCTGTTTTTCATTTCATTTTCTTTTATTCAAATGTTTCTGAAATCCTAACCATCTATCAAATTATTTTTTTAACTTTTTTCCTTTTCATATTCCTTAACTTACCTATCAAATTTGTTAGCCTACAATTTGTTATTCCCTAAATTTTCATTTTTATTTTCTTAACTAAATTTTATGTTAATTTCAACTATTTTCCTTTTCATAATTTCAACTTTTTCTTGTTTTTGAAAGTAAAATTTATTCAAATTCTTTCCTATTTTAATATTTAACATTTTACTATCTATTATTATTATTATTTCATTTTTGGTCTTTCTTTCTTTCATTTCAAAAATTATATTCGCCCTGTAGATGTCATTGATTTGCATTACTATTATTTCTTTATTTGTGTTTCCTTTTTCCCACTCAAAATTCATGTATGCCACGCACATGTCAATGATTTTTATTATTATTATTTTATCACTTTCGTTCCCCTTTTGCAATTCACAATTCATCTTCATCATGTTTCTGTCATATTTTTTTTTTCCCTTTTGCATTTGGAAATTTTTATTATTTTCGTTCATATTATGCATAAGTTCATTATTTTTGTGATCTAGATTCATTTTCATATTTTGTATTTTTTTTTTAAATTTTCGATCATCTATTTTTTTAATAACTATCCCTTGAATTTTATTTTGCTCATTATCTGTTTCTAATGGTTTACCTATTCCTTCTGTATTTTCTTTGAAACATTTTCCCATACTTTCTATTATTTCATCTTTCATTCTTTCTATTTTCTCTTCCATTCTTGCTGAATTTTCTTTTGAATCTTCTTTCATACTTTCTTTTATTCCATTTTTCAAACTTTCTGAATTTTCTTTCATTTCATTCATATCATTTTTCAATCTACCTTCCATACTTGCTCGGATATTTTTTTTCTGTTTTTTCATCCATTCCTTTCATGTATTCCATCATTTTCTGAAAATGACTCTCCCATTCTATTCTTTCACTTTTTATTTCTATCTTTCTCACATTACTACCCTCTCCTTCTTCCTGATCACCCCTATCTCTACCTTCTGCACCTTCTTCCAAACCAACTTTCTTACCATCTCTCAAATCCATTTTTTATTCACAAATTTTTAGCCTTACTTCGAAATACCAATTGCTAATGTTCACCCAGTGTTATTGAGAAAGAATATTTTTCCTTCACTTGCCCTTACTCTGTTTAGAAATATTATATTTCATTTTCTTGCCTTTTTCCGCCTTTTTCTCAATAAATATTATGAAATGATATATTGCCTTTACTTGCCACTACGCCATTTGTTATATAATGATGAATTTTTTTAAAATATAAATATTGTAATATTTTCGCCCCACGTTTTGGGTGCCATTTGTTATGGTTTGATATTTTGAAAAATCTATAAATTGTTAACTTAAAATGAATATAGCTAATTATTTTTGGTATTCTTTGAGAGCCAAATTTATATGATATAAAAAGATATTTCTGACCCTGTAATAATAATTGTCAGCGAACGTCACTGTTCTCTCGTCACGCTACCAACAATTATTATTTTGTTCGCCACAGCTAACAACAGTCGGTACGCCCTTGTCTCATATAGTCGGTTCTAAAGGAATTTGGCCACTGGTGGCTAACTTCAGTTTACTGAATGATCTCAGTTATGTTAGTTGATCATTGTGAGAAAATAAACAAACCAAATATCAAAAACAATTATCTCCTTTATTCAGGAAGACTTAAAAATACCTGGCCTACGAGAAATAACTCATGCTAGAGTGAATCAAACAATTATTCACGGATACTCATAAAATGCATATCATGGATAGATAAACAGCACCTCACTTTCTCTGTGAGAGTAATTTTCTGTTATTGTTCATAAAAAGTGATAAAGAGTTCATCGAATGTGAAAAATATTTTTTGTGAAATAGTTCAGGACCCGGAAAGCACTATTAAAGATTTTATACCTGGTTGGAACTGTTGGTGTTCACAACTATACCATAAAAACAGGAAGTCTCCTCTCTCCAGCCTTCGTTAGGACTGCAAAAACCATGTGTCAGGAACGTATCGATGCGGGACTCAGCTTTTGGAATCGTGGATATATGATATCATTAAGGTAATCTTGTTTTGTTAAGCAAATGATGGAATTATTCCATTTTTCTTTTAGTGAAAATATTTTCGATCTCCCCGAAGCTTTGTTTTTCCGTCGCTTCGCAACATCTTGCCCTGTTGTTGTTCCATTTGAAATTTCGAATTCGCGCACCAAATTGTCACTTTGCACTGTTTATATTAATGTTGCACAATTTATACACACAATTAAATTCCCATTCTTATCATTGATTACAAGTTTGAATAATAATTGCTTGTGATACCTTCTCTTTGCCATTCTCTCACAAATTCCAACTTTTCATTTGATCATCTCTTCTCTGATTGGCTATCTTTCATAAAGACGTTTGCTGTTCTCTCATTGGCTAACTTTTAGTTTGCTACAATTTCATGTACAGAGTGTTTCAAGTTTATAAATGTGTTGATTACTTTTTATTCATGATAATTTTGTAAATCTTGACTTTTAATTGTCTTTTGAGCAATTATGAGTTATGATAATTTTGATAGTGCATATAATTGACTGTTTTATGGTACTTTGACATTTTTATCTATCCATATCATACCTAGGCTCATAAAATACATTGAATTTTAAAAGCTATTTACAACAAACTCTTGAAATTGATAAATATTTATTATTTATTCTTTTTTGGCTTTTTTGTCTTTTAAAATTTACAACTGGCATAACATAACATAACAATATATATAAATATATGTATACTTATATATATATATATATATATATATATATATATATATATATATATATATATATATATATATATATATATATATATATATATATATATATATATATATATATATATATATATATATATATATATATATATTCATATATTAGAAACGGCGGACTTGAAGTATTTTAACAGAATTCAATATAAATTGAAATAATTGGTGAACAACTACTTACCTGGCAAATACCACGCACAGCATTGAAAGATATCCACCTGAAAATCTATACAAACTTTCATTATCAGTGAAAATGTATTGCAGATGTTTCTTTTGTAACGAAATAAAAATCATTTCGTTACTCTCTAATGGTTACCACATGAAATCCCATTATAATTCAACATTTCGTTACTCTTTCATAGTTTCCACATGAAATCCAATCATAATTCATAGAATTTCAAGAACGTTAGAAGTTGGCTTCACCCGTCGGTGACATTTCCATCTTCTGGATGGCAGTCCGATATCTAGGTAACTGGCAGTCGAACGCTGCAAGCAATATTTGAGTTGGTAGGGATAGAGAATAGCAGCAAAGTCGAGCTAGACATTGAAGGATACAGAAATACGGCCAGTGAAGCAAGGAATCGGTGATATCTTTCCTACCTCAGGCACTACCTAACACGATGGTTTCAATGGAGATCTATCAGGCAGCTTGGAGGGATGTGATTCACAAGTGAGTATTTGCTTTCATTCATTTTTACTGAAATCAGTAGAAGCTAGACTCACTTGCGATTCTTTGATTTCTTGACTAGATCTTTCTCTGACCATTTTGTGACTGTTTTGAGACAAGGTATAGTCAAACTACAACCTTTAATCCTCAAAACTTCCTTTCTCAGCTCGAATCAGACCGTCTGCTGGATTCGCAGTATTCAACGTGTCACTTCGGGGCATATTTCTCGTTAGGCTTTCTCTTTCTCTCTCCTGACTTTGAGGAAATAGTTAAGTTATTTGTTGTTGGTACAAGATATCAACATTTTTGTGTTATTTAGACCATTTTGAGCATGAGTATTTAGCTCAAAATAATTTCAATTCTCTCAGCTCGCTTCGATTACTATCACATCGAGCATATATTTGTTTTCAAACTTATCTAGCTCTAATAAATGGGATTTCACATTTTTTCATTTCATCAGATATTGAATATCAGTATAAAAATAAACTCATAAGAAAAATGGATTGTTCTCATTCGAGTATATTAATTTCTTTTCTTCTTTGACTCAGCTAACGTAGATTCCTTTGTAATTTCACATGTAATGTAACCATTGGATTTGTTCATATTTCACATATAGTGTGATAAGATCAATCTGCAATCTCACTTCTAGTATAATTATAGTTTGCAGTTGGAATATAACAACTTTTGTATTTTGGGACTTGATTCCCTCAAAATGATTTCTCTTATCAATTTGCTCACGCTGAAAGAACTCTCGGTTCTCTGAACCGAATTGTAACAGGATACTCCTTGGTGTTCGTTGTCCACAGCTTTGTCTGATCACGAAGGAGAATTCTTGATCAAGGAAACCAGTAGAATTCAGATTGGCTGCCAGAACAGCAAAGTGTACAGAGTTACCCCAGCACTCGTCCCGCAGAGTCACCCTACTACTCGTGTTGAAACCCCACCTCTCCGTTAAGCTCTGGAGGAAGTTCCTTATTCACAACGAACCTGATTCTGGAGTGGGTTCCTAACTCAGAATGAACCTGATCAGAAGCAAATGTCAAACAACCAGAAAACATTATATAAATCGAGAGTCAGATAGTAAACACAATTACCTTTTTCGCTAATCCAAACAACTGCACCATGTGAAGTATATTTGAACCACCATTGTTTTTCATGATTTAATTTTGAATATATTTATCATATAGTACCATTGTTCCACTGCTGAGAAGCGCACATCAAATTCTCCAACAATAATATATTTTGTTTTTGGTAATTTTTCTCAAGAATAACCTCAATTCTCAATTCATCTTCATATCTTTCGAATTTCAGAATTGTTGAAGAATCTACCTAAATTTCACTGACAGATACCTATATCCACGGCCATCCGTATCAATCTAAGCAGCTCATAGGCACCGCTATATGAAATTAGCACAGTTGTTTCTGAAAGATCAATTTTCTTTCGTTCTCTTCAAAAGGGATAGGAAATTGAATTTAACATGCTAAACTTTCGGATAAACTTGATTATGTTTGAATTGTGTAAGGTCCGCCTAAAAATCCGTATTGCAGTTTCAGGCTTTTGGCCCTCATCAGTACAGATCAGTCACTAGTCAGAAATCCGAAGACCCCCGACAATTTGAACATAATCAAATTTATCAGTCTGTATATCACCAATCGAATACTGTATCGATATTTATACCTTCGTGAAAACAGACATCAATTCAGCATTATTTATTCCAAATATGCTAGTTTGATCACTGCAGTTAATCGAGAAATGCCCAAACGAACTATACATTTCTATTTTGAATATCGAACAATTCTATAAATTGCATTGTTTCCCTGATCAGCAACTGAGAATATTACCATAATCGAGCCTCTGCTGATTCCATTAGTCTGATTCCTGCATTCGCTCAAAAAATACCTAAGCTAACTCCATATTTTCCATGCCAAAGAATACGATCATTCGAATCAATAAAGCAATCTGCTATCAGTTTTATCGGAAATTAAGGAAAATCCGCGTGTGATGTCATTTATAATCAAAAGGTTCACGGTTCGAGCCCGACTATGGTTATTTTCTTTTTCTCAACGGTACGATCAGCTCTGATCCAGATTGACAGTTTTGACCCCTCTTTCCAAATACAGATGAGTTCTTGGGACAGTAATGACCAGAATCGATCTCAGAATTTCTTATGCATTACATGGAAAAATTACTGATTTTGCACTAGAACCATTGCTACTGACTTACTTAGAATGCCTTGATATGCATGGCTATTTCAAAAATGAATGCATCCTTTCTGATTTCATCTGACTCATTCATTACCAGAACTTCTATAGAAGTTGGTGGTTTTTGTGTTGTGCTATATTCCACGTAATCAACGACTTCTATTGGGGAAACCAAATCATTCAAGAAAAACGAGTTGAGTAAATAACAATCGTCAGATGTTTCATGAACATCGCTTCGAAAAACACGAAAAAATCTACATTTCCTTGGAATTCTGGAAGTTCAGGTCCCCATCAAATCTTTCAGTGCCGAGTATAACACTGTGTATGAGTTCTGGAAGTCGATGGGTTCCCTTCAAATATTTCAGTTGTGGTTATCACACTGTGGATCATTCGATTTGGAAATCACGACAGATTAGATTATGATAAGGTTCAAGTAGATTATGGGGAACACAATAGTTGCTTCAGTTTTCAATCAAATTGCTTTCAAATCGGTTATTGAAACGAAAGCAGACATAGCCAATCTCATTTGTATTCATCTCTAGTAAGAACGTCGTAGTGCCAACCTGGTCGATCAGATCACTTGAATATCTTGTCGGTGAAATGTTGTGTAGTTTTCGAAAAAATTATTCATAGACAAATACGAAATGTAACCATTTACAAATATGGAGCAGACGATAGCAAACCGGGTTCCTTTTATTGATTGATCGATCAGAATGCTGAAGGATTCGTACATCCGAACTGGCATTGGCATTGGCATTATATTACGACTGTCGAGAAGCCAATCTATTGAATTAACATTGCGAACATGATTATTTTGTTCTTTGAAACCAAATTGTTGTTTAGATCATTGTTGAGAACGTTCTTAGAGTTAAATTATAAAACATCTTGAAGGATAAACTGTTGTTGAACACAAAATGATATTGAAAATCACCTTTATTGAATGAAACTGTTACAGTAGTTTTTACATATTAGTTCGGTCTCTTTCTGTTTTCTCATGTGCATGTGAAATGGCGTCAATAACATAAATAAGCAGATGGAAAAAACTAAAAAGAAGTGGCGCTTTCCGCAGAAAAGTTAAGACCAACTATCAGAAAATTTATCACGGCACTGCGGATTTTCGTATGAAGGTGAACAGTATGGATAATGAAGAGAATTTTGATCTAATAACTCATCAACACTCAACCAGCTCTGGGCATATGTGGTACACAAGCAGCAAACGTGCCAAATGATATCGAAGTGACCGAAAATAACTGGGTTTCTGAGTTGTATTATTCTAACGAGGAGAAAGATAATGTTATTTCTGAGATGGAAAGAGATGTGAAATTCAGAAATCATCTGAGATCATGGACGGTCTCTTTCAACATATCCCATTTGGCTCTTAAAGATTTATTGAAAAATATCAATGAACGCTTCGCAAGCATCCTTCTTGGAGATCCTAGGACGCTTTTGAAAACGTATCAAACAGTTAAATTTACAAAAGTTGGCACTGGCAACTATTGGCATCATGGTTTTGAAGTTAGTTTGAGATAGGCTTTGGATAACATCAGTGATTTACCTAAAACAATATCTATCAATGTGAACATGGATGGTTTACCAATATACAGAAGTAGTAAATATGAGTTTCGGCCAATAATTTTCAACATATACGAGTTGCCTAAAATAAAACCAGAAAAGCCAAATAGATAGGTTAAGTCTAGTTTTATTAATAATGCATATACGTCTTCAAAAGTTTCGAGCTGCTCTAATGTGATGCAAATACATCACAATAAAACAGTGGAGCTCTATAAGTGCTACAACTAAGGCACAAAGTAAAGCTAGCTGTATAAGTGCCACACGACCTGCTATTATGCAAAAGCAGAATTTTCCGTTGTTTAATACACAAGCAAACTGCTGCTAAAAGATACATTTATTCCGTAAAAGTTGCTTTGGAGCCGTTGTGGCAGCGTTACAACATGTTGGCACATGGGCGTTGATGAAAGTGTTTTCCTGGACGACAGGCAGAACGGGACAGGATCCAGTTTGATTTAAAAAATAAAAAAATTATGATATTCAACAAAAACTTCAAAGGGGAATGAAGACAAACGCCGGTTCTTTTTCAACACTACCTGTCAAAAATCATGTGTACCTTTGCATACTCTTCAAAAGAATTCCAAGTAATAATCGGAAGAACTAATTTAATTTTTTGTAATACGTCTCTGTGAAGTTAAAAGACAATATATATTGTGAATATGTTATAGAAATCACCAACGAAGTTAAATAGCCCTATAGACACTGTTCTTGTGATGAAAGTGTTGTATAACATGAAGCTATATTGAATCGCATATTAGTGATGACCATTGTGAAGGCAAAAACTAAAACATACAAAATCTCTATTCCTCAGCTATAAAAAGAAAAACTAATGCTCAGAAAAGTTTGAATAATTTTTGGTAAATTCAAGAAATCTTCAAAAATTCCAAAGCGCTTGAAAATTTTATATTATATGTACCATATAATCCACAGTGAAATTCACTCCGCAGTCGAAATCAACTTCATAGTTAGATTTACGATGTGTTAATTAATATAAATACGCAGAAGCGATCCACCGCAATACGAAGTATAGACATTATCAATCCTGACATGTTTAATTGTTACGAGAACAACAAAGAAATCACTTTTGTGAAATTGGTAAGATTATTTATTTCCCGTGGAATACATTAAGAAACTGCGGCATTTTATTATTGTTCCTGTACGCGATAAAAAAGTTCAATTACGAATGAGAAAGCAGTTCCCATACATTTTTTTTCAGAGATTTATAATTGTTCCTTAAGTGATAAATAATGAACTGAATAGAAGTTGTGAATGATTATTACAAAAATCTTATAAAACTATTCGGTGGTGATTCTATACAGTTCCTATAAATTATGTATAAATGTTTATACAATAATTCTGTAATAGCTGTCACAGGCCTAATAAAACTCCTTAAACAAATGTTTCGTTTTATAAGACTGTGCCCATTTAGCGTTTATAGTTGCTGTAAGAACGCCGTAAAAATGTTTTTGAGACGAATAAAGCTTCATAAAAAATGATATGTAAACGTTCTTTCAGTTTTTATAAAGCACCAAATTGTTAGTTGGGAATGTAGAATAAATTCAAAGGAATCAGCAGATGTACAAAAAACAACTCCAAGTTATGAGATACATTTCGTTATTTATTATCATTTCAAGACGTTTGTGCCGTGAATTTACTAAACAAATGTATCATATGCCTGTGGGATCCTGTGTTCTTAGAATTCTTCGATCTTTTCCAGCATGAAGTAGTGAGTTAATGCCTTCTGGAAAAAATCCGTGGAGTGAGGTGCAGAAGTGGGCTCAACTCTGTAATCATTTGGTGACGAATTGTCCACATCTCAACTTAAGAACAATTATTCTTCCTAGCCAACTGTTCTCAGGAACGTTCCATAGGAAAAAATTGCCTTGTAAACCTGCAAAGTCGAAAAAATTACAAGTCAGCTGTTGCCGATTATGGATCTACATTGAATGACTGCATTTTGAGTCTACATTATACAATGAAATAATGCAGTTATTTCTCTTAATAGAAAATATTTTCGTGAAAACTGTGTGAACTATTACTGTCAGTGAAGACCAAGCATAATTTTTTTTCATAGTTTCTAGGAAATTATGATAATTTCAGATTTTCGAATGAGAACTTAGAGGTGTTGAAATCATAATCTATCATTGATCAAAACATATTTTTTTTCGAAAAATCAATGTGAATATCCACTAAAACCAATGGCATGAATTAAACAAATAACATTTCAAAAGTAAAAAATATATATAAAAAAAAGGAATATTCGTACTACTTTCAGTCTGACATGCACCACAAGGAAGGATCATCTCATACTATATTGAGAATTTTTCGATCAACTGGTCTGTTTAAAGAATTTGGAAAAAAATTACAAACGCAAGCCATGCTTTGTAACGAATTTTTCGTTACTTCCTTAGACATAATCAATTTCTAATAATTTTTCCGGTTATCTTTAAGGTGGTGCGAATCAGTAGTCACTGCTCAGGTCGTAAACTACGATACTGCGATCTTTATTATCGATTCTTGAAGATATGATCATGACAGTTCGTATTTCATGGCAAGTTCAGCGTTCGTTTTTTCCATAAGTGTTTTTAAATAGAGAAAATACCGAGATTGCTTTGGAAAAAAACAGGTGAAGTGGTGATTTGGTCGAACCGAGAAGATTATCGTTCTCTTTCCTCGATTGAACCTAGACATAGGCGGGTGTGCTAAGTGAATTGATTCTGATACCTTACGATTTTTAAATTGAATGGCCTATCACTGTTGATATTGGTGGAGTATAAATATTTCCTTATTCCGCAATCCATGCTGCTTTTAATATGCTTGTAATATTCGAATTCTTGGAGGTACTACATGGTTATTATTGAAGGTCAAGTATAGGTTCTATACTGTCATATTTTGGTCACTTTTGAAATTATCAGTGAATTTCCGATTAAATAATCTACATATTATTTTATATCTTACATATTAGCTAATTTCTATCAAGGTATTTGTGTCTTAGATTCAAGTGAAGGAAAAACAACGATACTGCGATCTTTATTATCGATTCTTGAAGATATGATCATGACAGTTCGTATTTCATGGCAAGTTCAGCGTTCGTTTTTTCCATAAGTGTTTTTAAATGAGAAAATACCGAGATTGCTTTGGAAAAAAACAGGTGAAGTGGTGATTTGGTCGAACCGAGAAGATTATCGTTCTCTTTCCTCGATTGAACCTAGACATAGGCGGGTGTGCTAAGTGAATTGATTCTGATACCTTACGATTTTTAAATTGAATGGCCTATCACTGTTGATATTGGTGGAGTATAAATATTTCCTTATTCCGCAATCCATGCTGCTTTTAATATGCTTGTAATATTCGAATTCTTGGAGGTACTACATGGTTATTATTGAAGGTCAAGTATAGATTCTATACTGTCATATTTTGGTCACTTTTGAAATTATCAGTGAATTTCCGATTAAATAATCTACATATTATTTTATATCTTACATATTAGCTAATTTCTATCAAGGTATTTGTGTCTTAGATTCAAGTGACGGAAAAACAAAGAAACATATTTTGGCCATTTTGGCAGGCATTACCTCATTCGAGCTATTGCACATGTCTATATGGCTGACGTAGTATCCGTTCAGACCATTGGCGACAATTTTTTTTTAAATCAGTTCTACGCTTTTCCCATTTTTAGGTACCAGAGAATTGGGAATCTCGAGTGGACTAGCGCTTACCTCACAGTACCAGAGGATTATTCCAAGGATTCCGATTGCAAAGGGTGTATTCGATTATTCTGGGGCAGTTATGCAGTAACCTTATAGGACAGCTCTCCGGTAAGCATTTTTTTTTTAATTCTATAACTATACGTCTATGAGATTACTTTAGTTTTCTTTCGAGAAAAAAATTGCTTTTGGAGAGGATTGTACCTCTGGCTCAACTTGTCTCAGAACACTCAATTCCTAATATATTCCTTAAGCATAAAATTTTATTCACATTAAACAAGTTCCTTTTATCGTTCTCCTTCATCAATTCACAGTGATGGTAATTTTTTTTTTGATCGTGTAGAATCAATTCATTCCAGTCATTACCTTGTCGCCAAGAGCAGGAGATTTATTCAATTTTTTGAGAATTACCTGGCCTAGCGACTGGAAAAGGGAATTCGCCGCCCTATTCCGATATATCTCTGAAATTCTTCGATTGAAAGAATTATCCAACTTTATCTCTATCTAACAGAGTTTTGCCCACTGGAAGACGTGTGGTCTCCCTCTTCTCTCCTTAACCGAATAGTATACTTTTGCTCTAGTACCTGATTAGTATTTCGGTTCATAACGCTATATTTTCCTTTGGTACTTGACGGAGTATATTGCTTTAGAATAGTATATTTTTACTCTGGCAACATTTGAGTATATTGCTTTGGAATACTATATTTTTTCTCTAGCAAACTTCAGAGTATTTTTTCTTCAAAATACTGTATTAAGTTTTTTCTGGTTAAGTCTCAGGGAAATTTTTATATTTCTTTTTGAATACATTTACTTATTCAATTTTTTTTTGACTTTTCTGGTACATTCAATCACCTTTTTCAAAATTTAATTGAATTGTAAAAGAACGTTTTGGGTGAAGTTTGTTAGTTCTGTTTTGGATATTGCTCATTCTTAATTCTTTGAAATTATTAAATTTAAGTTGGAAATTTAGAACCAGAATAGCAGATTTGATTGCTATTATATTTTTTCTTTCACTGTTATCTTCCAGTCTTATATATGGACTGTGGGCATTTTTTTTGTATGCTATAATTTACATCTATCTTTGAGTCTCTAGATTAAAATTTGAATCATAAAAACTAGAGGTTTGATATCGTATAATTATATGTGGAAATGACTTTGTTCCTTCTTTCTTTTGTGCGTACTTGGCTTTTTGATGTAAATAATGATGAAAAATCGTCTTTATTCACCGTTAGTGAGAAGATACATTAGGGTATTGAGCTATGAGAAACGGCAGTCAAGGAGAATAGGGACAGTGTCAGCTGGAGCTGTTTTTAAACTCATCCTGCTCAATACAAATTAATAAAAGAGGAAAACACAATCCTTAATCTTAATCGAGTGAAAGAGACACTATAATTTCGGAGCAACGCGTTTAAATTGAAGAATTGAGATTGAGAATGACTAGGACTGATCTGTTTCGAGTGGCGAACCTACTTATTCAGCATCTTTCACGGTGGATGAAACATTCGAGTTATCCGGAGAACAGACCGACATATCATTTCGAAAATTGTGGGCATTAACAATCAAACATTTCCAATCCGTCTAAAATATGTTCATCAATACAGTGTGGCGGCTTGTATCCAAAAGTAGTGGTTACGTTGTTATTCCAAATAGAATTAGTATAGTTTTATATTAATTTGGAATCCTTATCGGAGTCCTCATAAGTTTTCCTGATGATTTTCTATGCCTAGCTGTGACAGTTTTCGAAATAAAATTATTTTGTAAAAATTTTGTGCAATATTTGACCTTTGGAAAAATAAGGATTTTTTCACAATGCAAATTTACAAAATATTGCCATTTTGTATCATAACTGCATAAGACCATAAGGTATTCCGCCGATGATTCGGATCTCAGTTTCAGCATACCGGTATGCTCAAAAGTGCGTTTTTTTATTGCTTTATTTAACGTCGGTAGTAGTTATGCAGCAAGGCTTCCAGCTCAAAATCACTCGTTTTCCCATGTTAATTCCCATAAGAAAATCTAAGGTCCAAGCTGGTAATTTTTGTCCAAAATCTCCCAGCGAGTTCGCGTCAAGCGCCTGCAGGTGTTCGGATCAATCGCGCCGCGTGGAAGGGTCCGAACCGCCGACCTTCGGTACCTGCTGTATTATCGGACTATTATTTATCGATAACGCACATTGAAATCAAATGCATGTTGATAGGATGAGTGTTAATTATAATAATATTCATGGATGATTAGCGTATGAATTCGGTAAATTGTATTCGCCAGTATTTGACACAAAGTATATGAATTTGACCTCAACATTACTCGATTGTAGGAATTAGATTGGTGAGATTCAGCAAAATATTCATGAAATGGATTTGCACATCAATCAATTAGGGGAATACGATTGGGGTGGCATAGTGATGGTACTACTATTGATGCAGGTTGCAGTTCGTGATATTCATTGCTATTTGCGATGTGAAAAAATATTAAACTGATCAGGCTTCCCTCGAGTGGAAGGAATTATATTGATATCTTTCTATTCAAAAATATTGCTGAATAAATCAATATTTGATTGCTAGTATACAGGAACATCAAAGTCGAATATAAGGATGCATAATTCGAGAACTCATTTCGTATATTCATTGAATATATTTTCTCAGATATGATAAGGAGCAGGAAAACATACGTAATTGAGGTTGGTGAAATGTGTTTTGAGTCTGGAATAGGAAAGTTATGTGTGAATATTCGCAAAAATTGTTAGGTATTGGGCAGAAAAAAACAACTATTCAAGCCTTTGCTGATGTTTCACGATTTATTTCGCGCTTCTTCAGAGCTCAGATGTAATTAACGGTACATAGTACGCAGTTTGTGTTGATGTGCATTGAGACAATGCATCGTTGAAATAGTTAGATATGGATCAATAAAATGAAATATTTCAAAGAGGCTGGGTCAACTGACGACTAGCATTAATATGCGTGATTGTTTTTTGGTCGGGTTATATTTGAATGTCGTTTGACATTTATGAATGATATAGGTATGCCATTTGTGGAAATTCAATAGGGATTCCTTGAACATACAATTCGGAAAGATAGAAATATGTTTTCGGTTATTCTATCATGTATGTATAATAATGCACTGGAAAACAAAATAATTGACATTGGAGCGATAAGCTTTCAGTCTGCAATAGTGGATGGAATTTAACATTTGTGAATATTTTTTTTTTCGGGATATCGAGAGATCCACCCGAATCTTGCTGAGTATTCGTAAATGATATAGAGTTAACTCACAGATTGATGCAAAAATAAATAAAAAGGAAAATAAATGTAAATAATCACATGGGCTCATGCATATCTCCAAGAGTGCTTATGACATCGAAATTGTCTGTATCCGACTGAGATAGTCAAGAGTATGTGTGTGTCCGCTCGATAGATATATCCTGAGAACGATGTGAAAGGGTTTCATATTGCCACCGTGAACCTTGAGGGGTAAGTAATATGTGTTTGCATGCTCTCAAAAAATCTTATTTGTTATTCACACATGTGGAAGGTAAACCATTGGAGCACAAAAAAATATTTCCCACACCTTTTTACTGGTGGAAAGAATACAACAACATCCTAATCGTTTATGACTCCCCAACACTTGAGTTCATTGATTGGACCCATCCATTTATGAATTCATTATTTGACATGCTCTTTGGATTGTTCTCTGATGGCGGTGCTTATGGCAAAATTGTACGTGAATTTTGATTAGGAAAATTTTACAAGTATGGATGATATTGAAAAAATTTAAATGGTATTGAAGGTATATTTCCACTCAGCATATATGCAAATGATTGGGCATATGTTAATTTTGTGATGGGAGAATTACAAATAATCTTTTGTTTTGTTTTCTGTGATAGCATTCTACTAAGCGGTATTTGGATCAACTATGAGCAGATTATTGCTGCAGTGTTATTTGGGATAAAACAAAGAACATTTTTCATCAAGGCGAAGAAGTGTTCTTTATTACCAATAAAAAACTTTAATCAATATTGTGGAAATTATCAATGTGGACCACACGAATAGATTCGTATCGCTATCAACTAGAGAAAATTGAATATATTTCATATGAGAATCATTCAATGATATGAGATTTTATGCAATGATATACAATTTTATACAATGTATCGTGCAGGTGGGGGTACAAGGGGATTTTCAACTGATATCTATTTGATTCTCATTCATCATAACACATACGAAAAATTGAATATATATTTCTCACCTGGCTAGCTAGCAATCTGACTTCCTGGCGTTTGTTTTCCTAGTTGTCTCTCCAGCATGTTGACTCTGTGCGTGTCAGTCCTCCTATTTCTTGATCAATTGTCATAGGTTCTATGAATGAACTCAGTTTCCACACCACTCAAGATTATAGATGATAATCTAGAAGTATGAGTTATTGGCGCGTTGTCTTTTTTTTTCAATAGTGGAAGACTCCCCAGTAGGCCTAGTATAACCACTCTTTTTTTCTTCTTAGGTGTCCATTGATTCATGATGGCTCACATCATCATCGCAGTCCATATTTTCATGCTGCATGTTTGATGCTGCAATGGAATAGTGGCCCCATGGTAGTGTCTCGTTTGATTTTGGGATTAAATACCGCTTATCATCATGCGGGCTGAGAGCTACTTTATGTTGGGTTATGGAGTGCACTTGATGTTTCACAGATCTTATTAAATTCTGATTCACAGTCTTCTCCACACAACTCTCGAGACAATCTATGTAATCATCAAATGTGATATTTGTTTGTACCACAGATTTTTTCACACCCTTTGCCTTTTTGGTGACTCCGATGTTATTTAAAATGTCGTCAATTTCATTATCATCATATTCTTCTTCCTGAAGCCGTCTTCTTTTCAGCATTATGTCATCTTCCACAATCATTATCTTGGTTGCATATAAACGAAACATCATATTGTTCTCGTCCTTCATCATTCAAAGCACTTTTTTATTCACAAGCGGAATCGCATATTGATTATTGGGTGGTAGTCTGAGGTGTCAAAATATTCATGACAATCTCGTCTCATAATTTCATAAGGATCTTGATTTCGAAATTCATAAATGAGACTATCAGTATCAGTATATAGAACTGTACAGTCATCGTTGAAGGTATGTAGCATATAACCATAATGGTAGTCATAAATAGATGTTTTAGCCAAATCTAGGATAGCCATGCCCACATATATAGGTTTGTTCAGCCAAATCTGTAACTTTTTGAGTTCAACTGCAACAAGATTCTCATTGAATACGGTGCAACTCTTGAATTCCGGTTTTGAGATGTAGGCTTCAGCTCCGTAGCGCCCACTCCACTCGGTCAAAAGGCGGACGTTGACTCTTTGCAGATATTCTCCACTGTCTTCCCAATACTGCATTGTTCAATAATTTGAAGAGATTTTTTTCAAATTCGTTGGTAGCTTGTTTCCTGAGATCAGTATTGAGGTCGATGTATGACTTCAACCAAGCTGCCTGTTTGAATTTCCAGAACTCGATGCACTTTTCAGTACCAATCCATGCTTCATATAGCCCGTTTCACGGTAATGGATGACATATTTTCTTTATGATGCAGGGTAGCCATCAAGCTTGGTTAACTCTCCAGCTTTGATTGGGGTTTCCACTCTTCGGGTTTATGTGTTGTTGCACAAAATGGCAAATCTTTGTGCGTATCGTGAAGATGATGCGGATACTCCAAGTCAACTTCAGGATAAAGCCATTATCTGCATCGTCAGGAATGCTAGATACATCGATGTTGGTATCGTCCACTGGAATTTGCCATATGGAAGATATTGACTCACTAAGCAACCGTATTGATTATAAATATCAGAAGTACATCATGTAAGTCGCAGGTTCGGATTGAGTTGTAATTGTTTGAGTATTTATTGTTAGCGTGGGTCTCCTTTTTGAGCAAACCTGACTTAGACCACCTCTTATGCCCTTTTCAACGAACAAAACATATCAGGATCAGTCAAAGTTCGAATTCTTGACCGGTATATTTTAGCATAGCATCAGGTGAATCAGGTAATGTGAAATAGTGTGCAGGATCTAATTTGTGTGTTCGAAGACAACTTTCACAAAGCTGCTCGCAGACGTCAGCAAGGAGTAAAATATCCGTTTTCATATACAGATCCACATAATCGCCTAGGTTCCCACAGCTGAATTCGTTCCATATATGTGTAGCTCGGAGGTAAAGTCTTCGGGGGCATGGCTTATTTTCAGATTGTTATAGAAGGCTTCAATGGGTGGAAGATGGGCTTCTTCAGAAACGGGCAAAAGAGTCAAAGTGGTCATATGGCGCAACACCTTTTCTAGTCAGCAATTTCAGTTGATTTTCGGGGATGTTGTTGAATTGGGATTTGAGATTAGAAACTCATGCAGATAGGAAGCCAATTTATCCAGTAGGGAACTCATAAATCGGAAACTATCAATGAATCGGAACTGTATGTTGAGTATCCTTAACTTTTTTCAGAAAAAGATATATATTTTTCCATAGTGATGGGGAGTATATCCATTGACCTTTTATCCTAGATGCTATGTCAGTTATTATAAAATGCGCATCATATCCACCCAAGTTGTGGAAGACAACAGAGAACTTCACGTAGGTATCCTTATAGTTGATATTACAAGATTCATGTGCTGCTCCGCGATAGTTATTTTCAGGCAGAAGATGATTATGGTCACGCACTTTCTTATCATCAAGGCTGAAGGGCTGTTCACATATGTGGCGCGTTTAGCTCTCGAAACTGAAATTCCTCCGCATAATTCATGTAGATTCTAAATGGGCACCAGAGACCGTAGACATATCTTCAGCAAAGCTGACTCATCTCATCAGCGAACCACTGCTACAATCCTCGCCTCGATATGATCGATAAAAGATAGAGGTATCATCAAAGAACACTTCATGTAGTATCCTACAGCTGCTGGAATGTGATGTTGAGGCTTCTTAACATCATCGGTCGGCTTCAAAACAGATTCCAAGTCGGCGTATACAACGAACGGTGCCTTCTCCTTGTTCTTAAAATTTTTGAACTCCAACGTGTTCATACCTTCTTCGGGCATTCTGATGGCAGTTTCATTCATTTTTTCACAATCAACAATGTGCACATCTAATTTGTCTTGGGACCTGAAGTAATGCAGGCATCGATCACAGAAATCTTGGCATTTTTCTTTACTCATCTGCTTCGATAGAAGTCTTGACAGAGTTCTTGATCCATACGAAGTGGTACTTTATGGAAGGGCATTGCCATTATCACCCTCCTCCAAGTATTGATCTTGTACTAGCAGCAAGTTCACATGTCTACTTTTCTTATCCTTTGTTAGGTATGTTGGCTGAGTTATGAATGATTTTTTATCTTTCTGAAGAATGTATACGTTGATAGATACTTCATTCTGTTTCTCAAAGTTTGGAATCTGTTTCAAAGTCATTGGCCACTGAATGCCCTTCAGCTTCAAAACCGTCGAATAATGAGGATAATTCGAAATTCTTTGATGATTTTTATCTACAGGAAACAATGCAGAGATAATTGCCCATGCAAAACAAGCTTGGTCATCATTTTCAATGTTGATGCATGCATTTTTCTTTGCTATTTGTGAGGGTAGCTTGATGTATGAGGATCCCAACTGAGGCGTGAACTTGCTGATGTTGATTCCCAAGTTGAGGATCTTCTCAATGACCAACCTACTATCCTTTCCTGGAACTCTTCAATTTCAGATAAGAGGGTCAATGCTTTTCATTAAACCAACTATCAAAGATTCGTATCTTTGTAAAATAGCTGAATTTGAAGTGGTGAAGTCTTGAATTCACTTTGTATTTTGTCCTTTGTTCAATTCAAATTCTCCACCAAAAGCAGTATTGACTTTCCTGACTCATTCAATCTCAGCGCATTCTGTCAGGCGTGAATAGGAACCTGCAATCTATCAAAATGCTTCGTGTCTTTGTGTTTCAGGTTGGTGATGACGCCAGTCTTTATGCGCGAGTTGATGCTGAAGTAAGATCGTCCCAGTGAACTCGATGTTTGCTGTTTCTTTCGTCACCTCCAATCCCGCACCATGTTTTGGCAGTTTTAGTTGCGCTCTCAAACTTTTCACTGTCAGGTGATGCTTCGAAATGTTGCCTTTCCCCATAGAAACGAGCATTTTTTCAATGCATGGATTCATCGCTTAATCGCCTTGGCACATTCACGGAGACCTTCTTCGACAGCTTTCCTTCATGGTTGGTGAAACCAATCCGAGAATGCCAGCAATATATTTGATCATTTCAGCGAATCGTGTCATCTTGATTACACGATCCTTCTGCAACAAAAACAAAACTAATTTCGAAGCAAACTTCCAAATGTATACAGTGGAAAGTACACAAAGTTGAATTTCTCAACCAGAGCGTTAACACGTCCGTTCACACGAGTGATCGGCTCGCAATGATGACTGATGGGTACGCATTCATTTTATGGTAAGATTCAGAGCACGCATACGCATTCAAATGATTGAAATGAGATCAGATGGCGTATTCATACATCGTTACAATGCCGAAAAGTGTATAATTGTTGGGATTTGTACTATAGCAAGCCATGTGAAGTAGATTTGAGAGCAAAACAAAATGCTTGTTCATGATGGATTTCCAACTCATCAAATGGGATGGATAGATTCATCAGCATGAATGCTAACATTTATCGACAAAGTCCCAATTTTGCAATAAGATACATTCATGACATATATATCATTTTCGATGATTATTCAATGCTAAAACAGATTAAAGCAGGGTACAACCTCAAAATGGAACTTCAAAGGAATATTACCTCCAGAACATCCGTTTTTATATTTTGAATAATATATTACTATTACATCACACAGATGATGGAAAAGAGCTAAGTTAAAATACGAATTATTATCATTAGAAGCATTCTATAGTAATAAGGTATATTTTCATTGATCCATACCAACGATGGATAGCTAATGCTCGAAAGATTATACCCAATTTGCTTGGACTTTTTATGGACTTTACCAGCTGCTGATAGTATTATAGAATTATATATATGTTTTTAGCGATCTCACGTTCGAAGGTATATTCAAATTTGGATTTATGGAAAATAAAATGCGAGAGCTGCGGCAAAATGTATATCTGAGAGAATCGTTGCACACCAGAGCTAAATACATACTGGAGCTTCTCATACCAGATTTGCCTTTTCCACAAAACTATTTTCATTGAATTTATATGTTACATTCCATCAGTTTTTCTTCAGATTATATATACATTAGAAGATTGCTTCTAATGTATACTTTATAGAACATTTAAACTCCTTTATTACTCTTGAAGAGTAAGTTGCAGGAATGAAAACAAATTAAGTCAATGCTATCTTAATCCTTGAACAAGTAGACCGTACTCCTGACAAAGTTTACATGTAGTGAATGGGACGATTGAGAACCTTGTGTTTATGATGAATTACTGTTTTTCAGAACTATTCAAAAGTCCTAAAGTGAGTTAAATGTTTCATAAAGCATATTATTAGCAAATTTTTCTCAATCTGAAGAAATCGATAAGAATATAATATATAATAATGAAAAATAGTGACAAATAGTAGGTGGTGTAGTGACTGGTTGGTGTGCAACATTCGGGCTTCATTGCCACCAGTTTCATTTTTATTTTCCATGACAACTGAATATACCCGAATGTGGATCAAGCTGAAGCATATGCTATTCTATATTACTATCGGCAGCTGTAAAATAAAAAGTCAAGACAGGTATACAGCATTAGTGCATCGTTGGTGATAGTCAATGAAATATAATTTTTATTACTATAGAATGCTTCTGACGATAATGAATTCGTATTTTAATCTGGATTTTCCATCATCGCAATAATGATGTAACACAATATATTATTCGGAAATATAAAACGGATGTTCTGAATAATATTTTGAAGTTCTTATTTTGAGGTTGTGCCTGTATCTGTTAAGCGTGAATAATCATCCGAAGTAACATATATGTCGTGAATGTATCTTATTGCAAAGTGGGACTTGTCGATAGTATTGGCATTCATGCGATGAAGATATCCATCCCATTTGATATGAGTTGAAATCCCATCATGAGCTGCATTTTGTTTTGTTTTCAAATCTACTTTCGTAATACGCTGTCATACGGAAATCACAACAGTATACTTTTCGGTATATTCACCAACGATATTAATACGCTTAAATGCGTCTTTCATTTCAATCTTTAACGTATTAATCTGAAGATCTTTACCGCCAAAATGAATGGCATTATCATCGGTCATCATTAACGAGCCGATCGCTTCGTTAATGTTGAACGTGTTAACTGCTTTCACCTTTAACCAACTTTGTATTACTTTTCCGCTAAATTTGGAGTTTTGCTTCGAAACCGGACACTGACACGGTACAGAAGTATTCGTTATCAGATGACGACCGCTGGAATCAAAATATATTGCCGGCGTTCTCGGTTGGTTTCCGCCAGTCTGTCGAGGAAGTTATGCTCGCGGTATAGCCGGGGTAAAGCGAGATGAATGGGTGAAAAATTCTTGTTTCTGTGGAAGGCTGACGTTGGAAGCATCGCTCGAACTTGCGTCTTTGAGGCCCTCAAAACCCGGTGCGGATGAGTGACGGCGGCGAAGGCATCATTTCACTGGGACGACTTTCCCTTTCATCGCGCATAAAGCTGGCGTCATCGCCAACCTGAACAAGCGCGAAGCATTTTTATGAATTGCGGGTCGGCGCCGTGTACAGAGAATGCGCTGGTGAATAGTCTGTGAAGTCGTACATTTTAGTTGAGACAGAGACAAATACAAGGTGAATTAGTACTTCACCCGCTTCAAATTCGGCTGACTGAATGCAGTCTTGATAGTTGTTTAATGAAAGAGTTATTGATATCTGAGCTTGGCCGGGAAAAATTGGTAACTGATTGAAGAGATCACTCGGCAGGAATCAACATCGGTATACGACCAGGATGCATCTCATACATCGAAGCTACCCACTCGCAAATAACGAAATGCGTATCAACATTGAAAATGATGATGACAGCTTTGTTTTGCGTGAACGGTATTTCGCATTGTTCTACTGAATAAAATCATCGAAATTTCGAATTATCTCGTTATTCGACGGTTTAACTGAAGAGCATTCGATGTTAATGACTTTGAGCAATTCCCAAACTTTGAAACGGAATGAAGTATCTATCGGCGTATGCATTCTTTCGAATATCGTTCGTAGCTCGGCCATACCTATCGAAGTGAAAAGTGGCATGTGAACTTTTGCTGCTAATCTGAATCAATGCTTGGATAACAATGACGATAACTCCTTTCCATAAAGTACCCATCGGGAAACCTGTCACGGCTCTATCGAGAGCCAGGCAGTAAAGAAAAGATGCCAGTATTTCTTGATCGTACTGCGTACTTCAGGTCTAAGATTTAGATTAAGTGTACGCATTGACCCGGTGAAATGAAGATGAACTGCCATCAGCTGCTTGATATGGAAACGCGTTGAGTTCAAAATTTTAAGAACTGGAAGGCGCCGTTCGTTAACATCACCGACTTGGAATCTATTTTGAGAAACCGACCGTTGATGTTAAAGAAGCCTCGGCATGAGCATTCCAGCGGCTGTAGGGCATACTACGTAAGTGTTCTTGCTCGATGATATCTTTCATCGTTAAGCCGGTAGGGAATTGTATACATATATGGAACGAATTCAAGTGTGGGAATCTAGGCGATTATGTGGATCTGTATATAAAAAACGGATATTTTACTCGGTTTGACGTCTTCGAGCAGTTTCGTAAAAGTTGTCTTCGAACACACAAATTAGATCCTGCACCCCTATTTCACATTACCTGATTCACCTGGGATGTTTAATGCTAAATATACCGGTCAAGAACTGAACTTTGACTGATCCTGATATGTTTTTGTTCGTTGAAAGGGCATAAGAGGTGGTCTAAGTCAGGTTTGCTAAAAAGGAGAGCCCACGCTAACAATAAATACTAAACAATACAACCCATCCGAACCTGCGACTTACATGATGTACTTCGATATTAATAATCAATACGGTTGGGCTATAAAGTCAATATCTTCCATATGGCGAATTCCGGTGGACCGATACCAACATCGATGATCTAGCATTCCTGACGATGCAGATAAGGCTTTATCCTGGGAAATTGACTTGGGTATCCGCATCATCTTACGATACGCACAAGATTTGCCATTTGTGCGAACACATAAACCCAAAGTGGAAAACCCCAATCAAAGCTGAGAAATTAACCAAGCTGATGGCTACCCTGCATCATAAAGAAAATATGTCATCCATTACCGTGCATTGAAGCAGGTGATAGTAGGATTGGTACTGAAAAGTGCATCGAGTTCTGAAATTCAAACAGGGGAGCTTGGTTGAAGTCATCATCGACCTCAATACTGATCTCAGGAAACAAGCTATCAACGAATTTGAAAAATCTCTTCAAATTATTGAACAATGCAGTATCGAAGACAATGGGGAACATTCGCAAAAAGTCAACGTCCGCCTTTTGACCGAGTGGAGTGCGCTATGAGCTGGAGCCTACATCTCAAACGGAACAAGAGTTGCAACCGTATTCGAGAATCTTGTTGCAGTTGAACTCAAAATGTTACAGATTTGGTTTGAACAAACCTATATATGTGGGCATGGCCATCCTAGATTTGGCTAAAACATCTATTTATGACTTCCATTATGGTTATATGTACATACCTTCAACGATGACTTACAGTTCTATATACTGATACTGATAGTCTCATTTATGAATTTCGAAATCAAGATCCTTATGAAATTATGAGACGAATTGTCATGAAAATTTTGACGCCCTCGGACTACCAACAATAATCATATGCGATTCCGCTTATGAATAAAAAAGTGCTTGGAATGATGAAGGACGAGAACAATGGCGTTCCAATGACTTTATTTTGTTGGTCTTCGTTCGAAGTTATATGCAACCAAGATAATGATTGTTGAAAATGACATAATGCTGAAAAGAATACGGCTTCAGGAAGAATGAATATGATGATAATGAAATTGACGACCATTTTAAATAACATTGGATTCACCAAAAGCAAAGGGTGTGAAATCTGGTACACAAATATCACATTTGATGATTACATAGATTGTCTCGAGTTGTGTGGAGAAGACTGTGAATCAGAATTTTAAGATCTGTGAAACATCAAGTGCACTACATAACCCAACATGAAGTAGCTCTCAGCCCGCATGATGATAAGCGGTATTTAATCCCAAAATCAAACGAGACACTACCCTTGGGGCCACTATTCCATTGCAGCATCAAACATGCAGCATGAAAATATGGACTGCGATGATGATGTGAGCCATCATGAATCAATGGACACCTAAGAAGAAAAAAAGAGTGGTTATACTAGGCCTACTGGGGAGTCTTCCACTATTGAAAAAAAAAGACAACGCGCCAATAACTCATACTTCTAGATTATCATCTATAATCTTGAGTGGTGTGGAAACTGAGTTCATTCATGAACCTATGACAATTGATCAAGAAATAGGAGGACTGACACGCACAGAGTCAACATGCTGGAGAGACAACTAGGAAAACAAACGCCAGGAAGTCAGATTGCTAGCTAGCCAGGTGAGAAATATATATTCAATTTTTCGTATGTGTTATGATGAATGAGAATCAAATAGATATCAGTTAAAAATCCCCTTGTACCCCCACCTGCACGATACATTGTATAAAATTGTATATCATTGCATAAAATCTCATATCATTGAATGATTCTCATATGAAATATATTCAATTTTCTCTAGTTGATAGCGATACGAATCTATTCGTGTGGTCCACATTGATAATTTCCACAATATTGATTAAAGTTTTTTTATTGGTAATAAAGAACACTTCTTCGCCTTGATGAAAAATGTTCTTTGTTTTATCCCAAATAATCTGCTCATAGTTGATCCAAATACCGCTTAGTAGAATGCTATCACAGAAAACAAAACAAAAGATATTTGTAATTCTCCCATCACAAAATAACATATGCCCAATCATTTGCATATATGCTGAGTGGAAATATACCTTCAATACCATTTAAATTTTTCAATATCATCCATACTTGTAAAATTTTCCTAATCAAAATTCACGTACAATTTTTGTCATAAGCACCGCCATCAGAGAACAATCCAAAGAGCATGTCAAATAATGAATTCATAAATGGATGGGTCCAATCAATGAACTCAAGTGTTGGGGAGTCATAAACGATTAGGATGTTGTTGTATTCTTTCCACCAGTAAAAAGGTGTGGGAAATATTTTTTTGTGCTCCAATGGTTTACCTTCCACATGTGTGAATAACAAATAAGATTTTTTGAGAGCATGCAAACACATATTACTTACCCCTCAAGGTTCACGGTGGCAATATGAAACCCTTTCACATCGTTCTCAGGATATATCTATCGAGCGGACACACACATACTCTTGACTATCTCAGTCGGATACAGACAATTTCGATGTCATACGCACTCTTGGCGATATGCATGAGGCCATGGGATTATTTACATTTATTTTCCTTTTTATTTATTTTTGCATCAATCTGTGAGTTAACTCTATATCATTTACGATTACTCAGCAAGATTTGGGTGGATCTCTCGATATCCCGAAAAAAAAATATTCACAAATGTTAAATTCCTTCCACTATTGCAGGCTGAAAGCTTATCGCTCCAATGTCAATTATTTTGTTTTCCAGTGCATTATTATACATAATAACCGAAAACATATTTCCATCTTTCCGAATTGTATGTTCAAGGAATCCCCACTGAATTACCACAAATGGCGTACCTATATCATTCAAAAATGTAAAACGGCATTCGAATATAACCCGACCGAAAAACAATCACGCATATTAATGCTAGTCGTCAGTTGACCCAGCCTCTTTGAAATATTTCATTTTATTGATCCATATCTAACTATTTCAACGATGCATTGTCTCAATGCACATCAACACAAACTGCGTACTATGTACCGTTAATCACATCTGAGCTCTGAAGAAGCGCGAAATAAATCGTGAAACATCAGCAAAGGCTTGGAATAGTTGTTTTTTCTGCCCAATACCTAACAATTTTTGCGAATATTCACATAACTTTCCTATTCCAGACTCAAAACACATTTCACCAACCTCAATTACGTATGTTTTCCTGCTCCTTATCATATCTGAGAAAATATATTCAATGAATATACGGAATGAGTTCTCGAATTATGCATCCTTATATTCGACTTTGATGTTCCCGTATACTAGCAATCAAATATTGATTTATTCAGCAATATTTTTGAATAGAAAGATATCAATATAATTCCTTCCACTCGAGGAAAGCCTGATCAGTTTAATATTTTTTCACATCGCAAATGGCAATGAATATCACGAACTGCAACCTGCATCAATAGTAGTACCATCACTATGCCACCCCAATCGTATTCCCCTAATTGATTGATGTGCAAATCCATTTCATGAATATTTTGCTGAATCTCACCAATCTAATTCCTACAATCGAGTAATGTTGAGGTCAAATTCATATACTTTGTGTCAAATACTGGCGAATACAATTTACCGAATTCATACGCTAATCATCCATGAATATTATTATAATTAACACTCATCCTATCAACATGCATTTGATTTCAATGTGCGTTATCGATAAATAATAGTCCGATAATACAGCAGGTACCGAAGGTCGGCGGTTCGGACCCTTCCACGCGGCGCGATTGATCCAAACACCTGCAGGCGCTTGACGCGAACTCGCTGGGAGATTTTGGACAAAAATTACCAGCTTGGACCTTAGATTTCCTTATGGGAATTAACATGGAAAAACGAGTGATTTTGAGCTGGAAGCCTTGCTTCATAACTACTGTCGGTCTATTTCTGCGACCGAAACTTAACACCGTCGCCGGTGAGCACACTTCGCCCATCCGGAAATTTTGCCGAATCCTCCGTTGTTCCAGAGGTGGGGTTGTTCAACGAGCTCAACATCTATGAACTCGAGACCGCCATCTAAACGTCCCGTTCGTCTTATCTCGAGCTCATTGAAAAGACGCTTGCAGCTGTGAATATGCTACTACGCTAGGGCAGGGCAGTTTACGCGCATCTTCTTTGACACACATTCAAGTACTAAACGCGCCCGACGTTGCTTGGCTCGGATACCGATGAGACTCTCGTCAACCGGTGCTTATTCGAAAGTAAGTACCTTTCGGAAACTCATGAACTCAGTTCTTTTTATGGAACATTTATTCATTTGAAGGAAATTTTCGTGGCATTTGAGACGACACTTTGGAATAGAAAAAAATATATATATATTCGAGCAGGATTCGAACCTGCATCCTCTAGATCTCTAGTCATATAAGGTTCCGTCTGCGATTCGAGATACCGCTTTTTTCCAGAATTCAATATAAGTCATTGTTGGGATAGATTATGATGGTAACGGAATGTGTATGAGATCCTTTACCTTCATAATCCATCTCAACAACAACAGAGATCTAGAAGACGCAGGTTCGGATTCTGCTAGAAGATGTTTTTTTTCCTTCAATTCATAATTTCTTCTGAAATGCCACATGAATGTCCTTTACTTATCTTTACACCAACGCTATTTTCACTTTCGTAATTTATATGTGGCAATTTGTTCAGTGGTCGGAGATCAGCGCCCCTGAATGTTGATTAAGCCATCGATCATGGCGACGTTAGGAAAGGAGGAAATTGGTTCTGATGACCACTGATGGTGCATGAGATCTTTTACCTTCATAATCCATCCCAACAACAAACATCACATTCTAGGAAAAAGCGGTATCTCGAATTGGAAACAGAATCATGTTTCTCATATAGCTCAGTTGGTGGAGCACTCGTCTAGAGATCTAGAGGAAGCAGGTTCGAATCCTGCTCGAAGATGTTTTTTTTCCTATGATTAACATTTGGTCTGAAATGCCACCAAAATGTCACTTACTTATTCATTTACAGTCGCTATTTTCACTCTCGTTATTCATATTCGGCAATTTGTTCAGTGGTCGGAGATCAGCGCCCTGAACCCCAACTGAAGCAGTCAATCCACGGCTACGTTAGATAAAAGGAAAATTGGTCTTGATGACCGCTGATTTTGTATGAAATCCTTTACTTTTATAATCCATCCCAACAACGACAAACATTGAATTCTAGGAGAAAGCGGTATCTCGAATCGCAGACGGAACCTTGTGTCTCAGATAGCTCAGATGGTAGAGCGTATGTTCAGAGATCTAGAGGACGCAGGTTCGGATCCTGCAAAAAGATGTTTTTTTTTCTTTAATTTATAATTTCTTCTGAAATGCTACAGAAATGTCCTCTACTTATTTATACACTGACGCTATTTTCACTTCCGTAATTTATATTTGGCAATTTGTTCAGCGCCCCTGAATCTTGACTAAAGTCATACATCCATGGCTTCGTTAGGAAAGGAGAAAATTGGTATGAGATCTTTTATCTTCATAATCCATCCCAACAACAAACATTAAATTCTAGGAAAAAGCGGTATCTCTAATCGAAAACGAAACCCTGTGTCTTCGATAGCTCAGGTGGTAGAGCGCATGACTGGATATCTAGAGAAAGCATGTTCGAATGCTGCTCGAAGATGTTTTTTTTTCTATGATTTAAAATTTGGTCTGAAATGTCACCTAAATTTCCTTTACTTATTCATTTACAGACGCTATTTTCACTCTCGTCATTTATATTCGGAAATTTGTTCAGGTCGAAGATCAGCGCCCCTGAACCCCAACTGAAGCAGTCAATTCACGGTGACGTTGGAAAAGGGGAAAATTGGTCTTGATGACCACTGATTGTGTATGAAATCCTTTACCTTCATAATCCATCCCAACGACAACTCACATTAAATTCTGGGAATCTCGAGTCGCAGACGGAACCTTGTGTCTCAGGAAGCTCAGTTGATAGAACGTATAACTAGAGATCAAGAGGACCAGGTTCGGATCCTGCTTGAAGATGGTTTTTTTCTTGGATTCAAAATTTCGTCTGACATGCTTCGAAAATTCATTCACAGATGCAATTTTCACATTCGTGATTTATATTTGGAAATTTGTTCAGAGATCAGCGCCCCTGAACCTCGACTGAAGCCGTCAATCCACGACGACGTTAGAAAAGGGGAAATTGATTTTGATAAACACTGATTGTGTATGAGATCCTTCACCTTCAAATCCATCCCAACAACTTCCATTCAATTTGAGGAAAAAGCGGTATTTTGAATCGAACTTTGTGTCTTCGATAGCTCAGTTGGTGGAGCGTATGATTGAAGATCTACAGGACCAGGTTCGAATCCTGCTCGAAGATTTTCATTTTCTTCAATTTGAGATTTCGGTTGGAATGCCAGAGAAATGTCTTACCAATTCATTTACTGATGCTATTTTCACTTTTGTAATTGATATTCGGCAATTTGTTCAGTGATCGGAGATCAGTGCTCCTGAATTTCGACTGAGGCCGTCAATCCACGACGACGTTAGAAAAGGGGAAATTGGTTTTGATGAACACTGATTGTGTATGAGATCCTTCACCTTCAAATCCATCCCAACAACAACTTTCATTCAATTTGAGAAAAAAGCGGTATTTCGAATCGAACTTTGCATCTTCGATAGCTCAGTTGGTGGAGCGTATGATTGGAGATCTAGAGGACGCAGGTTCGAGTCCCGCTCGAAGATTTTCATTTTCTTTAATTTGAAATTTCGTTTGGAATGCCACAAAAATGTCTTTCCAATTCATTTAGTGTTGCTGTTTTCACTTTTGTAATTTATATTCGGCAATTTGTTCAGTGATCGGAGATCAGTGCTCCTGAATTTCGAAGATCAGCCCCCCTGAATCTTGACTGCAGCCATCAAACCACGGCGCCGTTAGGAAAAAGGGAAAATTAGTCTTGATGACCACTGATTTTGTATGAGATCCTGTATCTCCATAATCCATAACAACAACTAAAAACAAATTCCAGGAAAAAATCGGTTTATAAAATCGCAGACGGAACCTTGTGTCTTCAATAGCTCAGTTGGTAGAGGACGCAGGATTGAATCTTGCTCGAAGATGTTTTTTTCTATAATTACAAATTTTGTCTGAAATACCACAAAAATTTCCCACACTCATTTATTCACAAACACCATTTTCACCTTCGTTATTCTGAATATTGAAACTTATTAAGAAAGATGTGACACTTTCTCATTCAATTTTGTAAACTTTTCCTTTACCTAACTCGTACAGTGTGTGAGTTATGAACATTTTTGTTATGAAATGTTTGAATCATCATGAAATGCAAATGTATTATCGTCGAACATCTGTATTGATGAATGTAGAACGATATAACGGTGTGGAATCACTTCAATGAATGTTCAAAATATTGACCATGAGTTTCCAGAAACTTTTTCATGCGAAAATCAATGGCATCTATTTCGGCTCTCCGATTATAATTTGGATATGATTCCTGGAACATTCGAGTCACTAGATGATCAGATTTTTCTCTCTTGTGTTCTGTTGACTCTCCGCTTGATAGTAACTCACAAATGAAAGTCTAGGGGTGTAAGATCAGGGGCCAGTTCTATGGACCCAAACGTCTAATCCATCATCGAATATGCGGTCCAATTACAACCTGACAATTAGTCGAAGCTCCCTCAAGTTCATATCAACATGTTCGATCCCATCTATACATTCCCGAAAGGAAAAGAGGAAGTCCAGGGACACCCTATATAGAAAAATAACCAACAAATCTGTAAAAATCAGCGAGGAATAACGACCGAACACAACCTCTACATACTGACATGACTCTTGTTTGCATTATACGAAACTAGCAAAGAATACAAAAACCATAGTGCCATCATACCAATGCGGAATTACCCAAGGAAAATCAACCCATGACGCCAATCATACGCTGAAACAAATAATAGAAAAAGCTTGCGAATATAGGATAGACTCCGAAATGGTTTCGTAGACTTACAAAAGGCATTCGACTCTATGGAAAAAAACCAACTTCTTATCAAAAAAGTCGAAATTCTCACGAGAACCTGCAAAAGCTTAAAATAATAACAATGAAAATAACTCAGATTACTGTCATAACACATGAAAGGGAAACAGGAGAATGAACAATCAATGAAGGAGTGATATTCCAAGCTGAAAGCTATTATGGTATGCATTCAGAAGAATCTAGAACGTGGTTACAGGAAAAAACATATCTACATTCTATCTGACTGTCAAAGTCCTATCTGGCTATCAAAGCACTCAACTCTATACAGATAAAGTCCAAACTGGTCTGGGACTGCCTCCAGAACCTCATCGAGCTGGCAAAACACAACAAGGTCACCTTGATGTGGGTGCCAGGTCATAGAGGCATTGAAGGCAACGTCAAAGCGGACCAGTTAGCTAGACAAGCATCTGAAACGCTATTCACAGGGCCAGAACCTGTACATGGGATCAGCAAAAACCGATGCAGGACCCTGATCGACGAGTGGATGAAAAGAAGACACCAACAATATTGGGATCAAACTGTCGGGCAAATACACAGCAAAGTCATGGTAGGGCATCCAAACCGGACCCTGACGGCTGACCTTCTGAACCTGAACAGAACGAAGGCTCGTATAATAATAGGTGTGTTGACTGGACACTGCGGCCTGAGAAAACACCTAAACACCATGGGAGTACGCAGGGAAACCGTGGAGTGTAGGCTATGTGATGGAGAGGAGGGAACAGCCTCTCATATTATTTTCGACTGTGACGCCCTAAGTGGTAGGCGACACAGAACCTTTGGAGAGATTAGCCCGGAAACAGGCATGAATCCGAAGAACCTTATCAACAGGCTTCTAAACCTAATTACAGGCACAAACCTGTTTGAATAAGGAACCACTGACGACAGAGTGATACAATAGACCCCAGCTGGTCGCAGTGTCAAGGGAAGCTAAGTGCCAACCCTGCCTCTGGCTCGTCAGCTTTCAACCAACCAACCAAGGAGTGAAACAGAGATACTATCTGAAACGTGAGATTGAGTAAAGTTTATAGAAAGAACAAAAAAAAACATGATGACTAAGACCAGAAAAGTTATTAAAAAATGCTAAAACAGATTATGGATCGAGTGGAATTAATGGGAATTCAAGGAAAAACAAAACTATTGAGATTCTGAGGGAAACATATATATGAAAGAATCAAACTAGGAACAAGAGATTTCGAAAAAGTCAAAGAGTTCAAGTACCTGTGAATGACAATATCCGGAACAAGAAGGCAAAACCAGGAACACAAGAAAAACTAATGAATGAAAATAAAGCATACCTCGGCAATAAATTTTTTTATGGAAGTAAAACATCAACGAAGGAACCCTACATAAATATATTTGATGAAATAATTACACCAATAATATTGTACGGGACCAAGACAATGACAATGAGAACGCTATGCTTGCTCCAATTGAAATTCTGGAGAGAGAATGGAGAAGAACAAAAATAGGACAAAAAATTAAAGAGGTTATGCAGAAAAATTATTCAACACAGAATTGGATGGTCTGGACATATATGGAGGGTACAAAAATACCAGTCACCCACTCAATGCTACCATGGTACCCCACCAAAAAAAGGAGACGAGTACATTCATTTTTCTGTAAGGAATGGATGAGAAGGCAGTCAAAATTGTTTGGTCACGTGATAGAAAGCTCTGGAGGATGGGAAAAAAAATTCATGATCTGTTTTTCACTCCAAGAGATTTCCCAAATCAGAATCAAATATTTCAGACAAAACTATACAATCTGAAGGATATCATAAACATGGCCATGGAAATTGGAATTATTCAGGCGATAAACCAAGCAATAAAGTTGAGTCCTATACCAGTGATACGTAAAACAAAATCAAATCAAGTCAAGTCGCATAAACTCGGCAGTCAGATGACAGACGGGTATTCGCCGCTAGCGTTCGCGGAGATGGAGTGGTTCGTATGAGTTTACCGTAAGAAAAAAAATAACAAAATGGGCGCCACGTAAGTTTACCTCTCCCAAATACTTTTTGAATCAAATCATAATTATTCTCCAAACCTACCACAGAGGAGAAATAAAATTGAACAACCGACTCACGTCAGAATATCTATACATTCATTTAATAAGCACGCACTCACAGATTGATTCTCAGGTAATATATTAGCTCAAGCTCAAGCAACCGTAGGCTGCGGGGCGTTCATTGAATGACAATCCCGAAAATTGATATTTCGTTAGGCCCTCAACAGGTAATATAAAAGTAAAATAAGAATTACATCAATTAATTTTCTGTGATAAAAAAAAACAACTTGAAACTAGGAAAAATCTGGGTGACCAAGGCGTTCGTTGCGTCTAACTTTTTACCCAGAAATCACAAGGTGATGACTTTTCAGTAGAATCAGTGCCCAAGGGTTTGAATCATCAATACCCTGGTGTGAGTAGCATAGCTTCGACCCAAAAAAACCTACGAAGGATCAAACAGTTACAGTCTGACCCAGCCTTGTATGTGAAGAAAAATTGAAAAAAATGTGAAAGCAAAAAAATTAATGATTCAGTGTTGAGGCAGGATGATCACGCATCGCCCTGTATATAGATACCCCCAACTTCAGTTGAAAAACATACTTCAACGACTCTTCATATCACCCTCTATAAGTATCCCCATCTCAGGTTATCAAATCTAGTGTGAACTAAGCATGTTGACTTGACTCATCATCATTATTTTAGTCAGCCTTGATTATCGAGAGGATTAGGAGAATCATCCCATCATCATGTTTCGTAACTCGTCTGAAGTGAGAATATAATAAGCTAACCCCCCTTTCAACTCTTATGTGCTAATACTTGATTAATTGCAACATTCATTTATAACATTAAACAAACTTGAAATTCAACATGAAACTTGACCTCAGGACTCACTCTGTAGAGTAGGTTATTGATGTAATATTCCGGAAAACCCCATTTGAAACACTCTCAGTCGTTTCCTTGAAGAATATTACTTATATTTGATAAATAACTTCCCTATAACTTCTCTACAAAATAGTGAAACTCAATAAAACATATATTAGGATGCCCTCCCACTGGATAGCCGCATACCCAGTCATTGACAAATAACAAGATACCTGTCAATAAAGAATGTATCAGTACACCAGTGAAAATTCAGCTGTAAGGTCCCTTGAAATGACCAAAAACAAAATAATAATGGGTAGTAACAATTTATCTAAATTTCTCTCATTGTATTTTTTCCCCAATTTTATTTCGATGTTACTCTCCGATGAAAACGAAAATAAAGTTATTATTCGCGAAAAATGTAGAAAGGCTGACCTTTTCCATCTAACGATCGCGAATGAATTAATCCTCCCCCAAAGTGGAAATATGAAAATATTTCTGTAACTCGTCGAGAGTTGGTGGCTACTGGGTAAACGATTCGATGACCTCAGCATAAGGTTTTTTTGCGTCTCGGTCTCCTCTTTTCCCCGATCCTCAAAGTTCCAATGGCCCCTTTTGGCACCGATCATCAACGTTCTGCGCTGCACTGTGTCAATTTAGGGTAATTCAGGACGCAAGAGGTACCCTGAGTGAGGAAAAATAATTTACAATTGATGCCAAGTGATGGATATAACTCCACCCTGAATTTCCTTCACATCTGTGCATGAGGGTATCTTTCATAGGATGATATATTCTCAAAATACATAGAGACCCACCCGAATTGAATGGACTGCACGTGTTCCACAAGTCGAATTCCGGAAACGAATCCTCAGAAAGAAGGACTCCTCGACCAATATCACCAAATAACAAACGAATGGTATCGTGCCCAAAATTATCACTTCTCACGAACAAATCCCAAAATGGTTGATTGTAATAATCATATAAATTTCGTGAAATAATGTCGGTCGACTTGTGCTCACCTGGCCACCTTTTCAGAAGGAAAAACAAATTGAGAGCTTTCCTTCTGGAGAATACCTCCTCGTACATAATGATTTGTGCCACGAATTTTTTCCACCAATCACAAAGCGACTTTTGGACAATGCACCCATGAGCCAATCTTCATCCCACCAGAGTAACCGTCTCATTATTACAAATACTGATGACAAAGAACGTTAATTGCATTATGATAGGTGTAATTATAGATTCCAATCTCAGATGGGAAAAATACATAGCCTTCATAATAAAAAAGTCCAGCACCTTATGTCAAGTACAAAACCCTCAGAGATATATTGAATGTATTCCAATTGAAGATATTATACTACTCGCTAGTGGAATCCCATATTACATATGGAATAATGTCTTGGGGCGGAGTTGAAAAACCATATTTGAAAAATTGGAAACAACTCAGAAAAAAAACTCAAAAATGATTTTCAGGAAGGACAATGATTACCCGTCAGACGAACTTCATGTTGATACCGGACTCTTGGATCCAAGGCAATTATTATTCGAGAACTGTAACATTGAGCAACATAAATCTCAATCTAACCTACAAAAAAATTAACATGATTACATACCAGAATCCGACAACAAAAATACCCTTTTCCTTTCATGTTCAAAGTCATAGGACAAAAAAACTTCAAATACCTCAGCCCAAAATTCTACAATTATTTACCCGAAATGATCAAAAATATCAAATCCCCCTTAAAATTAAAAAAAGAACTGAAAAAATTCATTATGTCCCAAACACGTAAATCCATCCACAATGTACTAAAAACGCGGTAAATTTTTTTTTAATATTTTATATTCCCCCCCCCCTATCATAATGCCTAACCTTGATCAATTGTATGCCGTAATCACACACTTAAAGACTTACCTTACAATATCTCATACTACATGAATATGTCACCTATCTCTAATATTTTATATGTTCCGAATGTCTTATTTTATCAACTATTTTCATTTATCTATACACTATATACACTATCCACACACTTATGTCTAGTTAAGTCAAATTGAGATTGTATATATAACTTACCATCAAAGTAACTTTAAAATTTTATTTTATTTCATTTAAATTTTAGTCCATTTCATTTTATTTCAAACTAAATTGATATTTATCATATGTCCAAATAGTCTACTATTTTATATGTTGCTAATTCCTACCTTGTTCATGCTCCGCACAAGTCTCGACTTTTAGATCCAATCTGTTTATTGTAAATGTACCCCTATACTCCAAATACTGTACCCCTATCTATGTGAACAATAAACAACTATTATTATTATAGTCTATCCGCACGTTCGCGACTCACCATTTCCAGGTAATAAGTAATTCGATTGGAACCCGCGCTCCCAGCGCTTGGTACGACTGTCAACCAGGTCTAGAGATTCGAGAAGACCTGACAAACTTGACAGGAGAAGAAAATAGCTGACTGTTCGGCGTAAGATGCCTAAAAACCCTAGTGTATTCACTGATTCGATTTTGTTTAGAATTTTTGGGGGACAACAAATGAAAAACGTTAAATTCTTCTTGTAGACCAGGGTCGATAATTTTTGAAACCAAAAAAACTAATAGTAGAATGAAACCCATTGGCAAAGGAAGAGATAATAACAAAAATGAAAGGAAAAATAATTCACGGGCGATCTGAGATCGGAAAGTGGAAGGGGGTGGGTTTTTAAGGATAAAAAACAGTTTATCTCGATTTCCGGAAAAACTACAAGTCCTATGGAAAACAGTTGAAGAGCAAAGTTGTAGGTGATATCAAGATCTGGAACATTGGTTTTTTACACTTTTTTTACATAATCTCAAAATATATGTGAAAAATTCAAATAACCAAGTTTTTGGTTTTTTATTTTTATCTTTCACAAAAAAAAAAATTTCCACGAAATTCAGTGAAAACTTACCTTTTTATGTCCCAAACACACTGTAATTCTTTTGATTTAAAATATTTATTTTTCCACCCTATTTTGACTTAATATCGAAAAAGCACCCTAATTTTCGATCAGAAATTCTCCCGTCAAAATATCAGGTTTTCAAAAAAAGTCGGTGGGATTTTTGTTCGTTGAAATCTCTACTTTCTGATGGTGTGAAAAAAATATACATTACTATGGTGAATGTTCTCAGAAAATGCAAAGAAATAACAGGTAGTAAGGCCCAGACCCTCCTAGCCCTTTCTCCACATCTCTATGAAATACCTTTTGATGGGCTAAAATTTTCCGTAGGTCACTCAGGTATATAAGTTATTCTGAGATAGCAATAAATAGGCATCTACGCATATAATTTGAAGAAGATTCTACAACTTTCTCAAAATATTGTAAATGTCTTATTAAATTCGGATTCGAGTTTTTTTCGTTTCTTTGCATTTTCTGCCATATTAATGTACTTTTTTTATACCATCAGAAAGTAGAGATTTCAACGAACAGAAAGCCCACCGACTTTTTAAAAAAGCTGATATTTTGACGGGAGAATTTTCGATTGAAAATTAGGGTGCTTTTTCAATATTAAGTCAAAATGGGGTGAAAAAATTAATATTTCAAAAAAATTACAGTGTGTTTGGAACATAAAAGAGGGGGTTTTCACCAAATTGCGTGAAAATTTTTTTTTTGTAGAAGATAAAAATAGAAAACCAAAAACTTGGTTATTTTAATTTTTCACATAAATTTTGAGGTTATGTGAAAAAAGTGTAGACACAAAAGTTAAATTTAAAAGTTAAATCAAAATATTTTTAATACCTACAATTTTGCCATTGATTTTTTTTCATAGGACTTGTAGTTTTGCCGGAAATCGAGATAAACCGTTTTTTACCCTTGAAAACTCACCCCCTTCCACTTCCCGACCTCAGATCGCCCGTAAATTATTTTTCCTTTAATTTTTGTTATATTTTCTTCCTTTTCCAATGGGTTTCATCCTACTATTTTTTTTTTTAACTTTTTACCATTTCCAAAGGCTTCAGCTCTGGTCTATTAGAACTTCATTAGTAGATGGCGCGGTTAAGGAATGTTTGTTGTTTGTCACGCAAAATGTCAAACTTCAAACCTATGAAATTTTCTATTTCTGTCAAGATTACTTCATGCTAAAAATTCTGAATTGATCGTTTACAAACATTATAGTTCCACGAACAAGATCCCGCTCAGAACAGTTGGCGCGAAAATGAGATGAAATCCTCGAAACCTACTACAATGTCTGTCTGTCAAAAATCGGATTTTTTTTAAAGTCTACCTGGCGATTTTTTCAAAGTGATTTCTTCTCGAATGGCCTTTTTATGATCATGGAAACTTCCACGAAGGAATGAGGAGAGGTAGGAGAGTGGACTGATGTCTCTAGATGATGAAATACCTTGAAAATTGAGGGGATTGGAAAATGTCCCCGATGACATTGTTCCATTGAACTTTCCTATACAAACTATTACCAAGGCATTCACTGATCATCTCTGCCGGACTACTACCTCTATATCAACCTTCTGACATGAATAGAATCAGAGAGTTCATTGTAGATATCATAAAATCTGTCGATGAAGTTGGGAAATCGATGAATCCTGGTGTGCGACAGTCTAGGCTGCTTCCAGCTATCTCAGAATGACTTCTCCGGAAAAGGTGAGCCCCACTAACAAATGTGAGGGGAGAAAACAATTATCTCAATGCTTCTCTTCTCTGTTTCAGTAACACCCCGCATGAGATATCTGGAGAAGGAGGGTGACCTAAACTGAGCAGTTGTTTGGAAGAACAAGGCCCACTCCCAAGATTGATAAGGCTAATGACTATGATTAGGATAATCATCACTTTTTGATAAACACATGAATTTCACAAATAAGCGTAGACTTTTCATTCTATGAAGATATTTTGATTTTGGCTAGTGAATTCCAAACCATCACAGAGGGTCCCATGGCTCTTTGGAAGAAAATATCCATTGAGTTCAGAATTTTCAAATACTTTCAGTAGGAAGATTGTCATCTCATGGAAAAAAAATTATACAAAATATATATAATATAAAAAATAAATATCCACTATATTTAGAATTCTCGAATACTTTCAGTCAGAAGATTGTCATCTCATGAGAAATTTTTTATACAAAATATATATAATATAAAAAATAAATATAAAAGAGATAATAAACTCATTTGACTTGCTAGTTACTAGATACATTACAATCACAAGTCGAAAAAAATTATTACAATGGGCAAAGGTAGTTCAGAGAAGATTCAAATTTATTTATATATTACGAGTCATTTTACTAGTAGTGGAGTAATATTAGATTTTGGCTTCAGAAAGTTAGGGGACTTCGGGAACTTTTTACTGTACATTAGTATGATGTGAGGAACAACATATAAAAAGTTTCCAACCGTTAAGTGTGTGCTCAATTAATTAGTTAACAAATAAGTTGCCAAAGTACATTGTATATTGAATTTAAAAAAAAATCAATAGATAATGGTGCCACTCGCAAAAATGGAAAATTTTATATCAAAAAGGTAGATAAAATTTTTCTTTAAAATGAAAACTGTAAGCTGCAGATTTTTTTTGGAAACTTGCGAAAAAAATGTGAGGCGGCGACTCTGAAGTGCAGCGCTGGAGGAGCACGCAGCCACGAGCGCATTACACCAAATTTGTTATAACTTTTGATCTAATTGATTCAATTAACATAACAAAAATTTAACTGGAAGGAGAAAAATGCAGATAACAAGAAATCATGTTTTCAAAAGTGAAAAAATATGTATAGGAATAGTACGAAAATGAATATACGTCAAAGCAGAATTCTGTCTAAAAGTTTTATTTTTATTTTCAAGATGAACATCTGAAATTTTCACAGATTACCCTCAAAATAACAAATAAAAAAAGGACGATAAATTTTTTTTATTTTATTTCGAAAAATACAGAGCTCAAAATATTGAATAATTAAAAAAAAATACAAATTTGAATTTTGAGGCCATGCTTCAAAAACTCTAGTTTGAAATGAGATATTGAAACTTATATATGGGATATAACGAAATTTGTTGAGTGGAGGCCACATTTTTCAACCCTATATGAAACAAAAATTCTCATGAATACCTCAGCTAAATTCAAAAATGGCCCAATAGTCTCAAAATGGCAGCTGTTGAAAGATTTAAAAAAATCGCAATAATTCATTTCCATACCCAATATCGGCAAACTGTGAGTTGTTTGATAGAGCTTCATTAGCTCCACAACTTCTACCCGAATTTTTTTTCTCCGAGATGTACACATAAATAAAAAATAGGTAGCTGTAAATTATCATTCATGAAATCTACCTTCACGACTGGCCACGCTATCGTTTTTTCAATGTCGTATTCTGGTTCAGCGACCTCAAAAACCTCTATAGCATCAATTTGGGTAAAATTGTTTTTCATTGTTTGAACAATTAATAAATAAGCAGCGCACGAATATAAGTTTATAACTTTTTTCTGCGAGCAATTTCTAAGTAATATCAAAAGGTTTCAGGAAAATCCATGGAGTCCTCCAGGATTCCAAAATAATGCATGATTTAGCTATTTTTACTCCGTTATATGAAATTAATTTGAGTTCTTGCGATAAGATAGTCGTGTTGTCTGCCTAAATGGTAAACACCTCTCAATTTGTTCAAAAGCTGAGAGGTTCTTTCGCTCAGATAGGATTCGAACCAATTGAAACTTCGTCCTCTGAAGCTGTAGAGCTGGAGCTTACGTAACAGTCACAAGCTTTAGATATGTCGCAAAACACTTCCTTCAGACTAGAATATAGATTTTTCGGAAACTTTTCTTGTACTTTTATTGGTTTGAAAGCTAAATTGAGTAATTGTATGTAATTTACAGCACTCCATGAAATAATTATCCGCTCCATCATGAGATTTTTGTCAAGAGCAAACAGGGACAGAAATACATGAGGACCAACTCAATGGAGCCGTATCAATAGAAAATTAACCATTCAAAATAAATTGGTACGGGTCATAATTAGAATTATTACGGAACACCTCTCGAAAATTCAATATAACAAATAATAAGTACATGAAATGGTTTGTTCTGAAATATGTTACATCGATCGATCAACCTCAAAATATTTCACAACGAATTGACATAACCTTAAAGGCGACAATAGCACAATTACAGAACGGATCAGAGAAACAAATCACAAAAACACCCTGTGTGGTCTGTAATTGCAGTTTACTGAATTATGACAAGAAACGACGTCGGCGCCATCTGAAACTCTAGATAACTCCTTTTATCAAGTTGGCAGTTTGTCCCAATATTTCACAGGTATAAGTGAATACACCATGGTTTTCAGACATATCAGTTCAGCGATATTTGTTTTGATGAGGCTAACCTCCAAATACGGCTCTGACAGACAATAGTTTGTTCAACTCATGAAAAGTAAGCATTCACGGGTAGTCGTTATATTATTCTTTCCTGGTCCCCTGATAATGATATGAGATCTCTTGGTCCCCTAATAATCATATGAGGTCCAGTTGTACGTTACATCCATTACTTGGTTATTTTCCTTACCGAACTGAACAGAGGCAAGAAACAGCAACCAGTACTCAACTGGAATTACCAAATACCCTGTGAAATGTAGGACGGCGAAATTAAATGGAATTGTTGATAGAACGTCAACCGTTGGATATAACGGGACATTCATTCTTGGTCCCAAAACCGGGTCGACAACGGAGTCGCTACAACCTCGATGATGCGAAACCTAGACATCGCGTCAAACTCGTGGAAGCGCACTAATGTTTTCCCTATTCCTATATTCACTATTATAAATGAATGCGATGATATGTTGAAGTACATCAATATGAGACACTCTTAAAATGTATTTAATCACGTATAGTTACGTTAGGTGATTTCCAAACGTAACACTAGTTTGTGGGGAACCAGACCAGCCAATCACTCTCATAAAAACAGAGCAGACAACGCTTGTTCTTTTTTTTTTGTTTCGCGACGTATCACTCTATTTTTTTATGGGCCATCTGAAGTTTCCTCAAGTTTTGTGTCGGTATATGAAACTATTATAGATGATTTATGCACATAAACATAGATAGATTATGTAGAATTCATAGCTCCTTGTCGTGTCTATATTTTGTCCTTATCAACAGAAAACGGGTTATATTTTCCTTCGAAAATATCACCTAAAAACCTAAAGCGGCTTATTTAGTCTTCACCCTGTATACGGTTTCATTTCTATGCGTGGATTATTGGATTTATATACCATCTGATTCCTCCAATACTTTCAAATAATTATGATGAAATAAAAATATGGAAACGCACTGATAAGTCATAAGGTATCGTATGCCAAGAAAGAATACCAATTGGTTCACTAATAAAATGAAAAAATGAATATTTATGAAAAAAAAATTGAACTTAATTACTGAAGATCAATTGCCAAATAATTTTCAACAACAATCCTACTAAATTTTCTTCCTGTGACCATATTGGAATCTGTGTGGCACCTATGATGCATTGTAATTTATGACGGTATCAACCCCACAGGTAGTTTTTTTTATTTCAACAAAAATAACCCCGCATCAATAGGCCAATCAATAGAGATTTTCTGCTCCATTGATTCTGTGACAAAAATGAAACCGACTGTGCCATCATACGAAAGACGGTCCGTAGTTATATCCTCTTATGTTTCCTACTCACAACTGTCATTGCTCAATTTGTTATAAACATTTGAAAGCATTTTTTTTTATCGTTTTTGATTTTTCACTTGGAAACCAATGAAGCACTCTTGATATTCTCAATGGACGAACTGTAGAGAATCCGAATGCAAAGAAAATGAGCCCTAGCACAACTCGATCGGATTATTAGTAACGGAGAAAAACCGGCAAAAACGAAAAAATATTTTTTTTTAAATCTCATAGTTTCGCCCCTCTTCAAGATGTAGTGCAAATTGTCCACGACATAGTAGTGATTGATATGTACTTTATGGGTGAAAAATTTAGGCGCTGTCAGATCATTAGTTTTGGGATAATTGCAATCTGAATTTTTTGTTGCACTTCATTGCAGCAGTCCTGGATGCGTCATAGGGGATCTGATTCCAATGTTTCAAGAAGATTTCAAGAGTAGAAGTATAGTACTACAAAACGTTCATTCTTATTTTGTTTTAAAATGCTGCATAGCAGGTGAAAAATACTTGCAAACATGAGCGAAAATGGGCGAGTGCGTGAAAGCGGCTGAGTAGTGAAGGTGGAGCAGCAGACGCGGGGAAGCGTATATATGGTAATACAAGCGCGCTGTGGCCGTTATGAATCTATTGCTTTCCCCCACTCCTGAGCCGCTTTCATGCACTCTCCGGGTTTCGGTCATGTTTGCAAGTATTTCCTACCTATTTTGCAGTATTTTAACGCAAAATGAGAAAAATCCCTTTGTAGTACTATACTTCAACTCTTAAAATCTTCTGGGAAGATTGAAATCGGACCACCTATGTTGCATCCAGGTCTGCTGCAAATTGCAGTTATCCCAAAACTAATAATCCAACAGTGCCTGAGTTTTTCATACATGAAAAACATATAAATCACTACCATATCGTGGAGAGCCTGCTTCAAAACTTGAAAAATGATGGTGTTATGAATTTTTTCAGAAACGCTGATTTTCTCCGGTTATTCCTGATTTTCTCCGTTACTAATGATCCGATCGAGTTGTGCTAGGACTCATTTTCTTTGCATTTCAATTCTCTACAATTCGTGTATTGAGATTGCCCCATTAATTTCCAAGTTTCAAGTCGAAAACAACAGAAAAAAAACTGGTTTTAAATGATTATAACAAATCAAGCGACAGTTAGGAGTAGAAAACATAACAGGATATTACAACGCACCGTTCTTTGCATTTTGATTATCTACAATTCGTCCATTGAGAGTATTGGAATTGCTTCATCAGTTTTCAAGTAACAAGTCAAAAACGATAAAAAAGTAAAACAATGCTTTTAAATGATTATAACAAATTGAGCAATGACAGTTGGGAGTAGGAAACATAACAGGATATTACTACGGACCGTCTTTCGTATGATGGCACAGTCGGTTTCCTGGTATTATTTTTGTCACGAAAAAATCTCTATTGATTGGCCTACAACTGCAATGATTCATTAGGAGGAAGAGACTAATTTATTATAAATCAGATTTTACAATATTTGGTAATGGGAATTTAGCGCTTTCTGTAGATCAACTTTAAAGATAGTTTTGATGTTGTCGCCTAGGTTGATTGATCTTCTTTCTTCATTATATAATGGACACTCCATCAAGAGGTGTTTTACTGTGAGTTGGGTAGCAGAGTTGTAACAGATGGGGGTAGCATCCTTCTGTAAGATATATTGGTGGGTAAGGTGTATATGTCCTGATCGTAGGCGATTGATAATGACTTGGGATCTTTGATTTCTTTGAGTTTGGTAATCAACCATTACTGATTTGATGGAATGAAGCATAATTGAATCATATTCATTATATTAATGCAACACTTTCGCATCATGTTCGTTGCATCGATCGATCGAGCATTCACCTATGCTTGCGTTTATTTGTCCATAGATTACTATTGATTTTCCAGAACTGAATAGTACAGGAAATCAGGCATACTAATTTGTGTGATACTAGCAAATCTTGATGATGTTTATTAGCAAGCCTTGATGATTATTTCTTTCATTTCAACTGCAAATAAGCGCTCATTAATAATGTGAGTTGAATGGCTACTGGCGACTATTCTCATTTTTTTCAAACAAAAACAAAAAAAGGGTTCAGTTTCTTAGGAAAAACTTGGAAACTATAAGAGATAGCGGAAATCAGGAAAAAGTTTCTTGAGGAGGAAATAATTTCCAATGAAAAAGTTTCGACTACTGGAACTCTATTTCCATTATGTATAATTTGGAAAAATTAATAAAGTATGGTGTGATTTTAACACTTGAAAGATCAAGGCCCCGTTAGAGACAAAAAATAAGTTGATTTTTCAACAAGTTAGGCATTTGTTTGTCCTTATTTTTCGGACCTCGGTATTCATAAAAAACGGCATACATGTTTGAATAATAGCTCTAAAAATGTTTCGCTCCTGGAGCCCTTCTTATATATATGAAAGAGAGGGGACTGTTAAGAACAAAGTGGAAGGAATTTAATGGACAAAGCCCTCATGGAGAAGTGTTAACCGAAGACACGTGTTTCGGGCTCTCGGCCCTCATCAGTACGGTGGAGAAGTGCAAGGATGAACAACACTTTGTTCTTAACAGTCCCCTCGATATTACTCTCTTTCATATTTATATTCCTGGATCCGGATGTCACGCAGGTAGCTATAGCTGCCTCCGTGGTGACGTTGGTTGTTGCCCTGGAATTCAGGGTCTGCTGACCGAAATCACAAATGAGCGGCTGGCTTCTGTTTGTTGACTCCGTTGATTTGTCGTTTTCTACCAAGTGTTGTTCATCCTTGCACTTCTCCACCGTACTGATGAGGGCCGAGAGCCCGAAACACGTGTCTACGGTTAACACTTCTCCATGAGGGCTATGTCCATTAAATTCCTTCCACTTTATATATATATATATATATATATATATATATATATATATATATATATATATATATATATATATATATATATATATATATATATACAAGATCACGATACAAAAGTTTTCAAAAGTAGTTTATTGTGTTTATCATAATTTTTTGAAGTTAACAAAAAATGAAAAATTAAAAAAATAGCGTTAAACATTTTTTTCATCCAAATATTTTGTTATTGGTGTTTTTGCATCAAACAAAGGCATTTAATTACATCCGAAAAAAGTTTTTAGGATATATGTTTGAAAATTCATTAGTTGAATATTTTTAAGATAATTTTTTTTGTCATTTTGTTGTCTAGAGAATATAATTAGGGTTAACCACCCAGTTATTGGCGGCATGGGAGTTATTGAACAGCTGCTCTTTGATGAAGAAAAATAAGATCCATGTAGACGAGAGCTAGTAGATGGCGCCGGTATGGGTCCAAAGGGGTAGTGAAGCGAAATATATGACATTGCATCCTGTTAATGTCACCCAGCCTCTCCTACCAAATCCCAATTCTCACCTCCCAGTGGTGGACCCCGGTAACCCGAGCAACCTTGCACGAGACTGGGTAACTAACCCCAGTGGAGAGCAGGGTCGGGGCAGACGAGAATGGAAGCCTAATCCTAAGGTGTAGCACCATCGCGCCGAGGGGATGAATGGCACAGGGTCGGGTGTGTCTTGAGCGATGCCCTGGACACTTGGCGACATCCAGGGGACTTTAGCCCTAGCGTGGTAAGGGCGCACTGCCACGCCGGACAGATAGGTCGTCCCTACTCGTGGGAATAGAATGGCAGAGCAAGAAAAAAAAACAAATAGACTTAGGAAAAAATGGGGAGAAGAGAAATGATGAAGATGAGAGAGGTCAGACCCTTTCAAAAGAATGGATTCCATCCGAAGGACTCCAACCAAGACGAGAACCTCCTCTCTCAACAGGGAGGGATCCCCCGACCTACGAAAGGGAGATACAAGCAAGAGGAAGAGGGCAGAAGACAAAAACCAAACAGAAGGACGAATCTTTCAAATGACCTTGGGAAAACTGAAAATCAGATCAAGCGACTGGATCTAGTGATCAGAGACTTGTACAAACCTAAGTAGGAAGTGAAGGAACAGCTAGCAGGATCAACACGGCAAGGTGATGGCAAACGGTAGTGACGTACACGGAGACAGCGATGTGCAAGACACGGCCGCCGAGGCTCAAGAGCTACGTAGAGAGATAGCTAAACTGAAAGAAGAGAGAGATATAAAGAAAAATGATATCATGGTACAGTGCGATGAATGCCAAACCGTTACAAAAAAACTAAAGAGGAAACGCCTCCTAACAAAGGATAAAACCTATTATTTCCTAAAAGTAACAGAAGACGACTGGGCCATCGGAGTGATTCCGAAAATCGAGGTGCAAAACAGAAATATCTGGGAAGCTCCGCAAGATCACGATGTTGTACTACCCTGCAACTCAAACTTCGAAAAACGTCAACGGGATAGTTGAGACAGCCATCAACAAGCTCGGTGGGAAGGACAACCCCAAGAAACAAGGCAAGCGGAAAGGTGAGGTGGCCATCATGATACACTCACTAGGCTTCCCAGACAACGACAGAAATGTGAAGCATATAACCAGAAGTATATACTACCCAATAACCGGCGACGAAGGGGAGCGAGTAGAAGTCGAAGATGAGACCCTGTTTCAGGCAATGGAAAACATAAAAAGCCATATAGTAAGACAGAAAAAGACGGCCCTGGCTGTACCAAAACTGGATGGAATAGGGGGAATTATGTTCACCAGGATATTGGAATATATCTTTGCAGACTCCGAAGTACAGATCAGAATGTACGGTTTGGAAAGGAATAGCAAACAACCCCCGAAGGTAGTTCCGGCCACAACAACGAAAAAAGGAAGGCTGAATAGCGTCAACGGAAACAAGGGTCAGACAAAAAAAACAATGAAGCCAAAACACGAAGCGATCCTGATTCAGAGGAAAGGCAAAACCTACGCAGAACTACTGAAAACAGTCCGACAAGCAATAAACCCCAGTGATCTAGGTGTTGATGTTAAGGAAGTAATAAAAACCAGAAATGGAGACCTGCTACTTGCCATCCAAAATGGGGCCAACAAGGCGGAAATTCTCAAAAGAGAGGTCGAAAACAAAATTCCAGAAGCGAAGACATCACTCCTATTGAATAAACGAGTGGTTCACGTGAAAGGCATGGACGAAGCTGTGACGGAGGCGGAGGTGAAAGATGCCATATCTAACTCTTCTTCGGTCGCCCTAGAAAATTTTGAAGTAAGAACACTGCGGCCAGCCTACGGAGGCAAACAGAACATGACGGTGATACTGTCAGAAGTAGACGCCAAAAACCTAATCCGGCTGAAAAAAATAAAAATTGGCTGGACGGAATGCAGAGTGATGGAACGAAAAAAAAAACTGGAATGCTACCGTTGCTGGAAACACGGACACGTAAAGGCGAAATGTATGGGACCAGATAGGGAGAGGCTATGTCTGAGGTGTGGAAAAGATGGACATAAAGCAGCTGCATGTACAAATAGGGCCTTCTGTGTACATTGTAAGCAAGAAGTACACCAATCGGGAAATCCTAGGTGCTCGAGGATTCAGAACGGAGAAAAAAATGACACCACCGAACACCGACTCCAATGAAAGTACTACAAATAAATACGAATAGAAGTCGGCCGGCGCATGACTTGGCGCTCGCAACTGCGAATGGGAGTACTCCTCATCAGCGAATCCAACCTTAACGCGATTAGGAATAGGAAAGACTGGGTCTTCGATGAGAATATAGATATAGAGAAGATAATGGACCAAAAGATAACTCTGGAAAAGCAAGTGCTGGTAGGGGCTTCAGCTACATAACAACACCAACATTTACTATATACAGCTGCTACACCTCAGGCAATGACGACGTACAAGACCTCCAGGAAACCCTACATCAAATCGGAGGGAACATCAGAATGAACAGAGAAAAGGCCATAGTTGCGGGTGACTTCAACGCAAAGTCACCACAATGGGGCATGCATCGTACAGACGGAAGAGGTCAAGAGTGGATGGCTGCAAACAATTTTATTATCGCGAACCAAGGGGAAAAGCCCACCTTCTAAAGGCTGGACTATTCCTCAATCTTGGACCTCACTGTAACTACAGAAGATCTTCGAGCTAAAATCACAAATTGGGAAGTTAGCGACAGAGAATCCCTCAGTAACCATAATTATATCATTTTCGATATCAGTGAAGAGAAACCGTTGATACCAACACGGAAAAACAAAGGTTGGCAGGTGAAGAAACTCGACCGCCCCAAACTCATTCAGGCCTTGGATGGGATCGAACAAGGAGGAAACAACATCACGCCTGAGCAGCTCCCTTGTCAAGCTGTCAGACGAAGCCATGCCCAAGAAACGGCCTATGGGAAAAAACAACCAGTATACTGGTGGAGCGAGCATATAGCAAGTTCCCGCAAAGAATGCGTAAGGAAGAGGAGGGCATACACGCGAAGCGTGAAGAGGGACCCAGCTCGAACACGCCAACTGCTCTGGAAGGAGTACCAGGGGGAGAAGAAAAAACTCAGGAATGAAATCAAAGCAGCTAAGAGAGCTAGCTGGAGAGCACTCATCACCAACATAGACTGTGATATCTGGGGGGATGCCTACAAGATAGCCATGAAAAGAATTGTAGGGTATCCACCCAAACCGATGCTGACGATGGGAACAATGGAAGAAGTGGTGAACCATCTCTTTCCCCTTCATCAGCAAGTGATATTTGACTGTGATAATAGGAATGGATTTTTAAATTTTACAATAGAAGAGCTGCAAACGGCATGTAAAAAGCTCAAAAACAACAAAGCACTGGGACCTGGGTGTATACCACCCGAAATCATCAAACTAGTAGGTGGTGAAAGACCGGAGTATACACTGGCAATATACAATGACCTAGCAGCTAGAGCCAACTTCCCAAAAGCATGGAAGTGCGCGAAATTAGTTCTACTAAAAAAAGACAAGAAACCTCCGGACAACCCCTTTTCCTATAGACCAATATGTCTACTAGACGTGGAGGGGAAATTGTACGAACATCTTATACTCATAAGGTTGAAGGAAGAGCTACAGCGCACTGATGGTCTGTCAGAGAAGCAGTTTAGCTTCAGGGAAGGCCGCCACACAGTAGATGCCATAAAAGAAGTATTAGAAATAGCCAGAAAAGCAGCAGCATACACGGCATCACATACGAAGCTCTGTGCGGCCATAACATCAGATGCCAAAAATGCCTTCAACAGTGCTTCATGGCAAATAATTCCAGACGAGTTGAGGAGAAGAAGTATAGAGGAGAACCTGATAGGCATCATAGCCTCCTATCTGTCGGGAAGAACAATTATTCTGGAAGCAGAGGACACATCAAAGACCATAGAAATAAGTAGTGGCGTCCCGCAGGGATCAGTACTTGGACCGACCCTCTGGAACATCATGTACGATGGACTACTGAGAATGGAACAACTGGAGGGTATAAGGTTGATCGGATTTGCTGATGATGTCATAATGTTGGTGACGGCCAGAAACGAAGAGACTCTAGTGAATATAGCAAACACGGGTCTGCAAAGGGTGTCAAATTGGATGGATAGGCATCAACTGCAGTTAGCTCCACAGAAAACTGAGGCTGTCCTCCTCACAACGAGAAGAAAAATAGGACCGATAATTTTCAATGTCCAAGGAAAAGAGGTCAAACCTTGCAGGGCTATAAAATATCTGGGGGTCTGGCTGGATACGAAACTGAGTTTTGCGGAACATATAAACAAAACGATCGATAGAGTCGAAAAGACAGCATCAGCTCTCGGCAGTCTCATGCCAAATGTTGGAGGCCCCAGAGCGTCAAAGAGACTTCTTCTTGCCAGCGTTGTCCATTCGCAGCTGCTCTATGCTGCGCCAGTATGGCATACAGTCACAGCAAATAAAAAATTAACACAGAGACTAATAAGAGTTCAACGGCAGATGTGCCTACGGGTGTGCAGTGCTTATCGAACCGTATCAAACGAGGGAGTGGGAGTAATCGCTGGAATACCACCTATAGAACTCCAAATCCAAGAGAGAAATGAAAAATACAACGGAGTACCGGAGACACGGCTAGAGTTGATTCAATGACACGCTGGCAAGAAAAGTGGAATCAGGGAAAGTATGGGCGCTGGACCTGGAGCCTCATCCAGGACATACAAAGATGGCTTGACAGACCATTTGGAGAAGTCGACTACTTCCTCAAACAAGCATTGACAGGTCCGGATGCTTAAGGAAATACCTTTTTGAACGGAGGAGGCATGTGTATACTGCCAAGCAGTTGACGATGCACCACATACCTTGTTCCTATGCCCCAGACGGGCTGACACAAGGAGACAGTACGAAGACTCAAACAATAGTATATTCGACGCCCAAAACATGATGGAGGGATTGATGGAATCTGAGGAAACGTGGGAAACAAACATATAGAACTGTAAGAGCAATAATAGAAACCAAGGAAAGAGAAAGCAGAATTCCCTGAAGGAAAGGACAGCCCTCACACTGAAGTAATGCGAAAGCGGATTCCGGTGTGGGGGGCAGGACGAAAAGAGGGGAGGGGAAATTTTTTAGTCGGTAGGCGGTTCCTTAGGGACCGAATCCGACACTGGCCAGCCGATAGAACAACAGGCTGGTGCGTCTTCAGAAGATTTTCTGCCCCTTCGGAAAAAAAAAAAAAGATGGCGCCGGTATTATGTTTACTGATATTATTTTGATCGCTATATTTGACAATATTCCAATTAAGCAACGGAAACAACCGTTTGTCGTCCATTGTTTGATGAGGATGTTTCTGTTATTAATGTGTTAGGCAAAGTTATGAACAATTGTGTGTAAAAAAGTGAACGAAATACGTGTTGTTTATTGTACTGAAAACATCAGCAGAAAGCTTAGGAAATACGTTACTTGAACTTAAACATATCACTAATATATATTGAGAAAGTTAGGCTATATTTATGAAATGTCCAATAACTAAACAACGATCATCCTTTCTTCAGTTATTGGACAGGCGTCCAATATATAGTGGCAATGATTTTCATTTCATCTACAAATGATCTGATAGTGTATTTTTCGCCGTTTCAGTCAGTATTTTTTTTGCTCTATTTATATCACAACGAGTAATCGGACACTTGTCCAATCACTGAATATCAACGTGTCCAATAGGTACCGAGGTACTAGATGGGATGCCAAAGAGAAACGATTCTGATATCAACTCAATGGAGGCAGCAATAACTGAGGCAGAACTCAAACAAGCGTCTTTGAGAGCTACTGCAAAAAAAATGAGGTGTGCCCAAATCGATCTTAGAATTGAAAATGAAGAATCCAGGTCACAAGGATAAATGTGGACAATCACCCATACTCACTGCAAGAGAAGAGAAAGAGTTAGTAAAGTAATGTTGAATACCTACATTTTTTAATTAACCCTTTATTTCAGATGGGTAGAGGAACTAAAACTAGAAATATCAAGTAGTGTTGAAAAATCCTTGACGTAACCGGAAAAGAGAGGATGCAGCGGTAGCAAAAACGAAGAAAAAACAGAGAAGAGAAAAAAATTCTATCGAAGTGAAATAGTCATAATTGTTGAACAAAGTATCATCGTCGATGCATTCCCAAAAAAACATAAATAACACATACTTGATGCAGACGATAACGATCTTCTCATGCACCGCATATGTGCGATGAAGAATAGGTAAAGTGAAGGAGTGAACCAAGAGGCAGAAAATAAAGACAATGAGAGCTCCGGAACAGATACAGAGACAAGGGAATAAGATATTGGTGACATGTGTAATTTGACTAAGGGACATGAGGATATAACAAATGATATAAATAAAATTCAGAAACCTACTATTCATGAAAATTACAACAGAGGTGAAGAAGATACAGTTGATGATAGTGAAATCTACGTTGACGGAAGTGAAATCGACGATCTCTTCAACAGTTATATGCGGGAATACAAATCAATGTTCAACTCAGTTATTCACATATGTTTCGTAGTTATAAAATGAAATATTTCAAGCTTCTTTATTCATTTATACATAAGAGATGAGTACTAGTTTGACCGTTTTCCAAATTGTAGAATAACTAAAAATTTCAAGTCCAATAGCTAACAAAAGTGTCAATAACAATTTTTTTGACAGTTATTTTTCCAGTATATATTAAAACCTTTTCAATGATGAATAAAAGTGAGCATAAATCTAACTTCATATCAGTACTATCAACTGAAGCGTTTGCCAAAAAATGGGCTGGTGATATTCATTTCAATTCCTATTTTACAACAAAAATTTTTTCTTCGAATTTTTTTCCCATTATTTGAATAATTAGTTGAAAATTTTTTTTTCTTTGTAAATAATAGAATAGAATAGAATAACAAAAAATCAGGGAAATATATTAAAAATGTAATTGTTCATTAGTTAACAATTTGTTTTGAACAAATTTTAAATCTCATTATACTTTTTTCTGAAACTACCAAAAATAACCATATGCAACAAGTGTGTAATTTTTCTATTTTTTTCAATAGTTTTTATACATTTTTCTAAAACTATGGTATACAAAAGTTGCAGCGGCCACTTGATTTTTTAAGTAACAAACCGCTGTAACTTTTGAACCATAAAGATACAGTTATCAACATCCGAGATCAACTTTTACAGTGCTATATCTTTTAATTATGAAAGTTAGCTCTTTGTATTTCAGGCGATTTGAAGCTAGTATTTGAAATTTCAAAAAATGTTGTTGCGTCATTAACATATTGTTCATGAATACACGATTTATTTAAATAATGCCAACTTCATCCTGTATTCTAGCGGTGTTTGATCACACATTTGTTAATAAAAATTCATTATCTGTTTTTTCAACCATTTTCATAAAAAATTATATACCCTTATTCTAGAAAAATCTATAAAAAAAATTTTTTTTGAGATTCGGTTGAATATGGTTGTTTTTGTAATTTTCAGTAGTTTAAAAAATATAATGAGATTTGAAATTTTTTATAACAAATTGTTAACTTAATAACAATTGAATTTTTAATATATATTTTTTTATTTTTTGTTATTCTATTGAGAAATGTTAATTATTATTTTCAAAGGAACAAAAATGTTTTAACTAATTATTTAAATAAAAAAAAAAACCAAAAAAAAAAAAAATTTTTTTTTGTAAAATAATTATATTCCCTTAACAAAATGGCAAAAATTTTTTTTTAAACAATGTGTTTTTTTAATTTTTTTTTAATAATAACAGCAATAGATATGGATATGGATAAAAAAATACAATATTTTTTTAATTTTCTAATTTTTGTTTACTTCAAAAAGTAATAATAAACAAAATAAAAAACTTTTTGAAACTTTCATAACGTGATCCTGTTGAGTATATATATATATATATATATATATATATATATATATATATATGGAGGGCTCCAGGAAGCTAAACATTTTTAGAGCTATTATTTTAGCATTTATGCCGTTTTTTATGAAAACCGGGGTTTGAAAAATAAGGACTAATTAACAAATGCCTAACATATTGAAAAATTAACTTTTTTATTTCGGGTCCTTGTTCTTCCAAGTGTTGAAACCACACCATAATTCATCAAAATTTCTGAATTGATATTTAATACTATAAAAAAATAATTTTATGAGGTGTACTCTCTTTAGAGACGGCGCCCTATTTTCAGCGTTAAATCAAAATTTTAAATAATAGAGATAAGAGTTCCAATAGTCGGTATTTTTTTATTGAAAAGTTTTGTCCTCTTTAGCTATCTTTTTTCGATTTTCGTTATCTCTTATAGTTTTTGAGTTATTTCCAAAAAACTGAACCCTCTTTTTTTTTGTTAATGACAATTGCATTTTTTGATAGCAGAAAAAAAAATTTCTTTCTCAGAATTGCATCCCGAATCTAATGAGCAATTACTCATATTTTTTGAGACTTGGAACATTTTTCGTACTTCTCGATTAGACTACACTGTGAGTGTTAATTCCTTCCGGTGTTATGCCACGATGTGTATTATAAGAGTTTTTTTTCCCAGACAAATATGTTGTACACTTATTCTTTCATCAACTGAAATTCTTACAACTATCTCTATTATACAGGGTTGGCTCACACCATTGGATATATCTCCAGAATATATAGCTCCTTACAAGTAATGACAGTCCTCTGTTACAGTTTTCACAAGGTATGGGCAATAAGTAAATAGAACCAGTCAGTACTTACAGCTACAGCTGTCGCCAAATTCATAACCATGAGTCCACCAATTGAAAAAACAACCTTTTTCTGGGCATTTGCTATGATCATTATTATGGCAGTTGAGTGTTTCGGTTGCTGGTACCATTCGGTAGAATATAGTGCGTCGGCAACATTGTGAGCCTGAAAAATGTATGAAGTTGAATAAACTACTATGAATAATGTATTTTTTTTCAATGCTGGACTGGAATCATATTTAGTAGACAGAATCCAGCAAGTGCATAAGTCAATAAATGACACATTTCCTGTGTGAAAATGTGTTAATTCAAGGCTCCCATTGGGACTACTTTAATTCTCACAATCAACCTGGGAATTCATATCGCCTCGATTTTCCTTAGATAATATACTTCATGAGTATCTACTGGCAGAAATTTGGAAACATTACCGGAAAATCAGGAAAAACATTGATACTCATCTCATAATGGAAGTCACCAATATCTTTTGGAATTTGTATGTTTGTTAGATTTTTTCATCCAGTCGTGATTGGTTTTGATTTTGGTTATTTGTGCTAGTGCTAAGATTTCGTATCCTTCCAAATTATTGTTTGTGACTTTGAATAAAATGATAGTTCACAAAACTAAAAAACACGCTTTCAAGCAATGCGAGCTAAACAGTAAAATGTTTTTTAGTATAAATATGTTGAACAATGGCAATTAAAAAGTCCCCCAACTCGATATAATTCAATTTTTTTGGGTAAACTTAAAATTAGAATGAAGTGATTGACAAAAATATTAACTGTAATGTAAAAAAAAATCGGGGTGCTCGTTATCAGATATATTAATTAGAAAACACCCCACGATTCCTTTACATTACAGTTAATATTTTTGTCAATCACTTTATTCAATTTTAATTTACTCAAAAAATTATTCCGAGTTGGGAGACTTTTTATCGCTGTTAACAAAATATTTATATTAAAAAATATTCTTAGATTTTTAGCTCACGTTGCTATGAAAGCGTGTTCCTTTGGTTTTTTAAACTATTATTTTATGTTTTTAAGTCTCAACCAAATAAGTGGAGGGGATAAGACAGAGCTGACGGATTCTAATTTGCATAACCGGCATAACCGGTTTAGAATCCTTCCTGGAATCCATAACCAATTTACCAGGGTGAATGACAGGTCAAGTAACGGTAGAACCGGTTTCGATTCTAATTTGCATAACCGGTTTAGAATCCTTCCTGAAATCCATAACCGGTTTACCAGGGTCAAGGATCCTCGGAATAACCCCTCCTCGAAACAACCAGTTGTAATTCCAAGTTGACACCAAATATTATACTGTGAAAACGCTTCAATTGGAAAAGTGCATATCTTTCCGGAAAATAATAGTAGAAACCAACAATAATGAAGAAATCCAAATTGTTGGGAATTAAAAATGAATAATCCTGAAATTTTCATAGGTAGTGGTTCATGAGTATTTTCAAATTTTCACATTCTATTCAGAATGAATTATCAGAAAGGATACGTTCACAAGTACTTGTGGAAATATTATTATTATTATTAGGAATCCTGAAATGATAGTATTTGCTGGATTTTCACATTCCATTCAAAATGAATCATCAGGAAGAATACGTTTACAAGTAGTTGTGGAAATATTATTATTATTATTATTAGGAACCCTGAAATGATAGTATTTGCTAAATTTTCACATTCCATTCAAAATGAATCATCAGAAAGAATACGTTCACAAGTAGTTGTGGAAATATTATTATCATTATTGGGAATCCTGAAATGATAGTATTTGCTTAATTTTCACATTCCATTCAAAATGAATTATCAGAAGGAATACGTTCACAAGTAGTTATGTTTTAGGAATCCTAAATGAGTTTTCTATTTCACATTCATCAAATGAATTATCAAAAAAAACGTTCACAAGTAGTTGTGGAAATATTATCATTATTAGGAATCCTGAAATGATAGTATTTTTAATTTTCACATTCCATTCAAAATGAACTGAAGAAGAGATAATAAATCTCGAAAGCTTGAACAGCAAAAAGAGCATATTCTTTAAATAATTGACTGCAGAAACTGCCAAATACAATCCTGCCCCCACCATCCATTCGAAAACGATACTTACGTGTATATATATATACATATATATATATATATATATATAATATATACATATATATATATATATATATATATATATATATATATATATATATATATATATATATATATATATATATATATATATATATATATATATATATATATATATATATATATATATATATATATATATATATATATATATAAACAGGGTGTCCCTGGACTTTCTCTTTTATTTATGGAAACGTATAGATGAGGTCAAAATATCACCAGTACTTCTTATAACTTTTGTTCATAAAAGCCTTCGTTACCAAGTTACGGGCCCTCAAAGTTACAAAATGAAAAATGTTTTTCTTTGATAACTTTCAAAGTGAATATTCAAAATCATCTTAATTTTGGTGAATAACTACACAAATGAATTCCTTCGATGAGCTTTCATGCAGGAGTCAGTTGTTTCGCTACAAAGTCAGGAACGGACTTACCCCGATGGTCCACACTCCAAAACTTTGAAATGACAGATAATTTTTCAATAGTTTTTAACAAAATAAGGTTACGTAGACAATTTTCTGAATAAAAGTACTCGTGTGGAAAGTCGATCGGAGCAACGTTTCTTAATAAAAATGCAGTTTTACTCGACGACGTCAAACCCGATCGTCCACCATTATTTGAAATGAAAAATGTTCACAGTAGAAATACTAATCCTAACGTTAATTCAACAACATTTATAACAGGGATAATACAAAATATGCTGAAATAAAGTCGTCAACAAAAAGTACAGTACCTTGTTGAAAGTTTCATTCACAATGTAGATATTTTTTCAAATGAAATATCAAGTTATGTAGATTCGTGGTGTTTTTGAACTAACAAGCTACTCCACTATGAAATATCGAATTCAGTCCATATTTTGTATGTACGCGTGGAATAAGCACGTTTCGTGTTGTGTTATCTGAATCTCATGAAACTCAACATTTGGATGTTGCAAATCCATAGTCACAGCTTAAATGTTGAGGAGTTTCACTGATAAGTATAATTTCATGGAAGAAAATCTTCAACCCGGAGATAAATTTAGCTGGAAAAACACACATCGGAAGACATAACTAATAAAAAGCAAACGAATAAACTACAAAAACGGCTGTACACGAATAGGTGAAAAATATCCGGTGAATAAATTTATGTTCCATTTCTTCCACAGATGTTGACAAAAACACTTCGTAGAAAGAAATAAAATTAGTGTGGATGAAAAATGACAACTGGAATGCGATTCCGTTTTGTTGAGAGGTGCGTTGTCATTATATTGTCAATATTCTAATAGGACAGTTTGAAGTGTTTTGATATGGCCTAACAGTTAACATCCAACGAATATACAGATATGCATGCATTGTATGGACGAGCATTTGGTAATGCTGCAGAAGCCCGTCGTCTGTATGCCGAGCATTTTCACAATCGAACGTTACCGGCAAGAGAAACGTTCGATCGCAGCTTGAGTGAGACAGGTATGTCTAATGGATAATTAATTGGAGCCTGTTGTTTTATTTCGATATTATTGTAGGTTCAGTTTTGCCAAAACGAGGTGGTGAGGGCGCTCCTAGGGCTGTGCGTACCGTTGTATTGGAGGAAAATATTTTGGAAGCTGTCGCTGATGATCCTTCAATGAGCATCAGAAACCTAACAGAACAGTTCCATACATCCAAGTCCACTATTCATAGAAAAATTGGGGAACAACTGCTCAACCCATATCACATCCAGAAGGTACATGCCATGACACCTGATGATTTTCCAGCACGACTGGAATAGGCCAATTGGTTCCTGGATAAGCAAAGAGAGGATATGAATTTTATTACTCGAGTTTTATTCACTTATGAAGCAGGTTCCAGTAGAGATGGAGTAATCAACTCTCATAATCCCACATATGGACCGAAGAAAATCCCCATGGGATATTGCAAACCAAACACTTACGGAAATTCAACGTGAATGTTGGGGCTGGTATCATAGGAAACCATCTTATAGGACCATCCATTCTACATGACCAATTGAATGGAGAACGTTATTTGAAGTTCATTCAGAACGATTTGAATAGACTTTTGGAACATGTTGTAGTGCAAACACGGAGAGATATGTGGTTTATGCACGATGGTGCTCCTCCTCATTTTAGTTTGATTGTGCGGGACCATCTGAACCAGATTTTCCCCAATAGATGGATTGGTAGAGGTGGGTCATATTCATGGCCACCGCGGTCTCCGGATTCAAATCCATTGGATTTCTTCCTGTGGGGGCATCTAAAAAGCCTCTTTTACGCTACACCTATTCACACCAGAGATGCCTTATTGAATAGAATTACATTACATTGTGAAGTCATACGAAACCACCCTGGCATGCTATTTCGAGTGCAGAGAGGGTGTTTGCACCGACTGAAAAATGTATTGGGAGAGACGGGGGTCATATCGAGCAATTTTTGTGGCGGATTTTGCATTTCTGTTTGCTCTTGAGGCTTGCGATTGATTATTTACACCATGAGTTTTGTAAGGTAAACGTGTTTGCATAATAAAAATTCGTTATGAACATTGTACCTATCATTTCTATTTTCATTACAAATTAATCTTTTCGAATAATGGTAGACATCTCAGGCTGGAAGTCTTCGAACAAAAATGCATTTTTATCAAAAATCGTTGCTCCGATCGATTTTCCACACGGGTACTTTTATTCAGGAAATTGTTTGGGAACTTGTATTGTTAAAACATATTGACAAATCCCAGTCATTTCAAAGTTTTAGGGTGTGGACCATGGGGGGTAGTCCGTTCCTGACTTTGTAGCGAACCAGCTGACTCCTGGATGGGAGCTCATCGAAGAAATTCATTTGTTTAGTTAATCGCCAAAATTAAGATGATTTTGAATATTCACTTTGAAAGTAATCAAAGAAAAACATCTTTAATTTTGTAACTTTGAGGGCCCGTAACTTGGTAACGAAGGCTTTTAGGAACAAAAGTATATGAAGTACTGGTGATATTTCGACCCCATCTATACAATCCGGGGAGGCAAATAGGAAGTCTAGGGACACCCTGTATATATATATATATATATATATATATATATATATATATATGTACATATATTTATATATATATATATGTACATATATTTATATATATATATATATATATATATATATATATATATATATATATATATATATATATATATATATATATATATATATGTACATATATTTATATATATAAATATATATATAGAGAGAGAGAGAGAGAAAGAGAGAGAGAGAGAGAGAAAAGTAACTATAAAGGTATGTCCTAAAATGCATCATATCTGAGTGTCGGAGTACGACAAATATTAGGATTTCAATATTTTTCTTCAAAACTACAGTTGGAAAAAATATTTTCAAGAGCTAGATCGCAGTCTCTTATCGTGGGATACAAAATTTTGAATATTCATATCTCAGATCTCCAGATTGGACGTCCAATACGCCATCGAATTTGGAATAACCTGTATATTAATCAACACTTCAATACACTACAGCACCTTCTGCATGTTCTCGCTATAATTTGATCACATTGACCATGAAAATAAACAATATCATCGAAACTTCGTTTTAATAGTTATTGCCTTCCATTGTGATTCTTTTCTGATCAAATTTTTGGTAATGAACGCGCAAACGTTTAATCAATGATCTACTAATTGTTCAATTTTCATAATGACGTATTCCATGACATTTAATACAAAATATGGCAAAATAATCAGATTTTTACAGAAACTTGCTTTTATTTCGGAAGCCAGACCATTCAGGTATTGAAACATGATACATCATTTGAAACGAACTTCAATTGTATCACAGGATATTAAATAATATACAAGGTGATCCTTAAAAAAATGTACTTTCCATCATTTTTGTATCCATTGGAAAAATCACAAATTTTCAACAACCCTGTATAATGGGGAACGAATTCCTTCAGACATAACTAATGCACATAACATTGGTAAACTATACCCAAAATTTCAAATCTGTACGATTCCAAATACCGCAGTATTGAACATTTATTTGAAGCTATGTTATGCACAAAAAATAAGGAAATCAATGAATTTCTCGACAATCGCTTGAGATAGATATAGATAAGTACATACAAAAATGATCGTGGAGCAATAGCAAAGCAAACAATGCAATAATATACAGAATGTCTCATTTAAAATTTCAAAGTTGATGCTACTTTTCAATATAAGCGGCAACGCCGCAGCGCTGGAAACATTTTTTATTCTGCAAAACTCAACTGAAACAAGCTTCAATGTACGTTTTGGTCAATCAAAACATTATTATAGTGGGAATATTCTACCTAGAAAATTTGGGAATAATTTGGGGTATCAATAATTTGAGGAAAGCTGAACTAATACATTGGGCATAGGTATTGTACTAAATCAATAGTAGGCTGTGATTTAGTACACCAAAAATCGTTCACATTACCATACTTTCAGTAGTTATAACTGTTGAACGGAATGAGCTATTAACTTCGGATTTTTGCTGTACAAATTCACTTGTGCTCTACTTCGGCAGTGTTGCCAGATTTCAAATATGTCTGCAATCTAAATAAAAATTATAATCAAATACTTTGTTTCCAAAATTAAAGTTGTTGTAACTTCGTTGTTAGCAATATTTTTCTATCAAATTCTGATGGTTTCCATTTATAACGACTACGAATCCAGTGGTGTAGTCAAATTTGGAAGAAAAAAATGCCTAATAAACTTTTGCCGTTTTTGACAAAGAAAAAAAACCATAGAGTGCCTTGGAAATGAAACTAAAGTTAGGAAAATTTGTGTCAAGATACAGTTTTGGATGCTCAATATTAGAAAAATGTTTATTGAGATTGACTGAAAAATGCGTATTCTACAGGGGTGGTTCAATTTTAAATGGGTCACACTGTATATATATCCCATTTTGGACCTATTTTGTAAAAAGCTAAAAAAATAAATAAATTATAAGTGATGGTGAAGGAACTAACTGATTTTCATACTTACATCTGCCTACTCCTTAGATGTAGTCACTAAGGATTTTGTGACCCCGGCGTCAATTCCTAAGTACTAGATCTAAGGTGTAGGCAGATTGCGGCCTCAGTGTGAAATCACTTTTATTCTCTCTTTAGTTACTATACCTAAGTAGTAGGCATATAGAGAACCTCAGGGTGAAAATCACTCAGTTCCTTTACCATTATTAATTTTTTATTTTGAAAATGGCTCCAGAGTGGAAGCCGAAACGAATTATCAAATTTTTAGGCACGGTTCAACCCGAGTTTTGCATATTCAAAATAGTCATGACTGCGCAAACCTATCCAAACATATAATCAATTGTTTTTATATTGTCGCCCTCATTTCCAGAATTCAGAAATATTTGGGCTTGTTTTCTAGATGTTGGAGACAAAATGAAAACATTTCAGGTAAAATTCAAAATACAACTTGAATCAATGTACAAACCTCATCTGTCAGATTCTGACCTGGAAGGCAGAATCCCAGAAAAAAACCGAATATATAGCCGATAAAAAAGGCGACATTACTGATGAATGCAGCCATTGAGACACTGAAAAAGTAACAATATGCATTATTTTTATGTTAAATCGAATGAGTGGCAAAAATTCAAAGCACTCTACTAATCTCTGAATAACAAAAAACAAAAGATACATTTGCTGAATCAGACACGATATTTCCATTGGCTGATCCAGGAATAAAATATGACCGATTTTTTCGTCATTCACTCTCATGACAGCATTGTCAGAATCATAAATAAAAATTATTTTTAAAGACAAGCTTTCATTTAAGCCGTCTATTGAAACATTCAAAATAAGTTTCAGTCATCGCTGACAATGATTAAATTATTTTTTGTTGAATTATTTGGTTTCAAAAAGCTTGTCGCGCGAAATGTTCATATAAGTAGGTACCAATTAATTTCATTGAACAATGATTGGTTGGTAAGTAACAACTTGTCGAAGTATTAATTTCATAAAAATTCGCGCAACAATGTTTTTAAAATCGAAAAATTCAACAAAAAATAATTAAACTATTGTCAGCAATGACTAAAACTAATTTTTAACGTTTGAGTACACGGCTTGAATAAAAGCTTGTCTTTAAAAATTTCTTTTATCAGTAATTTTATCTTTTGCTTTCTGGTTAGTTCGCCTTGATGTGTTCATTCCTACTAGAGCATCATTATTACAAGGTCCTTCGAAGTAAACCTTGAAATAAGTGATGTGAGATCTCTGGAATTTCCGAAATGAGAATTGAAAAGAATTATGATTTCACCACATGTTTCGGAATTTTGAATGTTTATCAATAGACCAATCAATAGAGATGTTTTCGTGGCAAAAATAATACCATTAAACCGACTGCGCCATCATACGAAAAACGGTCGGTCCGTAGTTATATCCAGTTATGTGTCTTACCCGCGAGTGTCATCACTAAATTTGTTATAAACTTCTAAATGCAAAGAATATTTTTTTTGTTTTTTGCTTGTAACATGAAAACTGATGAAGCCATCTAGAGGTTTTCAATAAACAAGTTCTAGAAAATCAAAATGCAAAGAAATTGAGCCTAAGTTCGACTCGATCGAATCATTAGTAACGGAGGAAAACTGGAAACACCAGAAAAATTTGCGTTTTGAAAAAACATATTTCTCCGCCACCTCTTGAGATGCAGTACAGGCCTTCCACAACATAGTAGTGATCAAATGTTCCTTGTGTGAGAGATATTGAAGCACTGTGGGCTCATTAGTTCTGGCATAATTGCTATCTGCATTTTTTAACGCAATTTATTACAGTAGACCTGGATGCTCCGTAGGTGGTCCGATTTCAATTTTTCAAGACATGACTGAAAACGGGCGAGTGCATGAAAGCGGCTCAGGGTAGGGGTAAAGCAGCAGAATCATAACGGGCGCAACGTGCTTGTTCTACCATGCATTCGCTTTCCCGCGACAGCTGCTCTACCTCCACTACTCGAACGAACGAACGAACGAACGAACGAACGAACGAACGAACGAACGAACGAACGAACGAACGAACGAACGGACGAACGGACGGACGGACGGACGGACGGACGGACGGACGGACGGAG